>CM021105.1:268155855-268489663 GCA_007115665.2 Sequoiadendron giganteum
TAAGGCACATGCGATTCAACCTATTAGTAAGTTGTATGCATCGCAATAATGTTCATTGTATATAGAAGGAAAACAACTAGCCAAAGGGACAAAAGTTTCGAACTAGGATTGTTACCAAGTTCAACACTTTCCCCAGGCAAAATATAATTTAAGCTCATAAAAGAGGAAAACAATGTATTCAATTCATTATGCACCTCTTCATCAATTTTATCAACCTCATCATCACATTCCAACTTAATCACAAAGGGAGATTGAATGATAATATCTAAAGAAGGCTTTACCTCTTGTTGCAATTGCATTATAGGATCTTTTTGTTGCGACGAAGAGGGAGACTCATCGTGCAATGCTTCAGTCATGTTTGGATTTTGATTTTTTTTGTTTTTTTCTTCATTTAACCTTCGAGCAATAGAATGATATCTACACCTACACTCTCTAGCATTTTTGTTTCTTTTAGTATGATTCTCAAGGTTTATTTATGTAGGAGCAAATTTATCAACCATAGGTTTCTTTTCTTCCCTAAGGGGAGGGATGGAAGAAACCATAGGAGGTTGTTCAACCCATTTCTCTTTAGATTTGTAAACTTGTTTTATCTTAGGAGGCATGATGAGATTGTTTTTGTTGTCTCTTGGTCTTTTATAGGAGATAGGCACAAGATCAATCTTGGGTTGGTCTTGGTTATTTGGAGTGTTTTTAGGTTCAATCATGGTTTCATCAAGGATAGGAGGCTCAATTGTAGGATTAGGCATGTTTCGAAGGGAAAATTTCACTATGCATTTTTCCTTGAAATTTTGATAGGATTTGAAAAAGAAGTCTTTTTAAGGTTTAATAGGTTCCATAGGCTTGGGCCAAAATAAATCCAACGAGAAATTCCCATAGGAAGATAGAGGGATCAAGCCACTATGGTTCACAATAAAGATTTCATTGTCAAAGGGAAACTTTAAGAATTTATGCACAACCGACGGGATGATTTCCATGGAGTGTATCCATGGATAACCAAGCTTCACATGGAATTGATCTGACATCGAGATGATGGAGAAAAAGATATCTAGTTTTTTTGGTCCAACTTATAAAGGGAGGGTGATTGATCCCATTGTACGAAAAGAGAAACCATTATGTGTCTTTATCCATGCTTTCGGTTGATCATATGTTTCTTGATAGAGTTCATGCACAAGTAAGAGTTCCTTAGTGATCACATTCTCTCCACAAACAGGATCAATTAATATCCCATTAGTGGGCTTGTCATTGATTTGGTCGGCTATGTAAAGAGGACCATTGGGTGCATTTCTAATTATATCTTTAGATGAGAAAACAATATCAAGAGGCTTCTTAGGTCAACCTTTACAAGATAGATTTTAATCAGTCCTACTATATCATCTACAAGATTTTGTTCAATAGTATCCATAGGACCTTGTTCAATAGTATCTATAGGACCTTGCTCAATGGTAGATCCATGTTTTCATCATCTGTGTCAACATTATGTTGGAATCAAGGGAACACTGAGAGGGGGGGTGAATCGGTGTTCAACAATATTCAAACTTCATCCATTCAAAACATGAAAGCATTTCATCATTGCATTAAAGAGAATATGTATGCATTGAAAGTAAACATCCATAACATCATGACACAATTTTTTTTTACGTGAAAACCCTGTTAGGGGAAAACCACAGTGGAGATCAATCCATAGTTTTGAGTACTCAAAATATAGTGTTTATAAAAGGAATGCACTTGCATTCAAGCACACTGCCTAAAGCTCAGTGCTCAAAAGATAAAGGCTTACTGACTACAAAATTCAGATTAAAAACATTTGAAGGGGTGGACTGAGATGATAGCATCTAACAATGCTACGTAACAGTTCTGATGAAGCTCATGAATCTCATTTTTTATCTACATTCTGATTTTCCACTTTGCTCTACCCTGTTCTGCTCCTTACTGCTCTTCACATCAATTTAGCATTACTGCTCTACTATGACTCACAATTTGAACTTATTAATATTTGAACACCACATATTTCTTACTTAAATGATAAAAGAAATCTCTTATATATATCTGCAATCAAAGACTAATTCATCCAACAATTGGCTTCATATGGTATTAAGATATTTTAACTTGTCAGCCAAATCCACCATAAAATATTTATGTGCATCCTACAAAGTCAGTTAAGACCAAGAGAGGACCCAAACAACACTTAATCCAATATTGAGACTTATAATTAATTTCATCTTATACATCCGCAAATTCCATCTTTGTCGGGTCAGCCTTCTAGCATAGATAATTGACAAATTAGTGCACCGTACCTCCTAGATCACTTACTAGTGAGTGCACATCAAAACTAAGATACTACAAGCCTCTACAAACCTTTCTCAAGGATTCATTACCCAAAATAATTGTCTGGTGGGATGATTAGATGAAATTTTATGCCTTTAACCGGATCTGTTGTTCTTTGCTTTGTTCTATTGGTAGGAGCCAAAAATACTACTGCTCATTCAGATGCAAGACTTGAGTTGCATGACCTGGGTTGCCATCAATGACAACACCGACAATCCAAACTCCTTAGACATATGCCAACAATCTCCCCCTTTGGCATTGATGGCAACACTTAGTGAAAAATGACTAAGTGTCAGAATCACTATAGGTATACTGCCAAACTGCTTGCTGCACTTTTCTCTCCCTCAGATTCATAAGGCATTCTCTCCCCATATAAGGAATTTTTCACTACATTCTCCCCCCCTTTGACATCAATGAAAAATATGGGATACATATGCCAAATTTTTTACCAAAAAGGTGACAAAAAAAGTGACAAAACACGTGTTCAAAATCATCAATTTGGCATAGGTACGCTTATAGTTCTTCTCCTTTAAACAAAATAGCAAAAACTTGAAAGCACTTTACTGCATATCTTTAGAAAATTAGCTTGTTTTTTTTCTTCACTTCCATAAGAAACTTCTCCCAACCATCAATTGCAATTCCAATGTTGATAACCAAGCTATTGTTCTTGGAGGTTTTGTCAATAATCTCAATGAGAGATTCAGGAATTGTGATTGCTTCTTCCAAATTTTCACCATTTTTTAGAATTTCCACCAACTGATCCAGCCTGCACTCAACTAAGTCTTTTACCTTCCAAAAGGTGTCCACAAGAACATTCTTGGATGGTTGAATTTTTATTTGAGCTGCCTGCAATTCCCGGATTTTCCTTATGATAATGCCATCCAGATCTTGAGACAAATCAATTTTTTTTCCAATGTAATTCAGTCTTATCTCAATCTTATCCAATTTCTCCTTGTAATTGTTGACTACATGAGGCCAACAAACACAATAGTTGTAGATTCCTATGGCTGAGTTAATGCACTTCCTCAACTCATTCATCTTCTTTTTAATCTTAGCAAGGGATAGTCTGAATTGTTCCTTCAGGTGAGAGATAATTTCACCTTCTTCTCTACCTTTTTCTTCAGAGCCCATTGATTCTCTGCTACACTTAATCATTTTTTTAGGTAGAATATCCTTTAAGCTTTCCAATCTTATCTTGAAATGCTCAATATGAGCATTCAAAACTTCCAAAATCAAGTCTTGATCGTAAGATGGTCTGACTGACCATAACATTGCAATCCTCTGCATACCACCTACATTTTTGATAAGTTGTTGTAGCTTTTCTTTTGACATATCTTCTTCTTCCTCACTACCTCTTTCAACACCAAAATCATCTTTTTCGGATTCTTCACCCGAAATTTCCACAACTTCCTTTTCTTTCCCTTTTCCTTCAATCTTGGGAACTTTGCTTTCTGGAGGGTTGTATTTAATAATCTCATGTCCTCTTTTCTATCCTCTATTAGTGCTACCAAAAGAGGAACCAATTTCCATTGTCCTTACTAGAGGGGAAATAATGACTGATCCACATTTCACAAGAACATTCTTACAAAAATTTTCAAATTTTGAATCCCAATTAGACAGACTCTTAACATACGAGTAAATTTGGGTGCATACCGGTTTATCCGATATCCATGTCACATTGCCATTTTTTGGCAATGAATTCACAAAGTACATAACCAGAAATATAATTAGAGTTCCAAACCTGAATGGATACCTTGACTCTTTTCTCAACTAGACATTCTCCATCATCTGATCTTTCAAGAATCCGCATAGGTCAAAGTCATGACCTTCAATTATCATTGTATGAGCAATGTATACTGCGCTAGCTGATCTAGCCCCCTCCTAATTTCGGTAGAATATTTTATAGGTTATGCAATGTGCAATGTACTTCATAATGGGATTCTTGATTTTTTCTATCAGTAGAGCTCTTTGATCTCTGATTATCCTAGTTAGGGTTTTGATCTCCTTGTTCTGGATAGATTTCTTCCTAGGAACATCACCGACTTTGCAAAATCTAGTTAATTTCTCAATTACCTCTTTTGAGATTGTGTAGGGTTTGTCCAAAGTTAACACATCACCATGCAAAATTTTCAACAATAATTTTATAAATTTTGCATCCTCAAAGTACGGAAACACATTCCACATATCCAGATTTCCATGTTTGGCTTCGTTCAATTGTTTTAATTCATCAGGAAACAATAGATTCCTCATAGATCTGATTTTTGCACTGTTGTACTCATCCAATGTGATCGAACCTTTAATTTTCTCCATTATTTTTCACATTTTTAGGGTTCACAACTACACACGAAATCATATGAATAATTTGAGAGTTATTTGAAGTACCTGATAAATTTGCCAATGAATTCAATTTTGTTGCTTTGAAAACCACTTGTCAGGTGCTCTCCTTCTTCTCTTCGATAATACAGAGTGAAAAATGACTTTTATAGTTCACACATGTGCAATAAATTCACTTGCCCTAAATTTCCCAGAGACTCTATTTTATCAGGTGACACCAGAAAAATCTTCTGTGGACCAACAAATTTGCTAAATTTCCTTTTCTGAAAACATCAAAATTTCTACACACTGAGAGTGCACCTTCATGACTATTTTCTCCATTCCAGTACAGTCTATAGATAGGGGAGGAAATATTTTCTAATAAGACTCCCCCTAGTCTAGTGGCCTCAATTCAATTACCGAAAGAATTATCGGAAGCAAGTTCCGATGCAGAACCATTTTCAGTATCCAAATCATTTTTCTTTATCCATATCTTCTTCATCTGATCTTTGATATCATATGTAGTTATCTTTTCCTTTCCTTTATCATTTTTCTTTGTTTTCCTCTCTCTATATACCAGACCTCTTATGTATGTGTTCTTGTTTCTATAGAATTTAGCAATATGACCATACTTGTTGCAATTATAACACAACAATTTCTTTGTCAATTCCATTGGTTTCTTCTCAATCTGCTTTGATTAGCAATATGCCCTAACTTCCCACATGCATAACATTCAATATTTATTCTAACAATAGAGTGACTTGACATATTTCTACATTCATTTGATTTATGACCATGATTTTTGCAATTGATACACTGACCAGAGAATGATGAATCTTTTGACCTTAAATTACTTCTACATTGAGAAACCATATGATTGAACTTATTATAGGAAAAACAATATCCATTAAATTTTTGTGCATTAGGTTGTCTTATCGAATGTCTTCCATTTTTGTTTTATCTGAAATTCTTTTGTCTTAATCTATAATTTTCTCCCTTTTCATATCCAAGATGTCTCTTATCATTTCCACTCTTTTGTCCTTGAGTTAGCTCATCAAGCTTTACTGCACTAATCTTAAACTTCTCTTTGTATTCATTTTCAATGACAAGATCATTCCTAAGAGTAGTAATCTTCTTACCAAGTTCTTCTTCATTGTTTATTGTTCTTTGCAATTCACTTTCCAACTAAGTAAGTTCTCCACTTATTCTGCTACACTCATCAAATTTCTCTTTCAGGGTTTGAGCAAGATTTTCCTCACTTTTATTCCTTTCCTCTATCTCTTTGGCCATCTTCATCATCATAGATTGCATCTCATGTTTTAGGTTTGTATTGTCTCTAGCAAGCTTTTCACATTCTGCGGTTATCTCCTTCAAAGTTTGATTCAAGTGAGCATCATCCATATCTTTGTTTTACTTCTATTGTATCTGATCACATAGATATTTTCTCTTCACCCTAGATTTGAATATCTGATCTTTCAATGACTAAATGAATTTTTCAGCATCTCTAAGATTTGCTTTCAATTCTTAAACTTCTTCTTTAGACTGATCAAGGTCATCAAGAGCCACCATAAGTTGTTGTTGAAGACTAGTAGAGTCCATCACATTCCAATATCCACCTCAAGCTGCTAAACTTCTCCAGAGGAACTAGCTCTGATACCAATTGTTGGACTCAAGGGAACACTGAGAGGGGGTGAATCAATGTTCAATAATATTCAAACTTCATCCATTCAAAACATGAAATAATTTCATCATTGCATTAAAGAGAAGATGTATGCATTGAAAGTAAACATCCATAACATCATGACACATATTTTTTGCATGGAAAACCTGTTAGGGGAAAAACCACAGTGAAGATCAATCCATAGTTTTGAGTACTCAAAATATAGTGTTTATAAAAGGAATTCACTTGCATTCAGACACACTTCTTAGAGCTCACTACTCAAAAGATAAAGGCTTACTTCCTACAAAATTTTGATTAAAACCATCTAAAGGGGTGAACTGAGATGATAGCATCTAACAATTCCATGTAATAGTTCCGATGAAGCTCAAGAATCTCATTCTGGATTTGCTTTCTATTTTCCACTTCGCTCTACCCTGTTCTACTCCTTACTGCTCTTTGCATCAATTTCTCATTATTGCTCTACTATGACTCAAAATTTGAACTTCTTAATATTTTAACACCACATATTTCTTTCTAAAATGGTAAAAGAAACCTCTTATATATATCCACAATCAAAGACTAATTCATCCAATAGTCAGCTTCATATGATATTAAGATATTTTAACTTGTTGGCCAGATCCACCACAAAATCTTTATGTGCATCCTCCAAAGTTGGTTAAGACCAAGAGAGGACCCAAACAACACTTAATCCAATATTGAGACTTATAATTAATTTCATCTTATACATCTGCAAATTCCATCTTTTTTGAGTCGGCCTTCTAGCATAGATAATTGACAAATTAGTGCACTATACCTCCTAGATCTCTTACCAGTGATTGTGCATGAAAAATGAGATACTGCAAGCCTCTGCAAACCTTTCTCCAGGATTCATAACCCAAAATAATTGTCGGGTGGGATGATTAGATCAAATTTTATTCCTTTAATCGGATCTCCTATTCTTTGCTCTGTTTTGCTGGTAGGAGCCAAAAATATTCTTGCTCATTCAGATGCAAGACTTTAGTTGCATGACTTGGGTTTCCATCAATGACAACACCTGCAAGCCAAACTCCTTAGCCATATGCCAACACATTCATCACATCATTCTTTTTAGTTTCAATAGCTTTGAAAAATGAAATATCATGGTTTGGCATAGGGTTGGTAAAGATTTGCAAGTTTTGGTTAGGAGTGGCAACAGACTTATTTCCTTACAATTGAAATTTGATCAGAATCAATGAGGTCTTGCACAAGATGTTTAAGATGCTTACAATGTTTTGTACCGTGTCCATTTTATCAGTGATAATAGAAATAAGAATTTGATCTAAAGTTTGAAGGTAAAGGCTTATTAGGATTGAGAATTTTAACGGGAGACAAAATTATCATTTTCTATTCTCGAAGTTGTTACATTTTGCTATGGATGGTATTGGGTAAGGGAGTAAATTGTCTATCCAGATCCCCAAATGTAAAAGGAGTTTTTTTCTTTATAGAAACCACTTAGGTATCGACATGTTGAGTTGGTTGAAGGGGATTTAGTTGAAGGAAGCCTTTATTCTTTTTCCTAAAGGGTTGGTAATTTTTTTCATTCACGGATTCAGACTTCTCAGGTCGATTAGAGGTGGGTTTTGTTTCACGACTACTAATCAAGTTTTGATAATCACGAAGAGAAGTACACAAGTGTACAAAGGAAGGGAATTTAATCATGCCAAGCTGATCTTGTTTCTTAGTTTGTAAGTTTTTGATGAACATCCGTTGAAGGTGAGGATTGAGAATCTTTACGTTGATTTGGGAATAAAGTGATTGGTAAAGTGAAATGAAGTCAATAACTTTTTCATCATATTTTTGCTTACATCTCATCAAATTGGCTAAGCTAATCTTATGAGTCATGTGCACTTGGAAATAGTATATAAAGGCCTCAACAAGTTCATTGAATGAAAAAATTGAGTTATTTGGTAATGAGGAAAACCATTCTAAGGTAGTATCCTTCAAGGATCTAGGGGAGAGTTTAGCCAAGAGCTTATCCTCAATGAAAAAATCACTACATAAGGTGGTATAAGTGGAAAAATGGTTAGAAGGATCTCCTTTCCCCCCATATTTCTCAAACCTATGGATCTCTAGACCTTGTGGAATCAGCATTCTCAATATCTCCAAGGATAAGGGATTACTTTTGACATACTATGTAGGTTGGCCATTTTGATTTTTGTTTATGGTAAAAAAATTATTTTGAAGGGATGAAACAATTTTCAAAATTTGATTTATGATGGCATCATTGTTTGTATTTTGAGATGGAGTTGAATATGATGGAGGTGTATATGTGTTCGAGGGGCAAGTGAATTGAATACTTATGGGAGCTAAAATGGTAGGATATATGATGTGAAATGTCACAAAGGTACTAGGAATGCTAGCGGAAATACCCAAGGTAAGAATGACATTACTAGTAGGTTACATTGCTATTGTAACTTGAGGGTTGTTATAGGTAGGAATAGAGGCAATGGTTGTGAGAGGAAGTTTGGTTCCTCCTTAACTTTGGACATTGTTCAAAGGATGAGCACAACTATTGGTTGAGGTAATATGTTTTCCCAAGATTTGAGCTAGGTTACGCACAAGTTCAACTCCTTCACTTTCAATCATGCATTGTATATTATGTATAGTAGGGATAGTAGTGGTTGAAATTTTTTCAGTACTTAGTTGCTTTTGTAGGTTTGCTAAGTCTTCATGGATTTGGATTATATTTTATTGTGGAATACTAGCAACCATTGTTTCAACATTTGTCACACTACTTGAAGGAAAAGAGTTGTTAATGGTATGGTCCATACCTAGTGAACTAGTGTCAACACTAGTAGTGAAAGAGCTATATAACCCAAGATCCACGACAATTGTGCTATTGTGGGATGGCATGAGTCTCAAAATTCATCTCACTATATTATTAGCAATAGGACACCAAGTTGTAAAGCTCATGCAAGGGACAATTAGTGAAATTCAAGATGCAATGAACACAAGATAAATTCTATTCTCTAATTATGATTCAAATGAAATTAAGCTAGATGCAATGAAATGAATGAGACAAAGATTTTGCAAACTAGAACATAGAAATAGATAATTTAATGCTGAAAAGTGTAGTTTAAGATCTAATATGGGACTAAATCGCCCAGAGGGGCGTATGAGTCCCAATCAAGGTTTTTTAGGGGTTTAGATAGTGAATAACAGTCACCACAAAATACTCAAAAATCAAGAAAAACAACCTATACTATGACTAAGTCACTTAGATGGGCATATGAGTATGAGATTAGGGTTTTTACACAAATTTCAGAAAATTTTGAGTGAATGTTAAGTTTTCTATTTTGTATGATGTCTAGACTAAGTGCAATTACAAATTTCAAATGAAATTAATTGATGCGAGATGCAAAAAAATGCAACCTATATGCACTTTCGCTAATGCAAAATTTAGAAACCCTAGATGCAAATTAACTAATGCAAGACATAATGCAAAGTTAATGTAAGCTAGATCTAGGACTATCATGCACTCCAAATTAAAAAATGAAATGTTCTAAAGGGCAGGTTCACCAAAATAAAACTTAAAAATTGTACGTTCCTATGTTTCAGGATATAGAACAACTAATTTTCTACAAGTTTCACTCAAGGAAACCCTAGACATCTCAATCCAAGGATAGAATGAAGGAAAGAGGTCTACAATAATTTATCCTAGGGTATGATTAAAGAATAAATCATGGTTCACCAGCAAGCTAGGTCTTGGAAAGACAAGAAATGTAAATGATGTGTAAAACTTGAATAAATGACCTAGAAATGAACACAAATTAGAATAGTAAACTATAAAAGTACAAAGGTGTACTTGGAAACTAAAGAGGCTTGAATGAGGGTTTGAAATCCTAGAAAAGTTGACTTTTGAAGCACACTAGGAATCATATGCCAGTAGGGGTGATTTAGTCCCAGTTTAGGTTTCAAACTGAAATCAGAATCTGGAACTTTTGAATTAGATTCTACAAAAAGTCTAAAAACAGGTATATTGGGACTCATACGATAGTGGTGATTTAGTCCTAGTATCAAGGTTGCTCCAAAAATCTGATATCCTCTAATTCTTTCCTGTAGCTTCCCTCCTGCCAAATCTTTGGTTTTAAAACACTGAATTTTTCGTTGTAAGTTACTTTTTGTGATCTTGCAAGCAAGATGACAACTTTGACAACTTTTATCCAATCTTGCTCTTCAATAAATATTCAACCTGAATTTTCAAATCACACATCAAAGAGAAGGAAAAATTTTGTTTTGTTAGTGGATAGGGGTTTGCCTTGGTCAAACCCCATTTTGGTAATCAAACCTTGAAATGAATAGAAATAAAATGAAGGAATGATGAATGAAAAAATATGCAATGTTGTAACTCACAAAACCCTTGAAAAAAAGGCTACAATCTTGTAAGTAATTGATAGAATTAATTTGGATCTTAAATTTTGCTTGTATGTTATGGATCTTGACTTGAATGCTTGCTTGAATCACAAAAACCCTACATCACAAATGTTAGCTCAACAACAAACATGATGCATGATGACTTTCACATGATGCTTGATACTTGAATAGTGCTCCAAAATGCTTGATAATCACTCTTGAATGTTCTTGGATGCTATAATGGTTGATCTCAAAAAGTGATAGATGACTTGTAAACTTGCTAAGAGAAAATGAGCGAAATAACCTTGTATTTATACTTGTTTACACCAAATTTTCCAAAATTACAACACTACAAGCCAATATTAGATCTAGGAGAATAAAATCCCACCAAGAATTTGAATTAAAATTAGGTCCAAGCTAAGTGGGACTCATATGCTAGTTGAGGCATATGAGTCCCATTAGGCTAAGCTTGGGACAAATTGTTTCAAGAAATGTTCAACTTTATGTTAAATTCAGAGCTAGGCCTCAAAAATTAGGGGGGACCCATACACCCAAGGTGGTGTATGAGACCCAGATCACTAAATATGGGCCATAAAATCTGAAATCATTACATTTTGATTGGTCACTTTATATATATCGGGATCATCGTTGGAGAGATGCATTAATTAAGGCTTGTGGATGCAAAATAGGACCAAATAAGGCATAAATAAGCCCAATTTTTAGCAGGGAGGACCCAAACAAGTGTGAAAATGTAAAGGATGAAATTTTTCTACATTATAAATCCTTTATTGTTTTAGGTGGCATATTAATACCACATTCCTTCATAATCATGTTAGTATGTAAAGTACAATGTATATATCAAAAAACATCATAATATTAACAAAATTGAACATGCACTTTACAACAACAAGATATTCGTTGCTTATTAATTTTTAGATACAAAGATTTACATTTTTCAAAAGACCTTTGACTTATTTTAATATTACTAGGTAACATCTCTAGCATTAGATGATACCCTAATAATATCATGCCAATATTTTTAAATAAAATATTTGATTTTAACATTCAATTTCATGTTAGACCTCGAGAGTCGACCCTTAAAACTCCAACATTGGTTGATTGGATCATTTGCTATACTTTCTCTTCTTTTTGCTGCTCTTAGCAATGTTTTAGGATATATTTTTAGAATTTCACTAATATTGCTTACAATTATTTTATTCAAAGTTTCTTTATTAACTATAGCAATTGTTATAGCTCGTCTTGTTGCATTCTTATCTTTACATAAACTATTTTTTTCAATAGAATCAATGGCACTAGCAATATTAGACATATCATATTTTAGTGATTGATCTTTTCTTCTTGGTTTAACAAAAATGCCTAACTTTTTCATTACTTTTCTCATTTTCCACATTATCATAAATTGCATCATTAGTTGACATTGAAATGAAAGTTTTTACGATAAATAATTTTTTTTTATAATCTAATGGCATGCGTTCTTATTTGTCTCCAAGAAATATTACTAGAAAGATTATCCAAAACATCTCTTTCAATTTTTTTAAAAATATTTTCATTTTCAATATCACCCAGGGATTTTAATTTTAATTTTCAACTTCAAAACAATTTCATTTTCATCAACAAAATGGTTTTCATTTTCATTTTCAACAACAAAATGATTTTAATTTTCATTTTCATTTTCAACAAGAAAATGATTTTCATCTTCATTTTTAATTTCATTTTCAACAACAATTTTTCTAAAATCTTCATCTCTACAAGTATTATTGATGTCAACATCATTAAATCCAACTTCTTTTAAAACTCCTACAAACAAATTTTCTATTTCACTCAAAGGTGGATTTGAAGATGTACCTAGATTTGTGACCATTGAAACATTCTCCATAGTATTGAAAGGGGGATTTGAAGACATACTAGGACTACTTTGTATAATTGTATTATTTTCCAAATTAACCTCTTGTAAATTAGCATCGTCTACAACCATGGTCTCCTCAAATTTTTTATCTTCAATAGTTGTGGAATTGGATGCTTGAGTATTATTCATTGATTGAACCCTCATTCTTCTATCTCTTTGTCTTTTTTCCTCTTCTCTCTTTGCTTGAATTTCTTCATGGGTCAATTCCTTCCTATCTTTACTCTTATTACGACATTGTGATCCCATGATTAAAAAATTTTGAAGTATGCATACATGAATGTTAATAGTGAAATTATTTATTCTTTTTTCCTCCAAACAAGTAGAAAACAAACACCATTTCACTCAAAAATTGTCCTAATGATGCCTCCTTTCAAAATTGAAATAAAATGCCAAGTTAAGGAGCCTCTACAAGACAAAATTTGATAGAAAATAGTGAAATTTTCGTTGTTGGTCATACAAAACAAGTTGCAAAATTACAGTGTACTTGGTTAGTAGTAAAAATTAAAAAAAGTGGTAAAAAACAACTTGGCATCCTATTTACTTAATGGGATATCGTTCTCTAAATTGGGATCCCATTTACTTAACAAGATTTTGTTCTATAAATCAAGATCACATTTAGTAAACGGGATCCCATAGTAAATAGGATGATAATTACTAAATGGGATCCTGATCCTTTTTCCAACAGACAGAATAATAAAGATAGGAAACAAGATCACATTTAATAAATGAGATCCTATTTATAAAAGAAACGGGATTTTGTTTACTAAATAGGATCTTGATTTGTAAAATTTGAAATTCAGGTCAAGTTTTTGCGCCATTAACTAGTTCGGGAAAAGGTTTGGGGACTTGAACCTAGGCTTTTGACCTAGTTTGACCTACAAGTTGAAGTTTATGTCAATGTCACAAGAAAATAGTGACTTTGGGCATATGTTTGAAGACTTTTTTTGTAGAATTTTTTGAAAAAATTAAAACCTATTATAGATGAGACAATGTATATTCTAAATATGTTATTTTTTTACAATTGGATTACTTTTTCTATTTTTCAATTAATTTCTGATGAAACTTGTCCATAAACTTGAAATATTAAGGTTTTTTAGTATTTTAAAATAAATTTTTATTAAAACAATTTTTTTAAAAATGAATTGTATGGAAGCGTACTTCAAATAATTTTTTTATAATTTGAAAAAAAATTAAAAAATGATAAGTTTAGGCTATCTTATGCGTGATGTACACAATGATTTTTCAAAACAACAAATATGGCTAGGAAAAAAGTAACAAAAATAATATGAAAAAGTATGGAAAGTGTGCTTCAGTGAGTTACAAATATTTTCGCAGAAGGATTTAGAAAATATGATTATTTTGGTAAAAATATGGATGATGTACACATGCATGGTATGGTAAAAAAAGTGCCTTTTAAACAATTGTGTTTTTGAAATGCCTATTGAAAATCAATTTGTATCGTTTGGGTATTAAAATAAATTACATATTTGGAAACTAGACTCTAAGTACTACATTTTATGATTAGTGACTTTTTTAATATTCCATCTCTAAGTAATTCAAATTTTTAGGTCAAATGTGACAAATTCTGAAAATCAAAGAAAACACTTCCACTTTTTGGCCAAAAAGTGGACTCAACTTCTTACCAACACCAAAATATCTAATGTTCATAACCTCAAAATATTTATCCTTATTTTGATGATATTTTAGCAAAGGGGAGTATAATATTACCTCATCATCCTCATATAATGAAGCCACATTATTATTGCTTGAAAGACGTGTCAATTCTATCATCTTCTTACACCATGATATCTTCCCTAGTAGGTGATCTTTTAGGATAGGAGAAAACAAGATGTTGATCACATTCCAAGGTTGGATTTTGTATGATAACTCCATCATAAGTAGGGGAGACATCAAGAGAATAACAACTATGATTTTCTTTCTTACCAATGATTGCATCTATTTGTTCAATTAGATGTTCCTAAGTGGGAGAAGCATTAGGAGAGGGAGAAACAAGATTCTCATGAGTCTCAATGAGTGTGTCTTCTAACACCAAAATATCTTCTTCACAACTAGGATAGATATTAGGAGAAGAACAATGCAGTTTTCATGATTGTCCATGACTTCATCCTCTTTCACTAAAGAATTCTCACACATAGGAGATGAATGGAGACTAGGTAAAGTGATATTAAGAAATGTGTCAATGATCTCATTCTCTTGTGCCATAATATCTTTCCAAGTAGGAGAGTTTTGAGAAGAGGAGTTTGCAAGATTTGTATGACTATCAATGGGTGTATCTTCTAACATCAAAATACCTATGCTTACATCCTCTTTCACTAAAACATCCTCACAAATAAGAGAGATATTAGGGGATGTGGAATTAAGGAATCTGTCAACAATTTCACTCTCTTGCACTAAGAGACTCCCATAACTAGAAAAGATATTGGAAGAAAGAATATTATGCTTGTTAATGACCTTTTTCTTGGCATACTTGGAAACGAAAGATACTAGCATTGTGTGCCAAAATGAAAGTAATCTAACTAACTTATCCAATGCTTCAAAAATGTAAAAAATTGTCCTACAGATTTGATTATTTTTAATGCTGAAATAAAATTTGGAATGATTTAAAATGGCTACACTAAATGGATGATTAAACCTAATGCATACAACAAAAAATCCCAAAAATTGACATACTAAAATAGTGGTTTATTAGCAGATCTTGGAAGTGCAAAAAAACACAAAAATGTTCAAAAAAGTTGGTTTTGATAGGCCCAGAAGGACTCATTCACCCATGGACGAATGGGTCTCTATGAAGGGTTTGAAAAAATGAAAAGTGCACAATTTTTGAGTTCTATGTGTTCTTTATTCCAAGTCTTAGATTGTAACTTCTATGACAAAATTTCCTAGAATTTGATGACCTAATGCAAGTAGAATTAATGATAAATGGTGAACTATATGACACTTTTTGAAATGCAATTTTGACTCATTTTTTACTATGAATGATTGAACATACACTAATATGCAAGTACTAGATGGAAAATTAATATAATTTGCATGTAAATGTTTTGAATTTTTTAGATTTAAACAATGCAAAAATGCAAATTTAAAACCCTATATGCAATGTAAACTAATACAATTTTGACAACCCTAAATTAGATGCAAAGTAATGCAATGCAATGCAAACTTATGAAAATCCTAGATCTAGGGTTTGAATGGACTCCAAATAAAAAATTAGAATGTTCAAAATGTCAGGTTCACCATAATGAAACATAGAGAAATGGTATAGTTTCAACAAAAAATAAGGTTTTATACTAAATTTGGATGTTTCACCAAACTTACTATAAATAGAAAGGGATAAAATTGGGTGCAACGAACCTACCTATTTTCTATTTCATTTAATAAATGAAAATCTCCAAGATAGAATTAACTTTCAACACTTAGGTGAGTTTCTATGGAAGATCTATCAATTTCCTTTATGTGTGTGTGGATGGGGGGTACCGTTCAAAAAATAATTTTGGGAGATGAAAATACAATGGAAAATGATATCAAATATGTAACCTGAGACCTGATTCATGTAGATGAAGCCTAGATCTAACAAAAATAGTCAATTTTATATTTTTTGGATGAGTGGAAGACAATTAAAACTTACCTCAAAAATTGGTTGCTAAGTGTCCTATTTGGTTGCAAAGTGTCCTAAGAAATATTTTTGAGATGAATTTTTGAGGGCCTCTAAAGACATATTTGAGACACAATTTCCCACTGGTTTCACTCAAAAATGATGAAAAATAAATTCGAGATCTGAGTTTCCATGATCTTGACAACTTTTGCAATTTTGCACTTTAGAGATCTTCAATCTTCAATTTTCCTTCAACCTAAAATGCACAAAACACACAAGAGCGAAAAAATATTTATTTTTGGTGAGCAGGGGTTTGTCTTGGTCAAACCCCATTTTGGTAATTAAACCTTGAATTGAAATTTAAAACATGAAAGGAATGATGAATGAACAATGCAATGTTGCAACTCACTAAACCCTTGAATAAAACTTTGGAATGTTGCAATGTTAATCTTGATCTTGCATGAAATGACTTAAATGGATGTCGATCTTGATGCTTTAATTTTGACGTTGAATTCTTGACTTGATCTTTGAAACCTACATCACAATGTTAGCTCCAAAAACATGCATGGATCCACATAAGCTTTGAAATGGTGATATTGATCTTGATTACTATTGTAGATGCTTGATAAATCTACCCTCAAATGCTCTTGATGATAAAATTTTATGTTATGAAAGTTTCCTTCTTGCTATATTTTTCCTTAGACTTGATTTGATCAAAATAACCTTGTATTTATAGATATTTAGCCTTAATTTCTTGGAAAGTAAACATTACAAGCCGACATTTGAATATGAATTTAGGATCATTAAAATAACACCAGAAACATATTTAAAATTTGAATTTACAACTTAAAGGGGATGGGCGAATGGGTCCTGACCTAAGTTATCAGGATTTTTGAATTTAAGGGTTTTTAATTAATTAAATGCATTAATTAAATCACACTTCCCCCTTCAAGATTTGAAATTAATTAGGCTTTTAAATACAATTTTGGGCCAATTAGAGGCTTAATTAAGTCCATTTAAATTGAGAAGACAAAAACAAAGTGTGAAAATGTAAAGGAGTACCTTTTTCTACACTACATTTAGACCCCACTTTAGTGAGAGGATGAGTGCAAGTGTAAATTCACACTAAAGTAGAAAAATATGTGTAAAGAGGGGTCCAAGTACATAAATATGGATGGGATAGGATGACAAAGATCAGGGAGGATGATCTAGCCCCCAAGATCTAAGATCCCATGGAAAGCCAACATAAGCACAAAGGGACACACACAAAATGTATGATATGAAGCAACAAGATAAGATACACAAACATTCAATGTCAAAGACTTAAAGAAACAAAGAAAAAAAAAGAAAAGAAAAGTGGTGGATCAAGAATCGATTGTTTTTCCTACTCGATGTGGATAAAGCCTTAGCTTTCTATCTAAAAAAAATTACAATTGAAACTCCTCGTTCACTATGAAAACAACAATGCACTCACACAGGCCAGTGAAATCTGTTGTCCACTAGGCGAGCCCCTAGAGAGTGGCCAATGAGAGAGTCTTATTAGGCTCCCATTGAACAAACCATACCAAAGTTATACCTCTTGATAAATTTGATAAGGCACCAAACAATATGAATTTCGAGGTTTATAAGGCTTAGCAAATTGTGTTATGCTAAGAACTTATGAACAAACATGGATCTACTAGAAAGCAAGGTCTGTTATGATTGGTGGCCATGAAAAAGGTTGTAGCTTTGAGCTTCACAAGGTTAACAAGTTGTGTTATGCTAAGAACTTATGAAAAAATATAAAAATAGTATAAGACATGTTCAAAGGGGTTTTTCTTAGCTCATGAAAGGTCTCCTCTTAGGGAACACTGTGCCTAATGTCTCCAAGAGAGGAAAAGTCGAGCATAAAATATTCACAACTTAGGGAATGCAATGTGTAGCATTACCACTAAGAGGAATGTCATATACTCAGAATGGTTGTAATCTTGAAGGACATTAAACCCAATGACACCACCAAGAAGAATAAACATCACAAGAAGTAAGAAGACCACACTTTGAATAATTTTTTTACAATTCCTATGAGATGTATACTATTTGAAATGAAGGATTTTGTGGTCTCTCTTACACCTTTAGGGTTTTTGGATCTAAAAGGAGAGAGACAAATCTCAACCTTTCACTCAAGAAAAAACCCTTGAGATTCCAATGCAAAGAGATTGAAATATGACAAAGGTGATTGTCCTAGGAACTTAATTTTATTTATTGAGGGGTTCACCACCAAGTGTAAACCTGGAAAATATGAAATGTTTGAAAATATAGCATGATATGCAAAAGACCTAGACATGCCAATAAATTGTAATGTAAAACTATGAAACTAAAAGTGTGCACTTGGGAAGCTGAAGAAGGTATAATGGAGGTGTGGAATCTTGAAGAATCTATTGTTTATGCCAACTGGGACTCATATGCCAAGTTAGGCAAATTAGTTTAGTTTCAGGTAAATTGTGCCAAAATAGGTTTTAGACAAAAGGGTACTTCGATCTGAAAAAATCACGGCTAAGCTTGTATAGTGGGCCTCATTCGCCAATAGTGGTGAACCATTCCACTTCTAGATTTTTGGAAATTCAAAACTGGAATCTATAGCTCTTAGTTTTATTTTCTATTCCTGATTCAAATATGGGTTTGAAACTACAAAATTCAGCCTATAAGTCTTCTCCAAGCTTCTCCAAGGCTTGTTTGCAACTTTGACAACTTTGAATTGCTTTACAAACTTGATGAAAATTTTTCCAATCTTCCTTCTTGAGAAATATGCAACCTATCCTTGCAAATCACACACAAGAAGAGGGAAAAATGTTGTGGGGTTAGAGGATAGGGGTTTGCCTTGGTCAAAGCCTTTGTTGGTAATTAAACCACTGAAATATAATTAAATAGAATGTAGAATGATTAATGAACAAGAAATGATGTTGTAACTCACAAAACCCTAGCAATAAGATGTTGCAAACATGTAAGTAATGGCTCTAATGAATTTGGAATTGAACTCTAGCTTGATGTTGATAGATCTTGAATGCAATGCTTGCTTGAATCACACAATCCTGCATCACAATTGTTAGCTCTAAAACAACATTATGAAAACAATCTTTGACATGATTTTTGACACTTGAAGAGTGCTCTTGAAAGCTTGATAATTTTCCCTTGAAATTCCTCGAATGCTCTTGTGAACAAAATGCTCAAATATTTGAATGTTAGGTACTCTTGAATGTTTAGATAGATAGGATGAAATGAGAGAAAGAAAATTGTATTTATACTCAATTATGCAATAATTCCTGAAATTACACTATAGGTCGACCTTAGGTCTTGGAGAATAAAAACATGCTATAAATTTAAATTAAATTTGAATTTTGAGTTAAAGGGGACTCATTCGCCACCTTGGGTGAATGGGTCCCACCTAAGGGGACTCATTCACCCAAAATGGTGAATGAGTCCCACCTTAGGAATTTGAGGTGGGTTTCAGGATTTTTATGTTTTAAATGATGTTTGTCGGGTTTATTCTCGAAAATAAGGCCTTTGGATACAAAATGGGGCCAATTAAAGCAATAGAAAGCCCAAGTATTGATGATAAGCCTAGAAAAGTGTGAAAGTGTGTTACAACGCTTTACAATACTCCAAATAAGGAAATGTTAAGGTTGATTTTGGATGAACTTGTATTTATTATGCTTATTTAATTGATAAAACCCTAGAAAAGTGTGAAAGTGTGTTGCAAAACTTTACAACACTTTTACAAGGCACCATTAAAATATATTAGTTCACAAGGGCCCAAGACCTAATGTGAATGTGTTAATCACATTACAACACTAAATCAAGGCAACATTAAAAATCCACAAGGAGGACCCAAACAAGTGTGAAAATGTCCAAGGATCCATTTTACTGTAGTGCCTCTCCAAGTAACCCTAAAGGAAGTTGCAATTAACGACTTAAGCGAACCAATTTTTTTTATAAAGTGTAATTAACATACACATTCACTTACTAATTAACAACAACCTCTAAGGTTACAAGGTTGGGATTACTTAAACCCACACACATACATCAACTTATAACCATAACATTAAATACTTTATGAAATAAGCATCATACAACATAACATAAGAACATAAACATCCAAGATACAATTTCATAATCATTAACTTAATCAAATAGTTACATCTCTCATTCCTAGAATGAGGCAATAGTACAAGTGTATTACAATTACATAATTCCACCTCGTAGATACAAGAGGGATAAAATAACTTATTACAAACTTGAAAAACAACAATGCAAGAATTAAACACACGAACCGCAAGTTGTCCATCTGGATGTCTCGCCACCAAGTACTGAAGATCAAGGGGGACCCAACGGTTTATGGTGCATGTTCCACCCAACCAAGTGGTACCCGAAGGCCCACCCCCCATGCTAGGAGATAGTAACAACGTAACATGGACAAAGATCTACAACCTCTAACCATAGGCAAACTCATACTAACATAACCAACCAAAAGAACTAAACAAGTGCAACTCTCACATCATTGACATAGGTCACATTGCTTCCAGACATAAAATAGATCAAGTATGTTCAGAGAACCATACACATAAAACAATTAACAACCGTTGTCCTAGACAGAGTGTCATCACATAGTCAGTCACGAGATCTCCTCTAGGCATTCTTCATAGGCTCCAGATATCTTGGTGACCTCAACCAAAACCCAGCCCTCATGCTCTCTCATGCGGCATCAAATACCTCTCATAAGGACAAGATAGATGACCATGCCATTTTAAGCCTTCCCACTCATCCCAAATCTAAACGAGCCCTTATGTCTATGAGTGAGGATAAATTATCTTGATTAGTGTGAAAAGAATCCTAATCATCTAAGTACATTAATTTAATTATCACTTGATTAACTCACTTCTGAAGGTTACCCGATTTACCTCTTTGGGCTCCGACGCCTAATAGAAGCCACTCTTCTAATGGACAACACACCATACAAACCAACCACCAAGGGAAACCCAAGTGCATACAAATTGGATTAAACAACCACTCCAACTCTAGGAGGAAACAATTAAGATAACTCACTCCAAACATCTTGGAGGCAACAAAACACGTAGTCCACTCCTTTCTTAGGAGGTACAAAACATCTTCGTTCGTGGAAACCGGGTAAATACTAAAAACACACCATGCACTACCCAAGGGAAAAATAACTGGTTGACATAAAGAATTGACAATCGTCATCCTCTAAGATCTTCTAGAAGACTTACAATATTGGACTAACACTTAAACCCATATCCCAAAATTCAACTTGACGACATAGCTACAAAAGCATTCAAGTCTTTAATCAAATCTAATATTTGGATTTCCTAAATCCATCCTCAATCAATAGGTAGCATTGACAAAGTCAAAGGCATGATAACATGTTAACTCAAATAATCATTTAACCCTATTAACTCTTCTATTGTTGGAAAACTAAAACAATTAAACTCACTTCCCTTTACGAAATATAGAAATGATAGAACAATTAAGGCATTCACGAGGAAATTAATATTTTTTGATATTCTAAATCCATATCCCTTACTTACTCCATTCTCAATAATATAATTTCCTAAATAGAAAATAAATAAATTAAAATAATTAATTGCCTCTTCAATATAATCAATTCCTAAATTTACTTTCAAAAACAACATAAATCCATGCATGTAAACCCTTTCCATTTTCTAACCATATTCTATATCTCTTTCAAATTTCTATATAAAAAAACATGCAATTTATAAAACATTTTAAAATACCCTTTTTTTTTCCTTGACAATTTAAGCATGCATTCAAATCTTATCTTTTAAAATCTCCATTCCCACTAATTGCATGTACCTAAATAAAATAGGACAAAATATTAAACTATAAATTTAAATATACATGTTCGTGATAAATACACATCCAATATATCCATGTACATAATTACTCTCATTTCTTAAATAAACATGCAATTATAATTATTCCTATAATACAACTTCATATATATATATCTATATATTTAATAATATATTTCAACTATAAATATATATTAAATATATATATTAACATTTTATTACAAAATAATCCTATTATTTTAATCCCTAGATTTAACATATTAAAATTATAACATATATACACTATATGTATATCCAATATATATGTATCATATATAATTCGTCAACCATAAAAAGAAACCCTTTAATCCACGAGTTTTGGTGGACGCCATTGTTCTGGCCGCCAAAATATATAATAAAAAACTAAGAAACAAGGTTTGCAGATTTAGGGAGGGGTCGGCCACAGCTAAACCCCCCACCCCACCTCACACTGGTCGCAGCCTCCTCAAGGGGTTGTGCTGCCCCAAAGGCAGCGCTCCCTCCACCAAAGGCAACGCTCCCTCCAATTAGTGGAGGGTGCTGCCCTTGGGGATAGTCGCACCCTCCATACATAGGGGGTGGTGGGGTGTGCATTGCACCCCCACCACAATGCAAGCAACAACAAACAACGAACTTAAAATATTCGCTTTATTACTATATTTTTTTAAAATACGAATTTTCAATTGATTTTAACAAAAAATCGTCGGCTGTACAACGATGATAAAGCAATAAAATAAAACTTTTTAACAATTAAAAACTCAAATGTATATATATCATATGTATTTACATATGTATATATATATATATATATATATATATATATTAACCAATATATATATATGTAAGTATATAATATATATATATTTAACCAGAATTTCAACTACAAGACAAATTGAAGAAATTATTTTGAAACATTCACCTACAGGTGAAAATATGAAATTTTTCCAGAGAACAATCCAAAATTTACAAAGGATATAAAACTAAATAACTCAACCAACTTTTCTCAAGAACTAAATTCTCTAGATTTGGTTTAAATAACAAACAAACCATTTCC
This sequence comes from Sequoiadendron giganteum, assembly GCA_007115665.2. NCBI lineage: Eukaryota > Viridiplantae > Streptophyta > Pinopsida > Cupressales > Cupressaceae > Sequoiadendron > Sequoiadendron giganteum. The sequence goes on from CM021105.1 coordinate 268,179,022, forward strand.
TCAAGCATCTAAATTAAATTCTACAAAATATTTTCACAATTTCCTTGAGGAATTTTCACGGGAATAACAAATTTCCAAAATCTAAATAATTAATTTCAAATCTCAAATAGTAATATCTATTCCCAAATGAATTTAACAAGCAATTATTTAATCAATACCATTTTGCTTTAAACAAATCAAGAACAAAACCACAAAATATAACCTGGTGTTGAAGCTACAGGAAAGATGATTTTTGATACAGATCTTCCTCCAAAGACCTCATGATTTCTCTTCTACCGTGTAGTGAATCCAAGCAAACAAACAATCCAAAAGCACAACCAACTTCAAACAAGATTTTTCCAAATCAATTCTACAGCCAAATTCCTTCCAACAATCCTCTGTGCAAATTTTTCCCCAAAAAATATTTTTACTACTGTGAAGAAGCTTTTCCTTTTTCCAAAATTCTCTCCACGAATGAATTTCCAACAAACTCTTCTCCTTTATTCAACTTTCACATGCTGGCATAATTGAAAATATCTTCAATAACCAAATCCAATTTGCATGCAATTGAAATATCTTCTAACAACCAGATCTAATTTCCCTTTAATTTAATAATTCTAAATAATAAATTAATTCCAAAAATTGAAAACTAATTTCCCAATTAAAATTTAATTCCAAATTCTAATTTAATTCCCACAAATTGAAATAGAATTCCAAAATTAATTTTAATTTTTTTCTTTCTTTTAATTTTTTAATAACTAAATTCAACCCCATGGATTAAATTTAATTAATTAAATAAATTAAATTTAATCAATTAATTTAAATAATAACTTCTATCCACATGGCATAATATAAATTAAATAACCATTAGCATAATTTAATGCAATTATTCTAAATATTTAATTCCAAATCAAGAATCTTTTCAGAATCAAATAATATTAAAGCAAGACAATCAACGATTCGACACACTATGGCTAGGGTGTAGACTTGACACAAGCTACCTAGCTACTATCTCTCGTTCAACTTAACCATTGGATCAACACGCTCAAACCTGTGAAACCAGGTGGAGTCGATGTCATGTACTTGTAATCCTGAAAACATAGTAACCAACATCATATAATATAACCAACATATAATACACACCGTGAAGAAGAAATCATGGATTCACAGGGTGCTCGCAAGCGAGTGATGCGAACCTATCCTCTTCACCAATACAATCATCAAAACTGACACTTCTTCAATACATCAAATATTCTCATATGCAATCACATGTTATATCCACTAACATCATTATGCCAATTAAAGCATGTAAAATACAACATCAGATAAACCACATCACATCACATAAAATAGGTCGTCACTCTATAAATGGCGATCAAATACACACACAAGATAAAGTATCTGAATATCCAGAAATATAACTCAAAGCAAAATAGGGACACACTGTCCAGTCCAAAAAGCAAAATGGAGGGGTGTTACATTTACTACACTACACTATCATCACTAAGACTTGGAAACATTTAAACAATGAATGAGGGAAAATATGCCCCCCACTTAAAATATCGACATACTTGTTATGTTGGTATTTTAAGTAGAAATAGAGGAAGAGGTTATCCTTGAAAATAATGCACACCTCCAAAAACTAGTTGTCCTTTCCCCCATTCATAGAGACAAAGACAACCACCAAGAACTATCATGTTGCTTCCAAGAGAGATATGGTTGCAACTAATATTATACCACCATAAATGGAAATCAACAAGACACATAAATCTAGTAATGCCACATAGTGATGAGTAACATGATAGGATGAAAATCAATATCAATTATAGGAAATAGGTGTATCATGTAATGCCCCGCCAAGTAACCCTAAAGGAAGTTGCAATGAACGTCTTAAGTGAACCAATTTTTTTTTTATAAAGTGTAATCAACATACACATTCACTTACTAATTAACAACAACCTCTAAGGTTACAAAGTTGGGATTACTTAAACCCACAAATATACATCTTATAACCATAGCATTAAATACTTTATAAAATAAACATCATAAAACATAACATAATGAGATAAACATCCAAGTACACTTTCATACTCATTAACTTAATCCAACAGTTACATCACTCATTCCCAGAATGAGGCAATACTATATAAGTGTTACAATTATAGAATCTCACCTCATAAACATAAGAGGGATAAAATAACTTATACAAATTGAAACATTACAATGCAAGAATATAACACAGGAATCGTGAGCTGTCCATCTGGATGTCTCACCACCAAGTACTGAAGATAAATGGGGACCCAACAGTGTATGGTGCATGTTCCACCCAACCAAGTGGTACCCGAAGGCTGACCCCCCATGCTAGGAGATAGTAACAACATAACATGGAAAAAGATCTACAACCTCTAACCATAGGCAGACTCATACTGACTCATACTGACACATACTGACACAACCAAAAAAATGAACTAAACAAGTACAACACAAGTACTACTCTCACATCACTGACATAGTTCAAATTTCTTCTAGACATAGAATAGATCAAGTATGTTCTGAGAACCATACACATAAAATAAATACCAACAGTTGTCCTAGACAGAGTGTCATCATCGTAAAACTCATAATAAGTTACCCTCGACAGATCCTCATAGGCTTTGGAGTTCCTGGTGACCTCTACTGACCCTCGGCCCTCATACTTACTAGTGTGGAATCAACTACCTCTCGTACTGACAAGATAGATGACTATGCCATTTCAGGCCTTCCCACTCACACCAAGCCTTAACTAGCACTTGCGACTATTAGTGAGGTTAGAACTTATCTTTCTAGTGTGTAGTACTCCCCAAATTTATAATTTTAGTTATCACTTGATTAAACCATTTCCATAGGTTACCCAATCTTACCTCTTCCGGGCTCTGGCCCCTACTGGAACCTACTCTTCTATTTGACAACACACAAACAAACTAATCACCAAGGGAATCACAACTGCATACAACCTAGGTATCAAAACCACTCCATCTCTAGGAGGACAAATAATAGAACTCACTCCAAACATCTTGGAGGAAACAAACACAAATTCCACTCCTTTCACAAGAGGTACAAAACAACCCCGTTTGTGGAAACTGGGTAAATACTAAAAAGACACCATGCACTATCCAAGGAAAAACAACTGGTTGACACAAGGAAATGACAATCCTCATCCTCTAAAATCATTTGGAAGACTTACACTATTGGACTAACACTTAATCCCATATCCCAACATACAACTTGACGACATAGCTACAAAAGAATTCAAGTCATTAATCAAATCTAATATTTGGATTTCCTAAATCCATACTCATCCAATAGGTCACATTGATAAGGTCAAAGACACGATAACTAGGTTAACTCAAATAATAATTTAACCCTATTACCTCTTCCATTATTGGACATTTGCAACAATTAACTCACTTCCTTTTACAAAATACAGAGAAGATAAAATATTTAAGCAATCACGAAGAAAATACTATTTTTGGATATGCTAAATCCATATCTCTTTCATATTCCATTCACAATAATCTAAATTTTTTTCCCTTTTCGAAACAGTTGGAATAATTAAACAAGTGCCTTCAATTTACAAATATAAGAAATACTAATTTAAATAATTTAAATCAAATTCAATGTTTACATTTTTTTTAAAACCAACATAAGCATTCTACCAATTGGATTTCTTTCGTTTTCCAACTACACACAATGTCCATTTCATCTAATAGTTTACTCTTTCCAACTTTCATTGCATGCACCCAATTATTCACAATCACTAAATAAACGTTCTAATATAAATATTTCTACAATATAAGCATCACATATATTTTCATATATTCAACTATATATATATCAACTTTAAATATATATATATATATATTAAATATATAATAACATTTATTCCAGAATAAACAAATTATTTTAATCCAACATTTAATATATTAAAAATATGACAAATATATAATATATATATACATTACATATGTATCATATATATTTTATTTTATTTTTATTGTTAAATAAAAACTACCCCTAAATTCCATTTTTTTTTGGTGGACGGATTGCCAAAGGTACGTGTGTCTTACTGCAGCAACAGTCGAAGCAAGCTCCAATGTGTTTGGGAGAGGGGTGGCTGAGTAAACCCAGCCGACCCTCTGCCCAAACACATTGGGTGGCGGCGGCAAAAGGAAGAGGGGCTGTGGAGGGAGGTGTGGAGGGTCTCCCTCCACACAACCGCTCCTATATGGGGCGGTTGTGGGGAGGTAGATCCTCCCCATGCCTACCCGCACCAACAAGGGTTTCACCCAAAGACAATAACGAAAATACAATGAATGAAAAATTCGCTTAAACAAATGCATTTTAAAAAAAAAAATGAAAACCCATTTTCAAAGTTCGGAATTTCATCTGCCATACGGACGACGAAATTGTTATTTAACTCAGTATTTTATAAAAACAAAATTTAAATCAAATATATATATATTGTATATATATATATATATATATATATAAATTCATATGTACATATATAATAATATATATATAAACGGATTTAATATAGTAAATCAAATTGGGGAAATTTAGTGAAAATATTCACCTACAGGTGAAATTATGCAAATTTTTCAAGAGAACAACCAATTTCACAAAGGTTCAAATCTAAATATTTTAATCTATTATCTTGAATTCATAATCAATAAAATAGAAAGCAAACTAAGAAAGATCAAGATTACATTGAGAAGCTTTCCAATCCTCTAGGTTTCTCCATCGAAATTTCTATAGAGGTTTTAGAAACAAATTTATTTTCTACGGTGAATTAAATTTTCTAAAACAATCTAAATGTGTTGTTCAACCTCTAGGTTTGATTTAAATAACAAAACAATCCATTTCCTCAAATAAATTTAAATTCTACAAAGGTTTTCACATTTTCCCTGAAGAAATTTCATGGGAACAACAAAAGCTTTAAATTTATTTATTTATTTTCTTTCTTCTAATATCAAATTTCTTTTCCTAAAACAGATTTAACAATCAATTCTTTAATCTCTACACTTTTAAATGTAAATAAAGATCAATAAAATAACCACAGAAGAAAACCTGGTTCAAGAAGCTTCAGGTAATGAAAAATTTGATGTAGAGCTTCCTCCAAAGCTTCCACAGCTTCAATTCAACAATCCAATTATTCCAACCAAGAAAGCAACCAACAATGCAACCAGAACACAAGAACAACCCCAATGCAATTCTACAACCAAAAAATTCTACAATCCTCTGTGCCAAATCTTTTTTTTCCCCCAAAAATATTTTCTGCCGTGAAGAAGCTTTTCCTTTTTCCAAAATACTCTTCGTGAATGAATTTGTAACCAACTCTTCTAATTAATTCAAATTACACTTGCTGTCAAAATTAAAATATCTTCAACAACCAAATCCAATTTGCATGCAATTTATTAATTCCAATTAATAAATTAATTTCCAAAATTGAAACTAATTTCCCAAATAAGTTACATTTAATTTAATTCCCACAATTTGAAAATTAATTTTAATTCTTTTCTTTCTTTTAATTTTCTTAACATTACATTTAATTAATTAATTAAATTATTTAATAACTAAATTTATCCCCATGGATTAAATTTAATTAATTAAATAAATTTAATTTAATCAATTAATTTAAATAATAACTTCTATCCACATTGCATAAATTAAATTAAATAACCATCAACATGATTTAATGCACTAATTCTAAATATTTATTTTCCAACTCAAGAATCCTTTCAAAATTAAATAAGATTAAAACATGGAAATCAAGGACTCGACACACACGACTGACGACACACTATGGCTAGGGTGTAGACTTGACACAAGTTACCTAGCTACTATCTCCCATTCAACTTCATTGTTGGATTGACACATTCAAACCTGTGAAACCAGGTGGAGTTGATGTCATGTACCTGCAACCCTAAAAACATAGTAACCAACATCATATAATATAAACAACATAAAATACACACCGTGAAGAGGAAATCACAGAATCGTAGGGTGCTCACAAGCGAGTGATGTGAATCCGTCCTCTTCACCAATACACTCATCAAAACTGACACTTCCACAATTCATCAAATATTCTCATATGCAAACACATGTTATATCCACTAACATCATTACACCATTAAAGCATGTAAAACAAATCATTAGATAAATCACATCACACCACATAAAATAGTCTATCGCTCAATAACTGGCGATCAAATACACACACAAAATAAAGTATTTAAATATCCAGAAATATAGCTCAAAGCAAAACAAGGACACACTGTCTAGTACAGAAAGCAAAACGGAGGGGTGTTACATTCTCCCCCCCAAGGGTTAGGCTTACTCCTGGAAGCCTACACACAAGTAGGGATATAACTCCCTCAAACAAACTACATAAAATCAAAACCTTGATCCCTGAGGACGAGTATCCTGCACTACTCGACCAACTCTAGAAGTCTCAACTATAGCTCCTTGATATCTAGGCTGACGGTTATCAACCACATCATATGCATGATGAGACCTACCTGCATCCCCTACCGTCGGCTCTGCAACTACTGGTCCCTAACCAAAACCGAAAGTGTTATGATGTGGACAATTCCTAGCAAGGTGGCCCTACTAACCACAAGAGTAACACCTAATCTTATGACCAATCCCATTGCCTCCTATCAGTGTAGTAGACTATTGCATACTACCAAAATTAGCCACAAACTGTGAACTCTGTGCTGGTTGTACCTGTCGATTGCACTTATTGCACCACCAGTTCTGGTTCCTTCTAGGCGAAGAACCACCATCATCCTGATACGACTATGTATCCTTATGCTTTCCAAGTGCACTCTCCTGCTGCCCATTCTAAGTAGGCTCCTGTTGAGTCTTCAGTGATCCAACTCCCTGAGTCTAACCTCGATGTACACTAGACCCAGCTAGAGAACCACTACCAATCTGCACACCTGAATGACCTCCTAATGCCAAAGCTAAGTTCCCTCCACAAGCCGTGCCTTCTCCACAACTGTCTCCATAGACTTGGGCTCAAAGACCCGCACACTACCACTAATACGGGCATTTAAGCCCCTGATGAAATGTTGCATGAGCATCCCCTCATCATCTACTATTCCTGTGAACTGTTTAAGTTCATAGAAACACCTCTCGTACTGATCCATGGTCATGGCTAATTATAGTAGGGCATGGAACTCATCAGCCCTGCGCTGACACCAATGGTCAAAAAGAAAGCAGGCTCTAAACCGCTCAAGGAATATCTCCCAAGACACAAAACTCATGTCAATGTGGAGCTTCTACTCCTCAAGTCTCCACCAAGTGGCTACAAATCCTCGAAGATGCATCACAGCGCATCACACTTTAGTATTATTGTCAAAAGGATGCATGGAGAAACATCGGTCCAGACCTATCAACCAAGTCTCGACCTCTAAACCGGTGCCAACTCCATCAAACCAAGGTGGTTGTGACTGAATCAAATCTCTCATATAGGAAGATGCTAACATCTCTAACTATGTTGTAACTGTCCTCACAATAGGATTAACCTCTGGTACTGCCCGCTTAGACCTAAGAATGCCAAAGCCTCCTCAAGAGTTCTACATGCAGCTTCAACCCCTAGAGGATCCAACTGTCCACCACCACCTGTGCCATTCAATGAGTCTTGATGTACCTCCTAATCTAGTATAGGCATAACATGAGGTGAAGAATCATGCTAACTCTCCTCACGACCGCCTACCCGCCCATGTCCTCGTCCTCTACCTCATCCACGTCTAGGAGGCATACTCCTACACAGACACACAAAAGGTATTAGACAAGGTACACTTAGAAACCTATGCAGCTAAGCTTAATGGGTACATCATAATCCCAGAGCACCCAATGTTTAAACCTAGGCTCTAATACCATGTGTAATGCCCCGCCAAGTAACCCTAAAGGAAGTTGCAATTAATGTCTTAAGTGAACCAGTTTTTTTTTTATAAAGTGTAATCAACATACACATTCACTTAGTAATTAACAAAAACCTCTAAGGTTACAAGGTGGGGATTACTTAAACCCAGACATATACATCTTACTTATAACCATAGCATTAAATAATTTATAAAATAAACATCATACAACATAACATAATGAGATCAACATCCAAGTTACACTTTCATACTCATTAACTTAATCCAACAGTTACATCACTCATTCCCAGAATGAGGCAATAGTATATAAGTGTTACAATTACAGAATCTCACCTCATAAACATAAGAGGGATAAAATAACTTATACAAATTGAAACATTACAATGCAAGAATATAACACAGGAACCACAAGCTGTCCATCTGGATGTCTCACCACCAAGTACTGAAGATAAATGGGGACCCAACGGTGTATGGTGCCTGTTCCACCGAACCAAGTGGTACCCGAAGGCCGACCCCCCATGCTAGGAGATAGTAACAATGTAACATGGAAAAATATCTACAACCTCTAACCATAGGTAGACTCATACTGACACATACTGACACAACCAAAAAAATGAACTAAACAAGTACAACACAAGTACTACTCTCACATCACTGACATAGGTCACATTGCTTCCAGACATAGAATAGATCAAGTATGTTCTGAGAACCATACACATAAAACAAATACCAACAGTTGTCCTAGACAGAGTGTTATCGCACAACTCATAATAAGTTACTCTCGACGGATCTTCATAGGCTCCGGAGTTCCTGGTGACCTCTACTGACCCTCGGCCCTCATACTTACTAATGTGGAATCAACTACCTCTCATACTGACAAGACTGATGACTATGCCATTTAAGTCCTTCCCACTCACACCAAGCCTTACCTAGCACTTGCGACTATTAGTGAGGTTAGAACTTATCTTTTTAGTGTGTAGTACTCCCCAATTTTGTAATTTTAGTTATCACTTGATTAAACCACTTCCATAGGTTACCCAATCTTACCTCTTCCGGGCTCTGGCCCCTACTGGAACCTACTCTTCTATTTGACAACACACAAACAAACTAATCACCAAGGGAATCACAACTGCATACAACCTAGGTATCAAAACCACTCCATCTCTAGGAGGACAAATAATAGAACTCACTCCAAACATCTTGGAGGCAACAAACACAAAGTCCACTCCTTTCACAGAAGGTACAAAACAACCCCGTTTGTGGAAACCGGGTAAATACTAAAAAGACACCATGCACTACCCAAGGAAAAACAATTGGTTGACACAAGGAAACGACAACCCTCATCCTCTAAAATCGTCTGGAAGACTTACACTATTGGACTAACACTTAATCCCATATCCCAAAATACAACTTGATGACATAGCTACAAAAGCATTCAAGTCATTAATCAAATCTAATATTTGGATTTCCTAAATCCATACTCATCCAATAGGTCACATTGACAAGGTCAAAGACACGATAACTAGGTTAACTCAAATAATCATTTAACCCTATTACCTCTTCCATTATTGGACGTTTGCAACAATTAACTCACTTACTTTTACGAAATGCAGAGAAGATAAAATATTTAAGCAATCACAAAGAAAATACTATTTTTCGATATGCTAAATCCATATCTCTTTCATATTCCATTCACAATAATCTAAAAAATTTTCCCTTTTTGAAATAGTTGGAATAATTAAGCAAGTGCCTTGAATTTACAAATATAAGAAATACTAATTTAAATAATTTAAATCTATAAGTGTAGAATAAGTGAATAAGTATAAAAAACCTTCTTAATATGACATTATATCAATGATAACTCAATTTGAATTAAATCAAAGGCAGCAATCAAATGAAATCATCCTATTGATCTCTATCTCCAAAGATTTATTAAATCTAAATTGCTCTTAGATTGTGTAAGCATATAAGACTGTTAAAATGACTATCTGAAGAACGAGATGATGGTGATATAATGCTAAATGATAAATCAATTAAACTAGCATTATATTGAGGTGAAACAGATAATTGCAGCTCCAAGAAGCAACCATTGATATGAAGCTTGATACTTGATGCTTGGATTCCTGCAGAGTAAGAGTGCAAAAGCTTGATTATTTGAATCCTTTTCTTGGTTGAATGAGGCTTTATTTATAAATTTCCTGGCTGTTGAAATGCACAGGAAAAGCTTTGAAAGGCTTGGATTTGATCTGAAGATTTGAATGGTGAGAGATGGAGGAGATTGAGAGAAAGAGGGAGATTGTCTCTACCCATGAAAACACCAGGCAAGAGAAGAGGAAAGATTGATGGAAGAGGATTGAGAGATCAAATTCCAAATTTGTCTCCAAAACTTCCTGTGAAGTTTCAATCAATTAATTTCTGATATTTTTGACAAAATTTAGACATGGTTTAGACATAGGAAATCTAATTCATTTTTGAGTGAATATGGGTGGAATATTCCTTGTGCAACAATTCAAATATTTTGATTCATTTGAATTAATAAAGGAGAGATAAATAATTTAATAAACGAACTATAGGATAGTTGTTTATTAAATTATAATAGAAGAATAATGGCAATTAATTAATAAAGTGTTTTGTCTTTATTTAATTAATTCAAGAATGATGTGACAGATTGAAATAGGGATTTGATAATTAAATCGAACAAAGCATTTAATTTTTTTTATTTAATTAAGATGAATTTGAATATGAACTTTATTAAATAAATATTTCTATTTATTTAAACAGTAGAGGAAATAGAATAATTAATCAAATAATGTGTATTTAATTAATCAGATGCTCCAAACCATTTTTAGGTGTATACATTTTGCCCCTCTTCGAAGTGATGTGTTTACACGTTGATTCGAAGAAATATCTTGCTGCTATTGCCAGGATCGATGATAATTTAAAAATTCTGTATGCCCCAGACATTGATTTTTCAGATGATTTTAATAATACCCTAGACATGATTTTTAGATGATGATAATAATACCCCCGACATGATAATTTTGTGTGCCCCAGACATGATTTCCAGATGATGATAATAATTCCCCAGACATGATAATTTTGTGTGTCCTAGACATGATTTCTAGATGATGATAATAATATGCCCCCTCGGGAGATAAATAAATGATATGGTGATTTTTAGAATTTTTTCAAATTTTTATGATTTTCTGATGATTTGATGTGTTTCGATGTTGAAATAATTTATCTCCCAACAAAATGTTGAAGAAATGTGTCCTCTGATGAATTTAATTAATTTCATGGATAAAATTAATCAAATGTTATAAAAATCCCCCAAAAATACCTTAAAAATTATAAATAATGCTAAAAGGTCATTTTCAATTCATTATTTACTTTTTGAGTTTAAAATTCTTAGTGATAGAGACATTTCTGCCACCTAGAGCAAGATGCCTATTCCTTACCACACTCACCGATTTGAGCGCGTTCGATGCCACAGATGGCCACTTGCATATGGACCCCTGGTATGTACCCCTCGACCTCTTCGTGATTCGTGTATTTTTGTTTTTTATGCTTTTTAGGTCTTAGGCGTGTCTAGGATAGTTTCAGCACTTTGAAGCTACACTGTAGCACTTCTAGTAAATTGTCTAGCGCTTTGAGTTTTAGCACTTGCATTTAAAACTCTAGTGCTTCCAGTCGGTAAAGTAGTGCTTTCAGCGAATTAGCGCTTAGGAGTCAAGAAGTAGCGCTTTGAAGTCAGATTCTAGCGCTTTGAGATTTTCAGTGCTTTGAGTTGGCGGTTTAGCGCTTTGATATGGAAAAGTAGCGCGTTGAGCTATTTAGTGCTTTGGAAGCCTGTTTTAGCGCTTTGGAGTGCTGAAATAGTGCTTTCATGGTTTTCGTGCTTTGGATCCTTGATTTAGCGCTTTTGGATGATAAAATAGCGCTTTTGGGATTTAATGCTTTGGAAGCCTGTTTTAGCGCTTTCATGTCAGAAGTGAAGATTTTGACTTAGTGAAATTTGATTTCGTCAATTTCGATCATGTCCATTCTTCTGATTGGTATGATTGACAATCCACATTCTGGATGTTGGATTGTGATTAAAGTAAATAAGATTAACTCTCATGATAGATGAGAAGAAATCCTATTTCTTGATGATCCTCTTGATAAGCGAGGAAATGATTCAATACCTGATAAATCTCATGATAGGTGAGATCTAAATAATGTTTTGATGACCCTCATGATAGGTGAGGTTTGAGCCAATATTTGATAAATCTCGTGATAGGTGAGATCTAGATAATGTTTTGATGAACCTCATGATAGGCAAGGTTTGAGCCAATATCTAATAAATCTCATGATAGGCGAGATCTAGATAATGTTTTGATGAACCTCATGATAGGTGAGGTTGGATGTTCGCCTATGAATTTTGATCAAAAATTCATACCAAAGTTTTTGAAATAGACTTGATAGTAGAATGATGTTTAATTCTTGACATAGTTCACTGATTGTGGATTTTTCATTATGATGATAGGAGGATTTGGGGACTCTCCAGATGCGAGAGAGGTTTCCACAGACGACCAATTTGATACCACATTTGACACCTGACAAGCTCCAGGTGATAGGCCAGTGTGGCCTGACGAGTTTACTTGACATGCCCCAGATTAGGATTAATCAGGGTTTGTTGACCGCACTAGCTGAGAGGTGGCATAGCGACCACAACACCTTCCATTTACCCACCGGCGAGATGACAGTCACACAAGAGGATGTGTGGCATATATTGCGTATTCCATTCATGGGGGAGATCGTGACATATGACTCTCATGGGACCAGCAACAGAGATGCTCTCCGTCGAGTATTTTAGGATCAAGATATTGAGGGTCCGAGCGTTCAATGGCGGAGGATCGCAGACTCCTATGCGACACTACCAGCAGTGCTTGCTGGATTTATTAGAGGATTCCTTTGCCCTGATCGCAGGTCAAAGGGATTCCTCATTGGCTGGGGGAGGACACTAGAGAGCATGCTGGTACATGGTACCAGATATGCGTGGGGGATGTGCATGTTAGCACATCTCTATCATGATCTTCATTCCATTATGTACCTAGGTGCATGCAGTATATCCATAGGGGCGACATTACTATAGATTTGGGTGTGGGAGCACTTTGCTATTTGTTGGCCATTTCCCCTTGTAGACAGACCAACTGGCAGGCCCTATGTTTTTAGATATAGTGGTCGATTCACGCAGGCCTGGATGGGCAAGTTAGAGCACTGGAGGCGGGTTTTTGATGATACGGAGACAGTTATATGGTGCCCCTACCTTGACTATGAGGAGTGGGAGGAGGATGGTGTAGTGTTGGGGTTTCTTTGTGATTCGATGTACCTCATTGGCCGGACTCCATTTGTTATTGAGAGATTTCTACTGTGTCAGGTTTATAGACAGTATGGCATTGTTCAGTGCATGCCACAAGGGGTAGCCCACTATGCACGACGACGGATGGATATTCTAGATTGGGGCCCCACATTATCATATGATGTTGTAGTAGAGGGTTACAGAGCACTACAACCATCCACGTGGGACGTGAGGAGAGACATTGCAGTTGCACCCATGATAGAGGATTATGCAGCATTCTTGGCCTTGGTCCCTCAACCTCGTATTACTATCCCCGATGAGCCAACACCTTTACCAGTAGAGGAGGCTATGGTAGAGGATGTCATCGGGGGTGAGGGTGATATCCCAGCAGATGAGAGCTCAGAGAGCAATAGCTTAGACAGTGAGGATAGCAGCAGTAGTGGGGACAGTAGGAGTGGAGGATATGGAGGGCCAGGTCTAGATATTCATAGTGCACCCTCTTCCAGCAGGCCTCGTAAGAGGCAGGCAGTGACAGTGCCAGCAGTAGGGCAGCAGAGACAGATGGCTGGGCTTCAAGCACAGGTCCAAACTTTGTGGGCACAAGTCCAGACACTACAGGGGCAGTTAGTATAGGCTCAGGGCATGCTCATGTAGACCTAGACACAGATGCAGGCACAGACACAGTCTCATGCACAGGCATTATCATAGGTACAGGGACAGTTAGCTGCCATGTAGACGCAGGTTGATACCTTGACAGCCGAGAGAGATAGTGCAAGGAAGATTTCCGAGAGGGCACAGGAGAGAGCCAAGACCCTCTAGAGAGTGGATGATGGCACCTCCATAAATGATTATATGAGAGAGGTTTTGCGGGCTGCCTGAGAGGCAGAGTTTTACCGGGGTCGGTATCATGATGCAGTGCCTGCCGAGCGTTGAGTCAGCTATGCCCCGTCGAGATCTAGACGGACACACACACAGACAGTTAGTGAGGGGGTGATATAGCCTCCACATAGAGATCCCAGATATCTAGGTTCGTCCGAGGGTGGTGGTGGTACAGGTATAGGTCCTGTTGGGCCTGCGCATTCTGGCAGTAGCAGGTCATAGGTGCTAGTTTATCCTCATTGATGTATTTTATGATGTATTTTTATGACTTCATTGTATACTTGACTCTTGATGATATATATATGAGATACATTTCATATGATTATGATGATGGCATCATGATTTCTATGTGATGGATGTTGTTTATATGCTTTATGTGATGAGTTTATTCTAAATGTGATGATAAATGATGATTTATGTTAATGTAATAATGCAATGATGTATGGATATAATAATGATGATGTGATGTGATGTGATGTGATTTTAAATGATATGTAATGAATGTGTTATGGTAAGAATGAACTTGATGCAATGATGCATGATGAAATATATGATGATGAATTAATGATGCAATGATGATGTTATACATTTTTGATGATTTTATGTCAAGTATACTCAGTCTCTTTTGTAGATTAGATAATCATTGATTGGAATCCTTTATGAAACAAATACTCTGTAGATAATGAATGATGATGAATGCAATCTAATTTTAATCATGCAATGATATGCAAAATAGGTGTCATTTTAACAATCTTTTCTATTTTGTGCTTGGTATCATCATAGAGCTTTATTGTATGTTGAAAGTGAATACAAGCGTCAATGGTTGTGCTAATCCAATGACGACCTGAGTACTTCTTTCATGATTTTTGATATTGCAATTGAACACAAGCATCGAGGTGTAATTGAACCAAGATGACCTGAGCATTCATTGCGTAAATAGGCAAAGATTATCATTTGAGTGTGTGAATTCTGAATGTCATCGGTGATACATTTGCATAGCACATCCCCCGACAATTCACACATTTATATGATTATCGCACATACAGCAAACAATAAAAATATCATTCTTCTTCCTTGTTCCTCTAGTTCAATACATCATTGAGTTACTCCAAAGAAATGATAATCAAAAAGTATAATTTATCCATTGTTCACTTAGAGTGTTTCATTCATTTATCAAATTTTTAGATCATCCATCCTGATTTTGACATGTTTTTGGATTCAAGATTTTGACCAAAGACCTAACCTACCAACCTATCCTAGGGGTCTCGGGGGCTGATTTAAGATTAGCCTTGCCTATGTTACACATGCAGAGACCACCTAGTTCAACTGACATAGACCTATGTTTTTGGATTTTGCTTTTCAGACTCACTTTTGACATGTTTTTGGATTTTGCTTTTCAGACTCACTTTTTGACATGTTTTTGGATTTTTGATATGATACAGATGGTTGATTCTCCTGACAATGATTGAAATTGCGCTTTGATCTCTGTTTTATATTTTCTACCACCAGATGCAATTGATACGTTTGGATTGCCCCTAGATATTCAGATGTTGCCCCCAAGCTATGGAGTTATATGTTGACCACGTGACATGACTTGATAGTGGATGTAATGATGGCCATATGAATGATATGATATGAATTGATACTGACCTTCAGATGAAGGATCCTAACATATATCCAAATAGATGGGAAAGCTAATCTTAGAATCACATATGACGCCTATTTCCAGGTTTTCACCACATGCTTTGATTACACTCTTTGTATTTTCTTATTTTTCCTCTTTTTTTGTATTTTCTATTTTATTTTATTTTTTTGTATTTTTGCATTTGCCAAGATGCCTGTTTGCCAGGTTTTCACCAAGGAAACAATTTTCAGATTTTTCCCCGTGCACTAGGAAACTTTAAGCATAGAATTTTCAGAGATGTATACAGTTGATAGGTTCATCAAATAGATCCCCTTCTGACGTTGATAGCTGATATGCTCCTGATCCATACACTAATATGAAGACGAATGGTCCAAGCCAGTTAGGCTCAAATTTTCCTTTCTTCTCCCTGTCCTGTTGATTCCTAGGATTTTCCTTTAGTACCAAGTCACCAACCTAAAAGACCCTCGGTTTGACCCTGTGATTGTAACTTCTTGACATCCTCTGTTGATAAGCTGTTAGATGATTAACAACTTGTTGATGACGCTCATCCAACAACTCCAGTTCTTGCAGCCTAGACACCCTATAGTCTTCATCTAAAATGATACCTTTGAGTGATACACGAAGGGATGGAATTTCAACTTCAATGGGTACTATGGCTTCTGATCCATATACCAAAGCAAATGGTGTAGCTCCCGTTGGTGTTCTAATGCTTGTTCTGTAGGCCCATAGTGCAGGGTTGAGTTGAACATGCCAATCATGTCCAACATTATTGATCGTCTTTTTGAGAATTTTTAGTATGGTTTTTTTTGAGGCCTCTACTTGGCCATTCCCTTGAGGATAGTACGGTGTTGAAAAACGATGTTGGATGTGGAACTTATCACATAGCTCTTGAACATCTTGATTCTTGAAAGGTCGTCCATTATCAGTGATAATAGATTGAGGGATACCATAACGACATATGATGTAGTTCAAGATGAATGAGGAGATATGTTTCCCAGTGATGGTAGTAAGAGGGACTGCTTCTATCCACTTCATGAAGTATTTTGTAGCTATGATAATGAACTTGTGTCTATTAGATGAAGATGGATGTATTTTGCCTACCAGATCTAAGCTCCATTGACAGAAAGGCCATGTTGATGTAAAAGGATGCAGTTCTTGTGCCGGTGCATGAATTAGATTGCTGTGAACCTAACATTTGTGACATTTCTTTACAAATTGATATGATTCTTTTTCCATGCTCGGCCAATAATAACCTAAACGAAGGAGTTTCTTAGCTAAAGTCAGTCCACTCGAGTGAGTACCACAAATACCTTTGTGAACTTCTCATAAGGTTGTTTCAGATTCATTGCGTTCTAGATAGTGGAGTAGGGTACCATCAAGACCTCGACAATAAAGGATATCTATGATTAAAGTGTGTTGGGAAGATTGGCGGATAAAGTTCTGTTTTTGGTTCCTGGAAAGATAGGGCAGAAGAATATCATCTTTTAGGTAAGCATAGGTTTGTTAGTAGATAGAGGGTTCAATGGTTTCGATATGGCATATGGTAGCGGATTCCGATTGATAATGGGAAGGACAGGACACTGGTTCTACCATAAACTCATAACAAACATGTTTCTCAGGTAATTGCAGTAGTGAAGCAATCGTAGCCATGGCGTCTGCAGCTTTATTCTCTGCTCTTGGAATCTAATCAAACTTGATATATTCAAAAGACTATTTCAGATAATCTATTTTTTGTTTGTATGGCATCAAATTTTCATCTTTGGTTTGATATTCGTCATTCACTTGATAAATGACTAGTTGAGAGTCTCCATACACCTGTAAGTCCCTGATTTTCCATTGAATAGTCGTGTTGACCCCAATAATCAATGCTTCATATTCCGCCACATTATTTGTACATTGAAACATGAGTCTATATGACTTCGGAATTTAGTGTCCGTGAGGGGAGATGAACAAGATTCCCACTCATGATTCTTGTTGTATACATGATCCATCAAAATAGAGAATCCATTGTTGAGGCATAGCTGTCATAATGTCCGCATCAGGAAATTCCATTGTCATTGGGTGATCATCTGGTAGAGGAGCTTCAACTAGCTATTCAGCGATTACTTGTCCCTTGATTTCCTTTCTTTCGACATATTGAATGTCAAATTCACTTAGGATCATAACCCATTTTGCCAATCTACCTGTTAAGGCAGCTTTACTTAGTAAATACTTCAAAGGATCAATCTTTGCAATTAATCTGATTGTATGAGCCATCATGTAGTGTCTCAACTTTTGAGTAGCGAACACCACTGCTAAGCAAGACTTTTCTATGAATGTATAGTTTATTTCATAGCCATTTAAAGTTCTACTGATGTAGTAGATGGCTTGCTCCTTTCCTTGATCATCCTCTTGTGCTAAGAGTGCCCCCAATGAGATATCAGTTGTAGCAATATACAATATAAGGGGTCTTCCTTCTGTTGGTGGCATGAGAACTGGTGGTGACATTAGATATTGTTTGATCTAATTGAATATCGCTTCACACTTCTCATCCCACATGAAAATTATGTGTTTATGCAATAGATGATTGAAGGGGTGACTTCTATCCGCCAATTGGGAGATAAACCTTCTGATTGATTGAAGGCGTCCTTGCAATGATCAGAGTTGGCTGATGTTTCTAGGAGGTGGCATCTCCATTATAGCTTTGAATTTTGCCGGATCCACTTCAATGCCCTTTTTTGATACAATGTACCCTAGCAGCTTTGCTGATGTAACCCCGAAGACACACTTCTTAGGGTTTAACCTGGCATTAAATTTTTCCATTTGCGTGAAGATTTTATCTAGGATATGAAGATGTCCATCCCTAGTAGTAGATTTTGCTAAGATATCATCGACATAATCTCCATGAAAGTGTGCATCATATCGTGGAAAATCGTGGTCATTGCTCTTTGATAAGTCGCTCTTGCATTCTTTAAACCAAATGGCATGACGTTCCAGTAGAAAGTTCCCCATGGACATGTAAAAGCTATCTTTTCCTGATCTTCTAGAGCTATTCTTATTTGATTGTACCTAGAAAAGCCATCCATGATTGATAACATGGCATGCCTTGCCGTCAAGTCCACAATGATGTCTATATTTGGAAGTGGAAAATCATCCTTTGGGCATGCTTTATTGAGGTCCCTGAAATCTGTGCAGATTATGATGCTATTGTCCAGCTTGGAAATAGGCACAAGATTTGATATCCATTCAACATAGTCTATAGACCATATAAATCCAGCATCCAGTAATTTCTTTAGCTCTGTTTTGACCATTGATGCAATGTGGGGGTGCATTTTTCTTAATTTTTGCTTAACAGGCCTGATTCTTGCTGGCAAAGACAAATGATGCATAAGTAGATTGGGATCTAAACCTGGCATATTAGAATATTACCAAGCAAAGTTGATGCTTCTTGCTTTGAAGAATTGGATGAATGCCGGTCTTTCTTCTTCTATCATGGATTCTGCTAGATGTAGGATTTTTGCCTTCTCTTTTGTGCCAATGTCCACTGATTGTGTAGGTTCTACCAGAATTGATGATCGCTCATTATAGTGTTCTAGGAGAGTGTCAAATCTTCCATCCTTTAGTGCCTCATAAAGGTTTTCACCATTGGATGCGTTCTTTATTTTTACTTTTTCCAGATCTAATGCTGCCATAGAATGGTTTTCACCATTAGATCTATTTTCCCTATTGTTAATTTTGCAACTAGAAGATTTGACACCCTCTTGCTGAGTCGTACTATTATGAGTAGTATGGATAGAATGTGTATCAGGATCGGTATGACATAGGTAATACACGATGGCGTCATCATTTGCAAATTTTGGTACAGTCAAAGGTTCGATAGGTTTCCAATCAATAAGTTCTGGATGGATTAATGGCATGGTATCATCGGGTTGATTTAGGTCAATGGAAGTAAGGGTAAGGATAGCAGTATCATCATAATTGTCATTTGGGATATCGAGATCGATGATGGTACTTTCTTCCAGATTGTCTAATTCGCTCAAATCCTATTTGTCCTCACTAGAGTCATCGATAATTAGTGATTCTCCCATGATTGGATTAGACCTAGAGCCTTGGCCCTCCTCACGTGTGGGTGTATATTGTTGGATGATATCACAATGAATATCCATAAAAGATACATCAGATAATGAATCCCATTCATACTCATTGGAGTCTGTTTCAGAGCAATCTCTTAGTTGAAGAATTCTTTCTACAACCTTCTCCCTGAGTTCCTGTTTCTCTTCCTTAGAATATCCTAGTCCTGGCTTTTCTTTTGTGTGGAGAGTGAGAGGTGTGATAGGTTCTAAGATTCCCTCTTTTCTTAATCCCACAGGCCCTTGTCCTTCATAACCCATCTTTTCAAGAATAGCTTTTCCTTTTCCATACTTGTCTATGTTTATGCGAACATTTTTGATACTGATTTCAGATGTTGATGCTTCTTCATCCTTGTAAAGCCAACCTAGGATTGTTTCATTGTCTGTTTCTTCCGCTATGCTTCCAGATTTGACAAATGTATTTTGAAGAGTTGTTTTAGGTAAAGATGTCGAAGGTTTGATCATTGATGGTTGACCATATTTCCTAGGAGATGGTATTAACTGTGATAAGTTAAGCGATTACTCCATTGAGTACTGTCCCATTCCTTTATCTGTCAACTGAACTTGCTTCTGAAAGTTGTCTAATAGAGAAGTTTGTGTACCTAGAATATTTGTTTCAACATGACTTGTTTCCTTTCCTTTACCTTTCTTTTGTACCCATTTGGTAGTGATGCTTGGACTTTGTTCATTCTTGGATGATGATGAGCTTGAAGCTTCCCTGTTGTGAGGGACAAAGGTGTCTTGAGATATTCTTAATGTGTCACAATGTTGTGGATGATTATAATCAACAGTTATAGTCACCTCTTGTCCGTTTACTAGAAACTTCAAACATTGATGGTATGTAGAAGGTACTGCTTGCATTTCATGAATCCAGGGTCGTCCTAGGAGTATGTTGTATGTCAACTCCCTTTCTAAAACTTGACATGCTATATGCTTGATCATGGGTCCCACTTGAATGGGTAAAAAAATTAAACCTTTTGATGATCTTTCCTCCTCATCATATGCTTTGATGGTCATTTTCCTTCGAGCATCAATAGCGTCGTCAGAATATCTGAGTGCATAGACTAATTTTAGGGTGCAAATGTTCAGACCAGCTCCCCCATCTATTAGAACTGTTTTAACGCGATGATTATGGATACATACTTCGATATGCAATGCGGTGTTATGCGAATGGTTTAATGAAACATCATCTTGTTCAGAAAATGACGGACAATGTGGGGTAGTCAGATGTCCCACCATAGCTTGGAATTGACAAACATCCAGATTCTTTGGCACAGTTGTGGCCACTAATGCTTGTTCAAGAACTTCCTTATGTGATGGTGATAACTTAAGGAGCTCCAATATTGATATTTGCATGGGGATATTTTGCAATTGATCCATAATATTATAATGAGATTGAGGTGTAACCATGCATTGAGATCGCACTCCTTTTAATACTACTTTGGCTTGCCCCCTAGTCATGACATTTGTCGATTGATGTTCTTGATTTTCTCGGGGGGTGTTTTGCATTTGATTGATGACATCATAATGTGATGGAGGTGGAACTGCATGTGTGGAGCCCATTCCTTTTAACATTACTTTGGATTGCCCCCTAGTTAGCATGTAGGCGGGTTGATTTTCTTGATTGTCTCTGATTTTTAAGACATTTATTTGATTATCAGAATTTTGCATGCTTGGGAGTAAATCCAAAGAGGTAATGGTGTTGGTTTTGTTATTAACAATGTTATCATTAACTGCATGATCATGTTTGACTTCAGATAGACATACGATTGTTGTGTCATAGACATGATTAGTGTGATTTCCTTTGTTGTTTGAAGATGATGCACCTTTGTCATAATTGGGCAAAGGATCTTTGAATGCCATATGATCATTGTTATTTTGAGGTCCTTCCACATACACTTTGTTGTTGTCCACCAAATCTTGTATTGCATGTTTCAATTCCATACACTCATTTGTTTTATGACCCTTGTTATTATGATAGTTGCAATAATCAGCGTCATTCCACCATGATGGTTTGAATTTTGGATCCCAGAACCTAGCTTCACATGCAGTGAGAAGGCCTCTAGTAACTAGTTCTTTCATTGCTGATTCCATTGATTGACCTAGAGGTGTGAACCTTCGCCGATTTGATGGTTTTTGATATGGTAGTGTTTTTGCACGCTCATTGTTTTCCATGGTATTTGACTTGACTTTTTGGTCACTGTTTTGATTGTTTGAAGAAAATGCATTCAAGTTGAAAATTGGTTTGACATTTTGTGAATCGCTTGTTGTTTCATTTGTGTTGTGATTCTTTTGCCAAATTTTTGGTTTATCATTGTTGAGTGTTGATTGGAGTAGTTATTTGATTTGTCATTGTAATGTTTAATAACTCCCCGTTTTACTAATGCTTCCTCAATCTTTAGCCCATTTTCTATGACCTTTTCGAAAGTGGGTGGACATTGTAATTCTAGCCTATAGCTCATTTCTTCTGTCAAGTTCTCAATGAATAATTCCATCTTTTCTTCCTCTAGAATAGATCAAGGATACCTAGCGAACAGTCGTTGCCATCTTTGGAGAAAAGACAAGAATGTTTCTCCTTTGTTTTGCTTTAAGTTGTAGAGATCCTTAATAGTAACATCATTTTGGATGTTGAATAAATATTGAGAGATAAACTTGTTAACAAGTTCCTCAAACATTTTGATACTAGGTTGTAGTTTTGAAAACCATTCCATACATGCGCCTCCCAAACTCCTTGGGAATAACCTCATCAAATAAGTCTCTTCTTGAGAAAACTCAAGACTCATTGTTTTAAATTCTCGTACATGGTCTATTGGATCTGTGCATCCATTGTACTTATCATACTTTGGGAATTCACAATGTCTTGGAAAGGGTAGGAAACCAACTATTGCGTCAAATGGATAAGGAAAAATGTCTTGTACCACATATCTCTTGGGAGTCCCTTGCATCATATCTTGTATTTTCTGTTGTAATAGTTGCATTTGAGATGTCAAAGCAACAACCGGATCTATTGTTGGTGTAGGTTGTGGTATCTCAATCTCATTTATTTCTGGTGTATCTTTCAAATTGTTTACATCAAAATCTTTCAGAAGTTTTGCCCCTGATTCGGCTAACATTAAAAGATATTTTTCCATGTCTTGCTCTAGAATTTTCTCCATAAATATGTGAAACTTTGGATCTTGTTGAGCCGCTTGGATATCTTTTGGAGTGATTTCGTTCTTGTCATTGCGGTTCAGATTATTCCAAGGATTTTCTTCTACCATTTCTTGTGATTTTAAGATTTCTTGTTCTAAGAATCTTTGTTTTTGGGATCTAGTTAAGATTGGCATACAAATTTTTGCCCTTTCTTCTGAAATTTTGATCTTAAGTGCTGGATAGTGTCAATTTGAACTTGTTTAAATAAAGTTGAATAAGATGATAGATCTTATTGATGAGACAATATTCAAAAAGTTAATTACTATACTTTGTTTCATGATAAAGGATGATAGTATCCTGATAGAGAAACTTTAGTATAGTAATTGATTGTGTAATTAATTTTGACACTTATGATTTGCAAGATTTCATTTCAGTTGATAAGTTGGAAAATTGTATATACCTTTCTGACTTTGATTCCTAGACAATGATTCTGATAGAAGAAATTTTGATTCTGATGAAAATGTTGATAAAATGACAGAGTGATAGACTGGTTAAAATTTTAAACTCTTTGTTTTAAAAGCGCTAAAATAGAGACCAGAAGCGCTATTTCCCAAAAGCGCTGGAACAGAATCCAAAAGCGCTAAAATAGATGACCGAAGCACTAAATGACCAGAAATGCCGAAACAGTGCCCGAAAGCGCTGGAGAAAATGATAGAAGCGCTAATTCCCAGAAGCGCTGAAACAGAGACCAGAAGTGCTGTAAAAAGTGACAGAAACGCTATTTTACCAAAAACGCTAAAATAACGACTGTAAGCACTAAAACATAGCTCGAAAGTGTTGTTTCACAAAAGTGCTAGAACAGTGACCCGAAGCGCTGAAACAGTTCTTCCAGAACGCTAGAAATAGGACCTTTCAAGACTTTCTATTGTAAAATTTGATCGGGTCTTGTGGCATACTGTATGAGAGATTGTGAAAGATAAGAAGGATGAATCCGTTGACTATGGTTGTGAAATTGTGTGAGAGCCCTTCTGTGAAAGAAGGCTCGTGAATATAGCGGTTCTACCATGTAGTCTAAAGAGTGACCCCTAGCAAAATCATGATAACGGTGAATGAATGTTCTATGTTGTAAAAGGAATTTTCGATTTTGATAGAGAAAATGTTGTCTTCTTAATAAGTTTCTATAACCAAGAGGTTGTTTGAGCTTTGTAACTTTGATTTTCCTTTTGAAAAATGTGGTGGAATTCCACTTTCACAACATGAATTTTTTTATTGTTTTGACTTGATGTTTTCAGGATGATCTTTAAATCTGATTTTAAATGAATTTGTGAAAACAAAGCAAGCAATTTTGAATAAGTGTTTTAAAACTGAAAAGATTGTGTATATTCAAAAATCATGAATGATCTTTATTGATTTTAACGGGTTGTTTTAACATTTGTACACAAATCAAACAAACTCACACTTAAGGACAAGTAGGTCATCATTATACTCATAGCCCACATCTTGCAATTATGTTGACTCACACAGCCGTGTCACCCCTTAGAGGGCGCCTGTGTTTTTGTTGTTGCCAAGTGCATACTCAAAGTGACAGATGTAGATACCGAATCCCTTGAGCAAACAATCCTTGGTAATTATATGGTGAGTGTCTTGGGGGTAGATTCTTCCCTCCCCTTGCACCGTGAGTATGACAATGTATGGATACTAACTCAGTGAGCAACTACTCTATGGTTCGTAGATAGGGTTCCGTTCGGTGTGGCAAACAGATAAACTCCCTCAGGAGACCTCCCAATCTTTAGAACAAAGATTTTGGGGATGGTTATCTTGCCTACTACCGTCAATTTGGACTTTCATCAACAAATTGCATTTTTATTATAGTGGGTTGGGTAACCTGGCTTTGGTTGTTCCCACTTAGGTTGTTCCCGGAGGATGAGTACTTTTTCCCACTATGGCAGGCCTACTAAAGGACTTAATAAAGCATAAATGACATAAAAGAAAAGTGAATTTGGCACTTTGGTCACCCAGTTAAGGGGAGAGCATAAGCCTAATCACTACAAGCACAACATATAGATTTGTTTTGTTTTAAGCCCAAAAATAAATATTCTTAATCTAAGTGAAGGTGTTGCTTCACTGAAATCATGATGTTCTTTTTAACTTCTATTGTAAAATGTGGTGACTATCCTAGGATTGATAGATTTTATTACAACTTTGAATTGACTATCCTAGGATTGATCAATTTTTAAAAACTTTGAAGTGACTACCCTAGATTGATCAATTTTATCTCAACTGTGAAAAATAAATACAATCTGGCTGTGAAAGCATCGGATCCAGACTATTTTTTTACAGAAGCACCGGAATATGGAACTGAAACGCTAGAACAGTGACCAAAGGCGCTAAAAACTTGAAAACGTCGAAACAGTGTACGGAAGCATCGAATTTTGTCTTGGAAGCGCTAAATCACCAAAGTGCCGAAACAGTATACTGAAGCGTCGAAATAGTAACCGGAAGCACCAAAACTCTGAAAGCACTGGAACAGGGACTGGAAGCGCCGAAACAGTAACCAGAAGCACCAAAACTCTGAAAGTGCTGGAACAGGGACCGAAAGCGCTGAAACTTTTAATGGAAGCGCTAAAATAAATCACGCTGTGTAAACTTGCATGACACTTTCCATAAAAATTTGAAATTTTGATAAAATGGGGTTAATGCCCCATGGTGGGCGCCAAATTGTAAGTGTAGAATAAGTGAATAAGTATAAAAACACTTCTTAATATGACATTATATCAATGATAACTCAATTTGAATTAAATCAAAGGCAACAATCAAATGAAATCATCCTATTGCTCTATCTCCAAAGATTTATTAAATCTAAATTGCTCTCAAATTGTGTAAGCATATAAGACTGTTAAAATGACTATCTGAAGAACGAGATGATGATGATATAATGATAAATGATAAATAAATTAAACTAGCATGATATTGAGGTGAAATAGATAATTACAGCTCCAAGAAGCTGCCATTGATGTGAAGCTTGATTGTTGAATTGCTTGATACTTGATGCTTGGATTCCTGCAGAGTAAGAGTGCAACAGCTTGATTATTTGGATCCTTTTCTTGGTTGAATGAGGCTTTATTTATAGATTTCCTGGTTGTAGAAATGCACAGGAAAAGCTTTGAAAGGCTTGGATTTGATCTAAAGATTTGAATGGTGAGAGATGGAGGAGATTGAGAGAAAGAGGGAGATTGTCTTTACGCATGAAAACACCAGGCAAGAGAAGAGGAAAGATTGATGGAAGAGGATTGAGAGATCAAATTCCAAATTTGTCTCCAAAACTTCCCGTGAAGTTTCAATCAATTAATTTTTGATATTTTTGACAAAATTTGGACATGGTTTAGACATAGGAAATCTAATTCATTTTTGAGAGAATATGGGTGGAATATTCCTTGTGCAACAATTCAAATATTTTGATTTATTTGAATTAATAAAGGAGAGATAAATAATTTAATAAACAAACTATAGGATAGTTGTTTATTAAATTAAAATAGAAGAATAATGACAATTAATTAATAAAGTGTTTTGTCTTTATTTAATTAATTTGAAAATGATGTGATAGATTGAAATAGGGATTTGATAATTAAAACGAACAAAGTATTTAATTTTGTTTATTTAATTAAGATGAATTTGAATATGATCTTTATTAAATAAATATTTCTATTTATTTAAACAGTAGAGGAAATAGAATAATTAATCAGATGCTCCAGACCATTTTTAGGTGTATACAAAATCAAATTCAATGTTTACTTTTTTTTTAAACCAACCTAAGCATTCTACCAACTGGATTTCTTTCGTTTTCCAACTTCACACAATGTCCATTTCATCTAATAGTTTACTCTTTCCAACTTTCATTGCATGCACCCAATTATTCACAATCACTAAATAAACATTCTAATATAAATATTTCTACAATATAAACATCACATATATTTTCATATATTTAACTATATATATATCAACTTTAAATATATATATTAAATATATAATAACATTTATTCGAGAATACACAAATTATTTTAATCCAAAATTTAATATATTAAAAATATGACAAATATATAATATATATATACATTACATATGTATCATATATATTTTATTTTATTTTTATTGTTAAATAAAAACTAACCCTAAATTCCTTTTTTTTTTGGCGGACGGATTGCCAAAGGTAAGCAAGTCTTACTGAATGTGTTTGGGGGAGGGGTGGCTGAGTAAACCTAGCCAACCCTCTTCCCAAACACATTGGGCAGCGGCAGAAAAAGGAAGAGGAGCTGTGGAGGGTCTCCCTCCACACAGCCGCTCCTATATCGGGTGGTTGTGTGGAGGTAGATCCTCCCCATGCCTACCCGCACCAACAAGGGTTTCGCCCAAAGATAGTAACGAAAATACAATGAATGAAAAATTCGCTTAAACAAATGCATTTTTTTTATTAAATGAAAACCCCTTTTCAAAGTTTAGAATTTCGTCCGCCGTACGGACGGTGAAATTATTATTTAACTCAGTATTTTATAAAAACAAAATTTAAATCATATATATATATATATATATATATTGTATATATATATATATATATAAATTCATATTTATATATATAATATATATAATATATATATATAAACGGATTTAATATAGTAAATCAAATTGGGGAAATTTAGTGAAAATATTCACCTACAAGTAAAATTATGCAAATTTTTCCAGAGACCAACCAATTTCACAGAGGTTCAAATCTAAATATTTTAATCTATTTTCTTGAATTCATAATCAATAAAAGAGAAAGCAAACTAAGAAAGATCAGGATTACATCGAGAAGCTTTCCAATCCTCTAGGTTTCTCCATCGAAATTTCTACAGAGGTTTTAGAAACAAATTTATTTTCTACAGTGAATTAAATTTTCTAAAACAATCTAAATGTGTTGTTCAACCTCTGGGTTTGATTTAAATAACAAAACAATCCATTTCCTCAAATAAATTTAAATTCTACAAAGGTTTTCACATTTTCCCTGAAGAAATTTCATGGGAACAACAAAAACTTTAAATTTATTTATTTATTTTCTTTCTTCTAATATCAAATTTCTTTTCCTAAAACAGATTTAACAATCAATTCTTTAATCTCTACACTTTTAAATGTAAATAAAGATCAATAAAATAACCACAGAAGAAAACCTGGTTCAAGAAGCTTCAAGTAATGAAAAATTTGATGTAGAGCTTCCTCCAAAGCTTCCATAGCTTCAATTCAACAATCCAATGATTCCGACCAAGAAAGCAACCAACAATGCAACCAGAACACAAGAACAACCCCAATGCAATTCTACAACCAAAAAATTTTACAATCCTCTGTGCCAAATCTTTTTTTTTCCCCAAAAATATTTTTTGCCATGAAGAAGCTTTTCCTTTTTCCAAAATACTCTCTGTGAATGAATTTGCAACCAACTCTTCTAATAAATTCAACTTACACTTGCTGTCAAAATTAAAATATCTTCAACAACCAAATCGATTTTGCATGCAATTTATTAATTCCAATTAATAAATTAATTTCTAAAATCGAAACTAATTTTCCAAATAAACATTTAATTAGAATTTCTAATTTAATTCCCACAATTTCAAATTAAATTCCAAAATTAATTTTAATTCTTTTCTTTCTTTTAATTTTCTTAACATTACATTTAATTAAATAATTTAATTATTTAATAACTAAATTTATCCCCATGGATTAAATTTAATTAATTAAATAAATTTAATTTAATCAATTAATTTAAATAATAACTTCTATCCACATTGCATAAATTAAATTAAATAACCATCAACATGATTTAATGCAATAATTCTAAATATTTATTTTCCAACTCAAGAATCCTTTCAAAATTAAATAAGATTAAAACATGGAAATCAATGACTCGACACACATGACTGACGACACACTATGGCTAGGGTGTAGACTTGGCATAAGCTACCTAGCTACTATCTCCCATTCAACTTCACCGTTGGATCGACACGCTCAAACCTGTGAAACCAGGTGGAGTCGATGTCATGTACCTGCAACCCTGAAAACATAGTAACCAACATCATATAATATAAACAACATAAAATACACACCGTGAAGAGGAAATCACAGAATCATAGGGCGCTCACAAGTGAGTGATGTGAATCCATCCTCTTCATCAATACACTCATCAAAACTAACACTTCCATAATTCATCAAATATTCTCATATGCAAACACATGTTATATCCACTAACATCATTACACCATTAAAGCATATAAACCAAATCATCAGATAAATCACATCACATCACATAAAATAGTCTATCGCTCAATAATTGGCGATCAAATACACACACAAAATAAAGTATTTGAATATCCAAAAATATAACTCAAAGCAACACAAGGACACATTGTCTAGTCCAGAAAGAAAAATGGAGGGG
The DNA here is from genome assembly GCA_007115665.2 of Sequoiadendron giganteum. NCBI lineage: Eukaryota > Viridiplantae > Streptophyta > Pinopsida > Cupressales > Cupressaceae > Sequoiadendron > Sequoiadendron giganteum. The sequence goes on from CM021105.1 coordinate 268,208,501, forward strand.
TGTTACACATCAACGCAAGGAAGAGCACCACAATCCTTAAGATATTGAATTTTATCACTCAAAGTATTACATTCATTAGTATAATGACCATCAACTATATGATATTCACAAAATGAACTTTTTCTATAAAATTTCTTTCATGTTCTTGGAGGGAGGGATATCAAGTGATCTTGGAGAAGCTTCGACAAGGTACTCTCTTGATCAATAGTAGAATATGTTCATTTATTTTGTGACAAAGATATCTCTTACGTAGTATAAGGTGTCATACATACACAAGACTCTTTAGATTGTGATATTTTATACTCTCCCATAAAGGAGGGTGTAAAATCTAATAAAACCCAATCATTACTAATACATGTGTTTGAAGATGTCCTAGGAGTGTTTTGTCTGATGACATTTATATTAAGTGAAGATTTTTGTGATTCTTTCATTTATTTTGAAGGACAATAAACAAGACCACTAGTTGTTTTTATCAGTTAAGGATGCACCAAGGTTAAAGTTATCTTAGAAGAATCTTTTGTAATAGTGTCGGTATTGAGAGAAGGATTTTTTAATTCTTTTGTTTCTTTTGTGGGAAAATAACCAAGAACAATATTGGTTTCTTATGTGTTAGGTTCTATAGGGACATAGATACCTTATTCTCTAGCACCATATCCTTTTCCATTATAACCAATTTGTTTCAAAAAAATTTAACCTCTTCCATAAAGATTTTCCATTACTTTTGGATTTGGTGGTTGTTCATAATCAACTTCATCAAAGTTTTTTGTTTAATTTATTTCTTCTTCTAAAGTGGTTGAAGTGAATTCTTTAAAAAAAATCAAATTCTGTGTTGACATTGTCATTGGTTCTTTTCTCTTTTCAGACTCTTTTGTTATGATCTTGTATTCACCCATGAATGTAGATGTAAAATCTAAGGAACCCCAATCATCCTCTAATAACTTTGTGACTTCCTTAGTATTCTTTTATTTTTCTTCCTTTTGCACAAGTTCTAATTTTGTAGTTGGTATCAATGTTTTCCAAGGACTTTCCTCATCTTTATCAATATGCAAACTTTCTGGTTCAAGGTCAACTTCAATTTTATACATTTTTTTTTGTAGAAATACTTCATTATACGATGAAGAGTTGAAGGAACTACATGCATTTAATGAATCCATAGTCTTCCGAAAAGAAGACTATATGAAAGATCTTGAGGCATAACATGGAAATGAGTTTGCAATGTGCCCTTTCCAACTATAATAGGTAATGTGATCACACCAAGCAGTTGTTTTCCTACGCTATCAATCTACAGATAGATAAAGAGTCTTGTTGTATTTGGCTTAAATTGTCTATTCCAAGATTATCCAAAAGGTTTATGCTACATATGTTAAGGGCCAAGCCATTTTCAACAACAGTTCGCTTTATCCCATGTCTATTAATGTAAGCCAATATCATGAAAGCCTCATTTTATTTTTACACTTTTAATGGAGATAACTCATCTTCAAGGAAATTAATGTCTAAGTTGACCAAATTCATACCTTGATTTAGGGTTTCCACATCATATGATTGCCTTAGGAGGGATAATAACTTGTTGCAAGGATTTTTGAAGCATGTTATGATAAATAGGTGATGCTTGAATAATTTCCCATAAGGATCTCTTATCGGGAGTGTTTTTATGTTTTTCAACAAGGTCATAATCCTTCCCACTATGTAAAGGAAAATGAGAACTAGGTGAAACATTGAAAATTGTCGGTCTATGGTTTAGGACATAGGACAACAAGTTTTTTACACTTTTCATTTGAGGAAACCTTGGAGATCTCCATCCAAGGATAGAATGAGGGAAAAAGATCTATAATAATGTATCCTAAGGTATGATAAAAGACTAAAATTTGATTCAACACCAAGCTATAGCTTGGAAAGAATAGTAACATGCAAGATCTAATGATATGCAAAGCTTAAATAAATGACCTTGAAATGAGTGCAAATTAGATCAGTAAATTGAGAAAGTATAGAGGTTCATGTGGAAACCTGAATGTGCTCAGAACAAGGTTTGGAATGTTAAAAATGTTAACTTTAATGCTCATTGGGACTCATATTCCATGCTAGGTGATTTAGTCCTAGATTAGGGTTTCTACGTAGAAACTGGAATCTGGAACTATTGAATCAGAATTTGCTGGAAATGTATGAATTTAGGTATACTAGGACTCATACACCACAAGAGGAAATTTAGTCCCAGTACCAGGGCTGCTCCAAAAGTTTGATATCCTCTAATGACTTCCTGTAGCTTTCTTCCTATCAAATCTCCAAGTCTGAATCACCAAATTGCAACTTGTAGATGACTTTCCGTGATATTGTAAGGTGACAACTTTGATAACTTGACAAATCTTCTTTAATCTTTCTCTTCAATGGATCTTCAACCTAAACCACCTAGATCTGCAATCACACATGAAAGAGAGGGAAAAAATGTTGTTTTGTTAGTAGATAGGGGTTTTCCTTGGTCAAACCCCATTTTGGTAATCAAACCTTCAAATTAAATGAAATAGAATGGAGGAATGATGAATGAACAAATATGAAATGTTTCAACTCACCAAACCCTTGAACAAAAGGTTGTAAACATGTATGAAATGGCTAGAATGAATGTGGATCTTGACTCTTTCTTGTATGATATGGATCTTGACTTGAATGCTTTCTTGAATCATAAAACCCTACATAACAAATGTTAGCTCAAAAACAAGCATGATGCATGATGACTTTGCCATGATGCTTGATACTTGAATAATGCTCCAAAATACTTGATAATCAACTCTTGAAGGATATTGAATGCTTTTGAATTGCTAGAATTCTCAAATTCTTAGATCACATGTTCTCATTAAAGTTGCTAGGAGAAAATATGTGAAAAGATCTTGTATTTATACTTGTTTATGCAAAATTTCTTGAAATCACAACACTATAAGCTGACATCAGATCTATGAGAATAAAATCCCACCAAGAATTTGAATTTAAATTAGGTCTAAGCTAAGTGGGACTCATACACTAGTTGGGGCATATGAGTCCCATTAGGCTAAGCTTGGGACACATTTTTCAAGAAAGGCTTAGTTTTATGTGAAATTCAGAGCTAGGCCCTGAAACCTAGGTGGAACCCATATGCCCAAGGTGGTGAATGAGTCCCAGATCACTAAATATAGGCCACACAATCTCAAATAATTAAATTTTGATTGGTTAATTGATATATGTCATGATTATCCTCAGAAATATGCATTAATTAAGGCTTGTGGATGCAAAATAAGGCCAAATAAGACATAAAGAAGCCCAATTTTAGTAGGGAGGGCCCAAAAAAGTGTGAAAATATCAAGTACAACATTTATTTATACTACATTTAGCCCCCACTTTAGTGAGAGGAGAAAATTGCTTCAAACTTGCACTAAAGTAGACAAACTCGCATCAAGAGGGGTCAAAGTGTACTAATGCTAGTGAGATAGGATGATAGTGATCGAGAAGGATGATCAAACCCCCAAGATCAAGATCATATGGAAAACCAACATAGGCACAAAATAACACACATGAAGATAATGTAAAGAGAAATAACAAGGCACAAGCATACACTGCTAAAGACAAAGAGAGAAAAGAAAAGAAAACTAAAACAAAACGGGTGGATCAAGCTTTGATCATTTTGTCCTGCACATTGTGGATTAGATCTAAGCTATTTTTCCAAGAAATTTTACAAGTGGAACATGATTTCCACTATGCAAACCAAACACACACTCACAAGGGCTAGCGGAACCTTAGATTGTCCACTAGGTGAGCCCCCAGCGAAACACATACACATGCGACCGATATGTGCTCACATAGATAAAAAAGTGGCTATGGGAAAGTCATGCCTAATTTTTTCTCCCATATGATAACCATACCAAATTTATACATCCTAATAACTTTGATAATTTTCCACACAAAAAATGAGCTTTAAGCTTCATGAGGCAAGCAAAGATTTGTATGCTTGAAACTCATGAACAAACAAGGTGGCTCCATAGGAAAGAAAAGTGTGTTATGCAAGGTGGACATATAACGGTTATTGTAAATGCTGAAGTAGTGTATGGAAAATTCAAAGGAGTTTTTCTTAGTTCATGTAAGGTCTTAACTTAGGGAGAATTGTGCCTAATGTCTCCAAGGGAGGACCAATCATAGAATAGAAGATTCATAACTTATGGGATGCGGTGTGTCACATCAAGCCACTAAGAGGAATATAATATGCTAAGAGAGATCACATTCTTGAAGGACATCATAACCAATGTCACCACAAAGAGAAAGACTCGTCACTTGAAATGCAAAAGAATAATGCCAATGTATGCTCCAACCTTAAAGAAATTGCTAAACACCATGTTGTGAGCAATTACTTTAAAGTAACAAATGTTAAATGCTAACAATAAAGTGGACATGAGAGCTTATTTGGAAAGCCCTATGCCAAGTCATTTGTTTCCAAATAAGGCTACGTCATGAAAAAGGAAGGGATTTCCCTTAAAATGAAACTCCAAACACATGATGGATCCATGGATTTGGGGTCAGTATGTTCTTGCTACAATGTTTTTAGAGAGCTCGAAACTTTCATCATTCCCCAAATACTCATGGAACAAGAAGAATGAAACAAAGAGAGAGAAAACAAAGAAAACCCTTTCAGTTAAACATGGAAGAGACATGAATGTCTCTACGCCTTGCATCATCCCAAAAAGGAAAACACAAGACAAATGAAAATATTTTAAAGATAAAGGAAAAAAAAATCTGTCATGGAAGAGACATAAATGTCTCGACGCCTTGTGTCATCCCCTAAAGGAAAACACAAGACAAATGAAAAGATAAAATGAGTACAACATAGAGAAGAATGTAGGTACAAATAGAGGAATGTCACAAAGAGAGAGAGACATTAAACTGAACAATACGGGGGAGATCACATTACGCACATGCAATCACACAACATGAAAATGAAAATAATGCAAAATACTAGTAAGGCATATGCAAGTCAACCTATAGTAGGTTGTTTGCATCCCAATCCTATTCATCGTATATAGAAGGAAAAAAACAAGCCAAATAGACAATAGAAAATGTCAAAATAGGCTCATTACCAAGCTCAACACTCTTCTTACAAGAATTGAAATTTAAGCTCATAAAAGAGGAAAATAATGTATTAAATTCATTATGCACTTCTACATCAATTTTAGCAACCCCATCATTGTCATCCAAGTTAATCACAACTAGAGGTCAAATGATAATTTCTAGAGAAGGATGTGCCTCCTATTTCAATTGTGGTATAGGATCTTGTTGTTGTGATAAAGAGGGTGACTCGTCGTGTATTGATTCAATCATGTTTGGATGTTGATTTTCTTTGTTGTTTTCTTCATTAGACTTTTGAGTAAGAACACTACGTCTATGCCTACGCTCTATCATTTTTGTTTCTTTTAGTTTGATTTTCAAGCCGTGTTTGTGTAGGAGTGGGTTTATCAACCATAGGTCTCTTTTATTCCCTTGGGGGAGGAAGGGAAGGAACCATAGGAGGTTTTTCGACCACTTTCTATTTAGATTTGTAAACTTTTTTTATCCTAGGAGGCATGAGAGGATTGGTTTCATTGTCTCTTGGTCTTTTATAGGAGATAGGTGAAGGATCTATCTTAGGTTGATCCTAGTTATTTGGAATGTATTTAGGTTTAATCATGGTGTTTTCAAGGATGGTAGGCTCAATCATATGTTGAGGCATGTTTGTAGGGGATAGTTTCACCATGCAATTTTCCTTAAAATTTTGATAGGATTTGCAAAAGAAGTCTTCTCACGGTTTAATAGGTTCCATAGGCTCGGGCCAAAAGAAATCTAATGAAAATTTCCAATGGGAAGACAAAGGATTAAATCCACTATGGTGCTTAGTGAATATTTCATTGTTAAAGGGAAACTTTAAACATTTATGCACAATTGATGGGATGGATTCCATGGAGAATAGCCATGGATAACCAAGCTTCACATGGAATTAGTCTGACATCGAGATGATGGAGAATGATACATCTAATTTTTTTGGTCCAATTTTTAAAGGAAGGGTGATCGAACCCATCGTAGGGAAAGTGAAAGAATTATGCATCTTTATCCATGCTTTTGTTTTGTCATAGGTTTCATGATAGAGTTCATGCACAAGTAATAATTCCTTAGTGATCACATTCTCTCCAAAGATGTGATCAATTAATATCCCATTAGTGGGCTTGTCATTGATTCAGTCGGCTATGTAAAGAGGACCGTCAAGTGCATTTCTAATTATATCTTTAATGAGAAAGAAATTTCAAGAGGCTTTTTAGTTCGGCCCTTACAAGGTATGATTTCAACCAATCCAACCATATCATCTATAGGATCTTGTTCATCTATGTCTATAGGATCTTATTTATTAGTATCCATGTTGTCATCATCTGTGTCAACATTCATCACATCATTATTTTTAGTTTCACTAGATTTGACAAATGAAATGTTGTGATTAGGTATTGGGTTGGTAAAGATTTGAAAATTTTGGTTAGGAGCGGCAATGGACTAGTTTCCTTGATCATTTATACCTCCAATTGAAACTCAATCGGAATCAATGAGGTCTTGCACAAGATGTTTAAGAAGCTTACAATGTTTCGTATTGTTTCCATTTTGTTGGTGATCATGGCAATAAGCATTCAATCTGAAGTTCAGAGGTAAAGGATTATTAGGATCAAAAGTTTTAACGGGAGGAAAATTTATCATTTTTTGTTCTTGAAATTGTGACATTGTGTTATGGAGGGTATCGGGTAAGGGAGTGAATTGTCTAGAAAAATCCCCAAATGGAAAAGGAGTTGTCTTCTTTATAACAATCACTTGGGTATCAACATGTTGAGTTGTTTTTTAGGGTATTAAGTTGAAGGAAGCCTTTAGTTTGTTTCCTAAATGGTTGATAGTTATTTTGGTTTGTGGATTCAAACTTTTCAAGTTGGCTAGAGGTGGATTTTGTGTCACAACTACTAATTGAGTTTTGATAATCATGGAAGGCAGTACACAAGTGTATAAAGGAGGGAAATTTCATCATGGTAAGATTATCTTGTATCTTAGTTTGTAAGTTTTCAATGAACATTCATTGAAGGAGAGGATCATGAATCTTTGCATTGATTTGGGAATAAAGAAATTGGTAGCATGAAATAAAATCAGTAACTTTTTCATCATCTTTTTCTTACATCTCATCAAATTGGCTAAGGTCATCTTAGGAGTCATATGCACCTAGAAATGATTTATAAATTCCTCAAAAATTTTACTGAATGAATGAGTTGAGTTATTTGGTAATGAGGAAAACCATTCTAAGGTGGTATCTTTCAAGGATCTAGGGAAAATATTAGCTAAGAGCTTATCCTCAAGGACAAAGTCACTACATAAGGCAATATAAGTGAAAACATGGTTAGAAGGATCTCCTTTCCCCCCATATTTCAAAAAATCTAGGGATCTCTAGACCTTGTGGAATCGACATTCTCAATATCTCCAAGGATAAGGGATTTATTTTGACATAGTACGTAGGTTGGCCATTTTGATTATGGTTTATGGTGGAACTTGCTTTTGAAAGGATGAAACAATTTGCAAAATTTTGTTTATGACGACATCATTGTTTACATTTTGAAATGGAGGTGTATATGTGTTCGAGGGATAATTGAATGGAATGTTTATGGTAGGTAAAATGGTAGGAGATATAATATGCTATGCCACAAAGGTTCTAGGATGCTACCTGAAATACTCAAGGTAGGAATTACATTACTAGTAGGTTGCATCATTATTGTAACTTGAGGGTTGGTATAGATAGGAATAGAGGAAATGGTTATGGGAGGAGTAATTTGAGTTCATCTTTGACTTTGGACATTGTTTGAAGGTTGAACACCACTTTTAAGTTTTCCAAAAATTTGAGCTATATTACACACAATTTTAACTCCTTCTTCAATTTCAATCATCCGATGTATTCTATCTATGGTAGGGGTAGTAGTGGTTGAAATGTTTTCAGTACTTAGTTGATTTTGTAGGTTTGCTAGGTCTTCATGGATTTGGATTATATTTTCTTGCAGAATACTAGCAACCATTGTCTTGACACTTGTCACACTACTTGAAGGAAAAGAGTTATTAATGGTATGGTCCATACCTAGTGACCTAATGTCAACACTAGTAGTGAAAGAGCTAGATAACCCAAGATCCATGATGATTATTCTATCAGGGGATGACATGAGTCTCAAACTTCATCTCACTATAGTATTAGCAATAGGACACCAAGTTGTAAAGCTCATACGAGGGATAATCAAGGAAATGTAGGATGCAATGAACAAAAGATATTTATGCTATGCTCTAATTTTTATTCAAATAAAATAAAGCTAGGTGCAATGAAATGAATGAAATAGAAACTTTGCTAACTAAAAAAATAAAATAATAACAGCCAAGTGAAACATAGAAACAAAGAATTTATTTCTAGAAAAATGCAGTTTAAAATATAAAACATGACTATATCACCTAGAGGGGCGTATGAGTCCCAATTAGGAATTTTTAGAGGTTCAAACAGTGAATAACAGTCACCACCAAATACCCATAAATCAAGCAAAACATTCTATACTAAGACTAAATCGCTTAGAGGAGTGTATGAGTCCCAGATTAGGGTTTTGCACAAATTTCAGAAAATTCTAAGTATAAGTTATGTTATTTTGTTTTGTATGATGTCTATAATAAGTGAAATTATAGTTTTTCAGATGAAATTCAATCATGTAAGATACAAAAATGCAACCTATATGCACTTTCACTAATGCAAAATTTAGAAACACTAGATGCAAATTAGCTAATGCAACACCTAATGCAAACTTAATACAAGCTATATCTAGGATTATGATGCATTCCAAATTAGAAAATGAAATGTTCTAAAGTACAAGTTCAACAAAATGAAAGGTTGAAAATTGTCACTCTATGGTTTAGGACATAGGACAACAAGTTTTCTACACTTTTGATTCAAGGAAGCCCTAGAGATCTCCATCTAAGGATATAATGAGGGAAAGAGATTTGCAATAAGGTATCCTAGGTATGATAAAAGAATAAAATGGGGTTCGCCACCAAGAGAAATCTTGGAAAGAATAGTAGCATGCAAGACTTAATGATAAAACCTAATGATATGCAAGGCTTAAATAAATGACCTAGAAATGAGTGCAAATCAGATTAGTAAACTGAGAAAGTATAGAGGTGCACCTAGAAACCTAAATGTGCTTAGAAAAAGTTTTGAAATGCCAAAAATGATAACTTTAATGCTCACTTGGACTCATACACCATGGTGGGCGATTTAGTCCTAGATTAGGGTTTCTGGGCAGAAACTAGAATCTGGAATTCTTGAATCAGAATTTGCTCAAAAAGTTTGAATTTAGGTATATTGGGACTCATATGCCACAAGTGGTGATTTAGTCTCAGTATCAGGGTTGCTCTAAAACTCTGATATCCTCTGATTACTTCTTATAGATTTTTTCTTGTCAAATCTCTGAGTCTGAATCACCAAATTTCAACCTGTAGATGACTTTCGATGATCTTGTTACAAGTAAGGTGAGAACTTTGACAGCTTGACAACTCTTATGTAATCTTGCTCTTCATGGATCTTCAATCTAAACCACTTAGATCTATAATCACACATGAAAGAGAGGGAAAAATATTTTTTGTTAGTAGATAGGGGTTTTCCTTGGTTAAACCCTATTTTGGTAATCAAACCTTGAAATGAAATGAAATAGAATGGAGGAATGATGAATGAACAAATATGCAATGTTACAACTCACCAAACCCTTGAACAAAAGGGTATAAACATGTATGAAATGGAAAGCATGAATGTGGATCTTGACACTTTCTTGTATGATATGGATCTTGACTTGAATGCTTGCTTGAATCATAAAACCCTACATCACAGATGTTAGCTCAAGAAAAACATGATACATGATGGCTTTGACATGATGCTTGATACTTGAATAATGCTCCAAAATTCTTGATAATCAACTTGTGAAGGCTCTTGAATGATCTTGAATGCTCTTGAATTGCTAGAATGCTCAAATTCTTAGATCACATGTGCTCATTAAAGTTTGTAGGAGAGAATATGTGAAAAGACCTTGTATTTATACTTGTTTATGCCAATTTGTTTGAAATTAAACACTACAAGCTAACATTAGATCTAGGAGAATAAAATCCTACCAAGAATTTGAATTTAAATTAGGTCTAATTTAAGTAGGACTCATATTCTAATTGGGGTGTATGATTCCCATTAGGCTAAGCTTGGGACACATTTTTCAAGAAAGGCTTAGTTTTATGTTAAATTTAGATCTAGACCTCGAAACCTAGGTGGGACCCATATGACCAAGGTGGCGTATGAGTCCCATATCACTAAATCTGGGCCATACAATTCAAAATCATTAAATTATGATTGGTCACTTGATATATGTCGAGATTATCATCAGAAAGATGCAATAATTAAGGCTTTTGGATGCAAAATAAGGCCAAATAGGGCATAACGAAGCCCAATTTTAGCAAGCAGGGCCTAAACAAGTGTGAAAATGTCAAGGATGACATTTTTATACACTACACTGGAGAGATAGGTTGAGGAAATGGTTATGAAGTGGAAGTGGTTTGTGGTTGTCTATTGTTCCTTGTATTATATGTGTGATCAACGGTATTATAACTCAATTGTAGCGAAATATTGTTACTATTAAGTTGCATTATAAATTTTAAAATATCTCCTGGGGATAATGGTTTCTTTTTAGGTGGTCCTATGATAAGCACATGTTTTTTTTGAACTTGGTGTTGGTGTGAGGGTGGATAAATGGCCAGAAGTGGCTTAGGAGATGACTAGGGAGGTCTAAAAATTACAGGACCTATAGTTGGACTCGAGGGATATCTAATTTTCATAACCTCAAAAGACTTATCTATATTTTGATGATATTTTAGTGAAGGAGAGTCAAATGTTACCTCATCATCATCATCTAATGAAGCCACATAACTATTATTTGAAATACGTGTCAATGCTATCATCTTCTTACACCATTATATCTTCCCTAGTAGGAGAGCTTTTAGAATAGGGGAAAACATGATTTTGATCAGATTTCATGGTTAGATTTTGTAGGATAAATCCATCACAAGTAGGGGAGGCATCAAGAGAATAATAACTATTATTTTATTGCTTACCAATGATTGCATCCTTTTATTCAATTAGATGTTCCCAAGTGGGAGAATAATTAGGAGAGGGGGAAACACAATTCTCATGAATCTCAATGAGTGTATCTTCTAACCCCAAAATATCTTCTTCACAAGTAGGAGAGTTATTAGGAGAAGAAAAAATGTGATTGTCATGATTGTCCATGATTACATCCTCTTTCACTAAAGCATTATCACAAGTAGGAGATGAATGGAGACTAGGTAAAGTGATGTTAAGAAATGTGTCAACGATCGCATTCTCTTGTGCCATAATATCTTTCCAAGTAGGAGAGTTTTTAGAAGAGGAGTTTGCAATATTGCCATGACTGTCAATGGGTGTATCTTCTAACACCAAAATACCTTCATCACAAGTAGGAGAGGTATTGGGAGAAGAGAAACTATGATTGTCATGATTTTCTATGCTTACATCCTCTTTCACTAAAAAATTCTCACAAATAGGAGAGATATTAGGGGATGTGGAATTAAGGAATGTGTCAAAAATTTCACTCTCTTGCACTAAGAGAATCTCATAACTAGAAAAGATATTGGAAGAAGGACTAACATTCTTGTTAATGACCTTTTTCTTAGCATACTTAGAAACAAAATATACTAACATTGACATGCCAAAATGAAAGTAATCTATCCAACTTATGTGATGCTTTAGAAATGTAAACAATTGTCCTACAGATCTAATTATTTTCAATACTGAAATAAATATTGGAATGATTTAAATGGCTACACTAAATGGATGATTAAACGTAATGCATAAAACATAAATTCTTGAAAATTGATAGACTGAAATAGTGGTTTATTAGCAAATATGGGAAGTGCAGAAACCCACAAAAATTCTCAAAAATGTTTGTTTTGATAGGACCAGAAGGACTCATTCATCCATGGGCAAATGGGTCTCTGTACAGGGTTTGGAAAAAATAAAAGTGCAATTTTTGAGTTGTTGTACATGTGTTCTCTATTCTATAGGTATCTGACTATAACTTTTATGAATTTTTTTTCTAGAATTTGATGACCTAATGCAAGTAGAATTAATGAGAAATGATCAACTACATGAAACTTTTTGAAATGCAATTTTGACTCAATTATTGATTATGAATGATTGAACATACTCTAATATGCAAGTACTATAAAACATTAATGTAATATGCATGCAAAGTTTTTGAAATTTTCAAATTTAAACAATACGAAAATTCAAATTTAAAACCCTATATACAATGAAAACTAATGCAATTTTGATAACCCTAAATTAGATGAAAATTAATGTTATGCAATGAAAACTTATGAAAATCCTAGATATAGGATTTGAATAAGCTCCAAATCAAAAATTAGAATGTTTAAAATGTTAGGTTCACCATAATGAAACATAGAAAAATAGCATAGCTTCATCAAAACATAAGGTTTTATACTAAATTCGGAATGTTTCACAAAGCTTACTATAAATAGAAAGGGGAAATTGGGTGTAATGAACCTGCATATTTTATATTTCATTTAGGAAATGAGATCCTCCAAGATAGAGTTAACTTTCAACCCTTAGGTGAGTCACTTCTATGGAAGATCTAGCAATTTATTTTATGTGTGTGGATAGGGGGTATAGTTCAAACAACACCTATGGGAGATGAAAACAAAATATCAAATGATCTCAAATATGCAACCTAAGACCTGATTCATTTAGATGAAGCCTAGATCTAATAGAAATAGTCAATTTTACATTTTTTTAAGGATGATTGGAAGACACTTAAAACTTACCTTAAAAATCAATTGCTAAGTGTCTTGTTTGGTTGCAAAGTGTCCTAAGATAGCTTTTTGAGCTGAATTTTTGAGAGCCTCTAAAGATAAGATGCAATTTTCCACTGGTTTCACTCGAAATTGATGGGAAATAAATCCTGATTTTTCATGATCTTGACAACTTTTCTTGCAACTTTGACAAATTTTGCAACTTTTACAATTTTGCACTTTATAGATCTTCAATCTTCAATTTTCATTCAATCTAAAATCTAAAAAACACACAAGAGAAAAATTGTTTTTTTTGGTGAATGGGGGTTTTCCTTTGTCAAACCCCATTTTGGTAATTAAACCTTGAATTGAAATAAAACATGAAAGGAATGATGAATGAACAATGCAATGTTGCAACTCACCAAACCCTTGAATAAACCTTTGGAATGTTGCAATGTTGATCTTGATCTTTCATCAAATGGCCTCAATGGATGTGTATCTTGATGCTTGAATCTTGAATTTGAATGCTTAACTTGAAACCTACATTACAATGTTAGCTATAACGCCCCACCACAGAAACTCCATAGGACAACTACAACAATAATAAAATAAAAAAATTTAAACATAACAATAACATATTACAACATTACACATTTATACAACATATATATAACATAAAGCATTAACCTAATCCTATGGGGTACATAGTGTGTTACTTAAATGAACCCAACAAATAAACGATAAACAATACTAACTAAAGCGGAAGAAAGAAACGCAAATAAAACATGATATAAGTATGACATTCATACAACAAGAATAAGATATAAACTCATAAACATAAATCACATAGTACTATAATCATCTTCAGAGTTCAAAATTATAAATGTGGAATATATTTCCATAGATACAACACAATATAAAATCAAAGTTACATTACAAAGCCACTTCCCTTATAACATTGGGAAGGGTACAATCGTAATATAAAAGCACAATAATGAAAGAGGATTCTTCAAAGGTACAATATTCTCCATACGAGCTTTGAGATCACTGCAACTGCATCCACTCCACGATCACAACTGGGGACCCAATGGGTGCATTGCACATTTCCACCCAACCGTGTGAACCCGAAGGAACACCCCCCGTGCAAGGAGTCGATAAGAAATAACCCTCAGCCACAACTCAAACATAAGGATTGACATAACAAGACTCAAGCCCATGGAACAACATAAACATCAACAATAACTAAAACAACTCCAGAGGTAACAAGAATAAGGGAAAAACAAAGGGGCATAGTGGGAGAGTGTCATCGCATGGCCTTGCATGGATTAACCAAACTTCCTAGCCCTAGGAGCCACCTCCATCAATGTGGATTAACTAGACTACCTAACACTAGGATCCACCTCCATTTATGGTTAACCAAACATCCTATCTTAATGTGACGCCCCATAGGGTGACTCATGCGGAGCCACTTACCTTTCGTGGAGACAAGGTAGTAACTTTACTGACCAGGTCTTCCCACCCATCCTTAGTCTTTGAGAGCACTAATGGTAGGGGTGAGGTGTAAATTTTTAGTCATATTATGTGTTAACTAACCCAACCCACTAGATACATTAATTAGATTTTCACTTGATTAAGGAAACTCTTTCAAGATGACCACTTGTACACTAGCCCCAAGAAGAGCCACTCTCCCCTACAATTACCCTAGCAATCAAAGTCAAATAACGGGTGTACCTCCATCCATCCTCAAGACATAAAGGAATTCTTTATAAAACATAAAACACGAGGCATGACCAGCTCGTGACTACTCAAAGCATCCCAAAACCCATAACACAAGAGGTACCACCCACAATTTCTCATATGGTATCAAAATAACAAAAAGATGCAACAAAAAAAAAAATACATACACACTTCCCTAGCCTCTGGAGATACATAAATTTCTATCTAGGAACCAAAATAACTCATTATGCTAAATCAAGACATACTTTCAAACTGTACAAAATTAAAAACCTAAATTAAACATATGACATATCAATTATGAATTTCATTCACTCAAAGTCAAGCAAGATAAACTGACTCATGCAATTAAATCCACACATCATATAACCCTTTATTTTGAACAAATAAGAAGTTAAGGGATAATCACATAACCCCAAAATACACTATACAAAGTAATTCACAATAACTGGTAATCACAAATGCATCACTTCCACATTTTATACCAAAACATTTAAACATGACCATGAAGACATTCACAACTCATAAAATCATAATGGAAAATGACGTAATATCGAATAAGCCTGATAAATCATGACTTCTAAGGTTAACATAAAATCTATACTGTAACATGCTTAAGCCATTAAAATTACTTTTGTATAAAAATATCCTTCTAATTAATCCTTTATCCATTATAAGTATGGCCTAAAGATAAACTAAGAGCTAACATCTTTCCACCTTAATGGGTTTCACATTAATGTCCTTTACCGATTATGAATGACCCTAAAACAAACTAATACTATAATGAATGCAAATTAGGGTACAACATAATTATTACATAACAATTACTAGATGTATATTAGTTGATCTGGAAGAACCTACAACTTAATCACTTATCCTTGTTTATGATAAAGTGTAAACTAGACCTTAACTAGCAAGGGGGGTTTTCTTATTAAGGTTCAATTACCTAGAACTCCTAACTATAAGAGTTCATTTCCAATAATTAATGCTCTTGAGAAAATAACTATATCAAATGAAAGGGCATAATAGTCATCTTATTATAACTAAGTCAACCATCTTTCCTTAAAAAAATTTCAACAATGTGAGCTATTTAATTTTATCTATGATAATAATTTTACACAAGTAACCTACTAATTAGGAATCAATCAATATTGCTATTGAACTCCCTTACTTAATCATCTAATGAAAACAATAATATACAAGGACGAAAGTATTCTTGCAGTGACCACCTACAACTAAACAATCATTCCTATCACGGAAATATTAAAACTGCTACAACATTGGAGATAACGCTAATTCCACACAAGAACAAACTAAAATGTCACATTCAACGAATTAACTCCACATCATTAACTATAAGGCATTTAAATTATAAATCATCCAAGTCTCAATCAAATTGTCATTTTCATCTATTAAAATTAAAATAAGGAAATTCACTAATATTTCTATTTAACCCAAATACTATAATCAATTTAATAAATATCTTCCTACTTTTAAATAATTCATTTATTAAATATCCAAGTTTACAAACTTGCTAAAAAGTTGATTAAAGAACAACAATGTCAATTCCATGATTTATTTAAACATAATAAAATAAACTTTTTTAAAAAATAAAAAAATAAAAGATATTAACTTACTTTATTAAAAACCAATTATAAATCATTCACTAATTTCAATTCTTTAACTATATTTTAATTTTCTGATTTAAAAATCTTTTCCACACAAATTATTCTAAAAAAATTGATTTACATTCTGATTTTCTCTAAGATAATGGAAAACTAATCTTTTAAAATTCAGTTTAAAGTAAAAAGCAGATTCAATATATTAGTTTACTAAGTTTAGAATTTGATTATTATTTTTACAACAACTATTATGGTATTTCAATGTATAGTTTGACCAAAATCAGAATCTACAGTATATTTTAAAATACAAATTTTCTATGATTCTAAATACAAATTAAATTAAAAAGACATTTTCAGACAGAATTTAACAAATAGCATTTTTCCTCATCATATATAAAATTCTTCCAGAATAAAACTCATTTCTACTTTTCATTATTTTCTCACATTTCTTGTATATACACTATATATATACACACACATATACATATATGTGTATATGCCAAAATAAATAATTATTACTTCTACTAATGTTGCTGCAAATCAAAACTCAGTAGTAAACAAAATATATGCACATAGTATATATACACATACATATATACATATATATGCATATATATATATATATTTAATAAAACTTCAAACATTATATTTTATTAATACTGCAAAATTTAAGAACATTCATTGATATATATATATATATATATATATATATACACAAAATAAAAATAGAATTGAACTCACCAAAGATTTTAAACAGCTGTGAAGGGTTTAAAGGGGGATGTTATACTATCTTCACAGCTGGCCACCCACCCCAAGCATGGGGATGGCGCTTCCTTTGGTAGCGCTCCCTCCATGAATGGGGGGAGCAGTGGGGGATAACTCCCCACCCCCACAACAATAGAAACCAATGACACAAATAAAAATTGCAGGGCCAACAAAATATAAAGGAGCCACAAATAAATTTCACTGGCCATAAAATTTATTTTTATACCACAATAACATAAAAAAAAATATATGTATGTATGTATATATATATTTAAAAACAACAAAATAATCACAGGATAAATTGGGCATAGCCCCAAAAAACAAAATCCTTCAGATAGAGATAGATGAAAATGGGGAAATTCAGGGAAAGAAAGGATTCTTAGACCAATAGGAAAATTACAGAGGTTTAAAGCTGAGAAGATTCCAAAGACAGAGGGAATCAAGATTTCAACAAGGATTCCAAAATGAAAATTACAGAGAGGAAGGAAGAATCCACAAACAAGAAGAAATAATTACAGAGAATGGGATTTTCCAAAACACACACAGAAAACATATTTTCCCTTTTAAACAATTTTTTTTTTCTCCTTTTTAAAACTAAATTACAGAGATCAAATTATGAAATTTGAATTACATGGTTTCCTATGCAAAGCTTGATTCAAGGACGAAATGATGTGCGACTCTAGCCAACTGCAATTCTTTTCAAAATCCAGAGATTCAAAACCCCAACAACAATGGATGCAAAAATAAAACCCAATGCAAATCCAAAATCAAATCCTCTCAGATCAATTCAACGAAAAACCACACAGATTATCTAATCCTCAAAAAAAAATTCAACATTTTTTTTGAGTTGTAGACATTTTTTCATTTTTCATTTCCTCTCTCTTGCTTTTTTGAAAAAGCAATATTTGGAAATATACCCTTTTCAAAAAAGCCAAGTCAGATTTTGCCATAAATTCCCTAACTGCTTTCCCATGCAATTGCCACTTAATGCCACATTTCTACCATTTTCCATTTTCGGAAGAAGAATCTTCCATAATTACATTACACCCATTTATGCCTTTTTAAATATTTTGATAAAATTGAATTTTGCAAAATAAACAATTAAACAATAATAATTTTAACAACATTTCAACTTAATTATAATTTAAGTTTAAATATATATTATTAAATCATATTTTGCTAATAAAATCAAATATGATACTAATTCCCTATCCTTATTTTTTTTAAATAATCCATAACAATTAATCTATTTATTTAATGATTTAAATAAAAGGGATAGCTTCACATTTTACAATAACAATAAAAGTGTTAATGTACACAATAATTTTCCAAAGTATTGATATTATTAACAACATTGGACATTTAATTTAATTAATATTTCACACCAAAGAATGACTTTTAAATTAAAAATCATAAGGCACTAGACAACGTAAAAAATGCAACTTATAAAACTCATGAAAGAAAATGATTTAATTTAAAAGCATACCCACACAGATGAAGTACAAACATGACATGAACAACCACTGGACCAACAACTGACATAGACATGGGTACTTTCTTACCAACTCCCTAACCACATCAAATTATTGGGTATGTAGTGTGCACTCAGACCTGACATTGCAGGTGGAGTCGACACCTAGTACTTGCATTCCTGCATAACACAAAACATCGAACAAAATGTACATATGCATATAGCTCATAGTCAAACACATTGTGAAGGAGAGTTATGGTGAGGCAGGGCACTCACAGATGAGCGATGCCACCCCGTCTCCTTCACCCGAATTAAATACAGTAAACAAAATCTAAGCATCACATCATCAATATAACTCACAAAGTAACATCATCATAACATGAGTATCCCACGCATAAGTCCAATTATCATAAGAAAATAGGCATAACTATTTTCCACGCCCAACACATGGTGGAAAAGATGTCTAACAGAGTGTCAAATAAGCATCAGAACATAACCAGAAATCACATTGAAGCAAACACACACACCTAAGCAATATCAGAACATCAAAACATGAGAGGCACTACATTAGCTCCAAAAACATGCATGAATCCACATAAGCTTTGACATGATGATCTTGATCTTGATTACAATTGTAGATGCTTGATAAATCTGCCCTCAAATTCTCTTGACAATAATATTTTCTCTTATGAAAGTTTCCCTCTTGCTAGATTTTTCCTTATACTTGATTTGATCAAAATAACCTTGTATTTATAGATATTTATCCTTAATTCCCTGAAAATTAAACATTACAAGCCAATATTTGAATATGAATTTGGGATCATTAAAATACCACCGAAAACATATTTAAAATTTGAATTTACAACTTAAAGGGGACCCATTCACCCATGGGAAAATGGGTCTTAACATAAGCTATCAAAATTTTTGAATTTCAGGGTGTTAAATTAATTAAATATATTAATTAAATCACACTTCCCCCTTGAGTATTTGCAATTAATTAATTAGGCTTGTAAATGCAATTTTGGACCAATTAAAGGCTTAATTAAGTCCATTTAAGTTGAGGGGACCCAAACAAAGTGTCAAAATGTAAATGAGTACATTTTTCTACACTACATGAGCTTAGAGATAAATGTATACAAACACAAAATATTGTAACTCAAAATAAATATATTTAGAATGCTAATTCAGAATGCTTCAACAAATATTCTTTGATTCAATTTAATTATAAATTATCAAAAATACACAAATTCATAATATTATAGCATTCACAACCTCTATTCATTGATCACTTTACCATTTCATCACAAGAGATCTTTAGTACAACAAGGCTCTTTTTGAAACTACTACTAGTTTTCTTATCGCTTTTGGAGTTTATGCTCTATGTTCTTTTTTATAATTATTTTTGCTATATTTCCATCTATCTCAATTGAATAGCCAATCACTATGAATATATCCAACCAGCTCAACTCACTTGATATAGTATACAAAATGCTATAGCTCTTGGTGCCATTGACATATCCCAAAATTATCTTACCTTCTTGTCAATGTTTATCCTTTGGTATCTCCATAAATCTAGAAATCAAGCTTATGACATGTATTATATTAGACCTAGTTGCTATTAAATATATTAATCTTTGAACCATGTTCTTATACAAAGTTGGGTTTAAATTGTTGCTAGAATATTCTTTAGTTTTAGACATGATGCTATTGGTATCAAGTAGGGTTGTTGTTTAGCATTATGAATCTCTTCAAAATTTATGTGGTATACATTCTTTTAAAAATAAAAAATTCCATGGTCCATTTTTTTTCCTCAATTGCAAGGAAATATTTAACCAAACTTATGCTTATTATTTCAAACACTCTTGTTATGGCTTCTTTGAACTTGGCAATGAAAAGTACATTATTTCTTATAAAAAATAAAATATCTACATACAAAAAAATAGTTAAAATTTCACCATGAGTTTCCTTGATGTAGAGTGTGGACCTATTGTTGCTTTTGTTAAAGACATTAGTCAACAAATATGAGTCAAATCTATTATACCATGCATAAGGTGCTTGCTTCATTTTCTCAAGTTATTTATTCAACCTATATAGTTTATGTTATTGTCCTAGGACTTCATAACTTGATGGCTATTAATTTCTTCCTTTAGCTCTCTATTTAGGAAGGAAAATTTCACATCCATTAGGTACACATTCTACTTGTGTTGGGCTATTATTGCTAAGATTTCTCATGTAGTTTTCACTCTTGCTATGGGAACATATGTCTCATCATAATATCTTCTAAGCTATTATTTGCATCCTTTCATGAAAAACCCTACTTTATTATTTTCAATTCTTCATTCAACATTACTCTTGATCTTATAAAACCACTTAACTATAATCACTTGTTTACCTATAGGTAAATCAATTACTTCTCATATTCTATTTATTTTTGTTGTATGTCTCACACCATTTCTCTTCTTTCATATAGCTTCTTAAAATTAAGAGAACTATGAAAAAATAATGTAAAATTTATATTTTCATATAATTCATCACACATTTTGTTTTCATACATCTCCCTAAGGATTTTTATTTCTCTAAAAAATAGGGAGGTGAACATTAGGTATAATTTCTCATTTCAGAAGTTACTTGGTTATGAAGTATGTCTCTAGATATAATTGGTGGACTTTAAAGCTACTATAAATAATCTTTATAACTTAGTACTAGGCTCTAGATTTTCTATAGATGATATCTAGAGTTGACTACTAAGCTTTATATGTATTGTAGATGCACATTGTCGGTCTTTATTTTCTCCTTCTTCATCATGTATAACTAATATTGCTGAGATACCTAAGGAGGTTTCCACAATGCCATCCCATGATCCATTTTCTATGAATTCAACATTTTTTTTATTACAAGATTCTTTGTGAAAGGGCTATATATAATTTGTATGTAATTCTTCATTGTATCTTAAGAAGATACACTTTTTCTCCTCTACCCTCTAGTTTTCTTATGAATATTCTTATGTATGGGTTTAGTTGGATATCAATTAGGTAGGTATACTACTGTTGCAATAGCCTCACCTCAATATTTATTTGGAAGCTCCTTTTCCTTTAACATGCTTCTTGCCATCTCCACAATGGTACTATTAGTTATCTTTGCTACTCCATTTTATTGTGGAATATAGATGGTTGTAAACTCTCTTGATGACCTCCAATATGGCCATTTTATTTGGAGGCATACAATCCTTGTAATGCCCCACCACGCAACCCTAGAGGGAGTTGCATTTAACTACTTAAACAGACTAATTTTTTTATTTTTTTAAAAGTGTAATTAATTAAGCAAGTTCACTAACTAATGCCAATATTCTCTAAGGTTATAAAATAGAGGTTATATAGAACCTCAACAAAAAACATGAATTAACCCATGCCATTCATTCAATTAATAATATAAACACATACATTCCAATTAAGATAATTTAAATCAAGCATAAGTAACAACTTTCAATTTCATTAATACATAAATTGAACAATAAGATTACAACACTCATTCCCCAAATGAGGCAAGTCCAATTACATAATTACAATTACAACTTCCACCTCGACAACAAGAGGGGTGATAAAATACAAGCATAACTGAAATGAAATAAAGCAAGAACTGAAACAGAAACCAACAAGCACTCCAATTGGAAGTCTCGTCCACATGAACATGAAGAAAGAACCCAATGGATTTAGGTGCATGCCACCCAACCAAGTGGAACACAAGGGGGCCACCCCTCATGCTAGGAGATAGTAACCAAGAATCCTAGCCAAGACTATCTACCTCTAGACACAGGCTAACACAAACTGAACCAAACTAACACAACCAAAACACACGTACCACAAAGTACAACACAAGAACATCATGAGTACAACTCAAGTACAACACCATAGGGTCACATTGCTTCTAGATATAAAGCAGAACAAGACTGATAAGAGAGCCAACACATAGTAATTGAATACCAACCATGGTCACATCAGGTATGTTAAGGAAACCATACCCATAAAACAAAATCGATTGTTGTCCTAGATAGAGTGTCATCACATAGTTCATCATGGGTTATCCTCTGGGATTCTTCCTAGGCTCCGACCCCCACAAGAAAAGGTTATCCTGGTGGCCTCTACCGAATCCTGGCCCCCATACTTACTGATGCAGAATCAAATACCTTTTGTACAGACAAGATAGATGAGCTTGCCATTCCAGGCCTTCCCACCCATCCCAAGCCTAAGTGAGCACTAGGGTCCATGAGTGAGGCATAATTATCTTTTTAGTGAGAAGTTAGTCCTAATCTTCTAAGTATTGCTTTAATTATCACTTGTTTAAACCACTTCCAAAGGTTATCCTAGATACCTCTTCCGGGCTCTGGCCCCTAACGGAAGCCACTCTTCTACTTGACAACACACATACCATCCAAACACCAAGGGTACAAAGTGCAACAAAAGATAACATGACGACTCCTTTCTTAGGAGGCAACATAAGATAAAAGCCTCTCCAAACACTGGAGGTAATAAGGTAACAAAGTCACTCCTGACAAGGAGGCACAACTCACGTAGTCCACTCCTAATCCAAGGAGGTACAAAACATCCCCATTCATAGAAATTGGGTAATAACAAATAACTTCACATGCACTATCCAAGGGTTACAAAACAGGTTGACATAACAAAGCAACAACCCCCATAACTGAAAAACTCATCTGGAAGACTTATTAAACTCTAAGACTCAATTCCCCCAAATGAAAATGAAGTGCAATTCACAATCAAGATGAACAAGAAGACAGTAACAAAATTTACTTTGGATTCACTAAATCCACTCCTTCCTTAACATGCAGTAAATCATCGCATTAACAAACTGAATTAAATAACGTTTCCTTTGGATGTAGATGAAATTAAAACAAATGTCTCATTCTCTAATTGTTTTTCGATAATGATAAAATATACATTTATTCCTACCATTCAGTAAGTAACATTTTGAAATAATCAATGTTTCCTCTACTAGGTATAATCATTTTCCAAAACAATTTAACATAATATAATCTCCACATTATTTAAAATAAATATATTATTCTATCTATTGTTTAAAATAACTCAAAGATTTGACCCCTAATACGATATTTTCGTTTCCTCAATCAAATTAAAATTCATTCCATTAAGTTATAACACCATTATAATATCGATATACATTTTAATATGTATATAAATATATAAGTTCAAAACCAATAACCTCATCAAATTATATAAATGAAATTAACTATTTAATAAATAATATATAATAACATTTTCATATTATATAAATATAATATTAAACATTAATATATATTATTACTTATATATATTACTATTCAAATATTATAAAATATAATAATAAATATTGAAATGAATTATTGATCTTATTTTATTTATCTTTTATTTCTTATTTTAAACCTCCCATGAGGCCTCGGGCCGCGCGTCGGATTAGGGCTGGGGTGGCCACTTTCTTCCATAGTTGTGCGGGTTTCACCATGGCCGGCGACTGTTTGACAGTGGCAGCGACCGAAGAACCAGGTGGCGGTTTAAAAGTGGGGCGACCGTAGGAGGTGGTGCCACCGGGGAGAGGGAAGCATGGGCGGAGGCTTTTTGTTGTGGCAATCGCAGGAGGTGGCACCGACGGAGGGCGAACCAGATGGTGGGGTCGGCGGGTATGGCACAGGCAGTGGCCGGCGACTGTGCACCGACACCCCCACATGGGTGGCTCGGTTGTGCTTAGCACAACCGGCCACCACTATGGTGGCGGCAGTGCCAAGCCACCGCAGGGGCGATGGCGGGGGCGGCTGGCACGACTCCCCACAGTGCCTCCCATGGGGGCAGCTATGGGTTGAGCCCCAACCCCCAACAAAATTATAAAAACAAATTATAAAAAATTCCAATATAAATTTCCTGCGGATTTTAAAATCCGCCTTTTGACAACATGGGTATTTTTTCATTTTTCATTTTTTTTTTTTTAAAAGGCTTTCCCAGAATAACCCCCAATACTTCCATGCATAAAATGAATATTTATACATATATTTAAAAACCCACACACTATTTTACAAAATTAATCTGAACAACCAAAATTGATATAACATTTTCCAACCAAGAACACCAATCTTTTTCTTAAAGAATAAATTTCTAAACAAAGGTTTTTTTTTTGCTAAATAAACTCATTCTCAACATGGGTTTTCTATTTGCAAACCACAACCAACATTTAAATGATTTCCAATAGCATATCCAAATTATATAATTTTTGAAATGAAACTATTTATTTGAATGAACCTGATTTTTGAGCTTGAGGTAATCCATAAATGGTGCTCAGCTTCCAAACTTGCTTCCATCTTCAACTCCACAAATTTTCATAACTTAAATCCAAAATTGAAAAATCCTTCCTCTTTCCAATTCCAACTTCCCAAAATTTCCATAATTTTTAAAATTGTGAAGCAAAATTCCAACATAAGGAAAAAACTCTAAAAATCCTACAACCACCCTAATAATTTCCAGAAAATAGAAATGCAAAATATCCCATTTTTGAATTCAACTTTCAAATTTGACTTTTAAATCTTTCTTTTTTTTTCAATTTTAATCTTTCCAATTTCCAAACATTAAATCCATAATTTCATAATGAAATACTAATCTGATTTAAACATCATCAATTTTATTAATCAATAAAATTAATTTAATCCAAGATTAAATCATTTTATTAATTAAATTAAATTAATTAATAAATTAAATAATCATTTCTAACATCATTACCAGATTAGATTAATCAACAACTTAAATACATAAAACCATTTAATTACCTTTCTCTAACTAGAAATTAAATAACAAAGAGAGGGAACAATATTCACAGCACACAACCCGACAAACATCTGACGACATACTAGGACTAGGGTGATGACTTGGCACGAAAAACCTAGCTACTATCTCCCAATCAAATACCATTGGGTATTGAACACGCTCAACCTGTGAAACCAGGTGGAGTCAATGTCTTGTACTTGTCAACCTGAAAATCAAGTAAACAACAACATACAATATAAACATCATAAAATACACACCGTGAAAAGGAAATCACAGAATCGCAGGGTACTTGCGAGCGAGTGATGCGATGTCGTCCTCTTCACCAATACAGTGTAACCAACTGACGAATCTAACATATTAATATAATTCAAAGCATAAACATCATTAGTTTGAGTATCCATTTATGTTAATTCCAAACATGTCATAATAATCACATCAAACGATAGCATTAACATCGCTTTACAGATAGCGATCAAATCACACACACACAAAAAGGGTTTCTGAATAACCAGAAACACATCAAAGCAACATACCCACACAAGGACACACTGTCCAACCAGAAGGTAAAACGGAGGGACATTACAATCCTCATCTAGATAATCTTAAGACCTTGGTAAATCATCCATTTTATTTCTCAGCTAGAACCTTAAACTCTTCGAACTTCTAAAAGACTTCAAATTTGTGCTTCAAGAAATAGACCAATGTCTTTCTACTATATTCATCAATGAAAATCATAAATATTTTTTTTTCTTATGATAAATTTTTACATGAGAATACATAAATCTAAATGTACCAAGTGTAATGGTAATTTTCCCTCCTAATCTTTCCTTATTGAAATGGTTTCCAATTCTCTTTTCCTATATTAGATCTACTATGGTTTGTAATCCCTAACCATATTTTTCTTGTATAAAATACTAAGTCCAAAATAACTTAAATGTGCATATTAAATTCCAAAGCATGGAGGTTTCTTTGGCGACCATCTTGAAGGTTTTCTTTTTAACAGAATTATACCAATATAAACAGAATGCTTATGTGTTCATTTTAGCTTTACTAGGCAGTATTAATAATAAAAAAGCTTTCTTCAAAGGAATGAAAACTTATCTGAAGATCTCGAAACGAGCTCTCACCAAGCATGAAAGATTCAGAAAATTTCGTAGAATGAGAGATTCAGAACATGTCTTTTCACGATGGAGAGTTGATTTATTTTACTAAGTTATTTTGTTCAAATCTTGGTGAATCTTAAAAGAAGGGTATCATTTATAAAGTTGTAGCTAAGATAGTTTGGTAGGTCCTTTCATGCTTAAATTTGTAGGACAGCTTTTCTTCAATATGTTTATCTTCAAGGCAAAGTCTTCAACGTTTTCTTTGTTCTCAAACTTTTATTATTCTTCTGGAAGTATTCATCTTCTTTTCGATAAAGAAAAGAATAAAATTTCAAATCAAACAATCTTGACAGAAGGTGAATTATTTTAAAGGTGATACTTTGCTTGACTATATGGATGAAACATTAACTAGGTTGTTTCTCATCGTTAGCTTTTTCTTTTTCAGCATACCTTTAAAGTTTATTGAGATTAAAGTTTTTATTAAAATGAAAATAGCATCTATAAAGTTGCAGGTTATCATGAGGATTAGGGTGTGCATACTTTGATTTTTCTTTCGAGTTACCATGTTTGTTCTTGTTTTGGGAGGCCATGTACGCTGAAAGGTATTCAGCGTTGACTGCGTTGCATGATTTTTCTCTGCGTCTTCCAGTAGAATGGTTGGTAAGGATTCTACTATTAACTAGCATGACGTTGCAGCTTGTTTTGATTTTTATTCATAGGTAAAACATATAATTTTTTGTCATTTAATTTTTTTTCAAGAGTAATGTACTCTCCATTTTTTGTCAGCACTTTGTAGCCTTCTTGACCAACTATCCAAAACCCAAGATATTATTTATAGGAACATATAGATAGTTTGATATCTTCATAGTCGTGTAAAACTACTAATACCTCTTCTCCATACTTTTATTAATTGTAGTTTCTTTCATCATAGTTGAAATAAACCCTTCAAGGTATTTTTTCTTTAATTTTTTGAGGTTTCAATCTCATAGGTTGAATTAATGTTTATGTAAGAGTCCTCCAATCTTGATTGTTATGTAATTGCACCCTTTTTTAGCTATTTTTCCCTATACTGTATCTGCTAAGACAAACTACTCAAATATGCTTGTTATTAAAATACTAAACATGTATACCTCATGTTGGATGTGCATCCTTCATCCTATTGAGAAACAAGTCATCTAAATTCTTATTAATGATATTTTTCACTTGCAATGATACATTTTGGAAATACTAAACATAATCCTTGATATATCCTCTTTAAAAATAGTTTTCTAGTTGGCTAATGTAAATATCTACCATGCTATCACAATGGTATGATTTTAATTCATAAGTAAAAATTGGCCAATTAATAGTAAGACACTTTTTATTTTGAACACAAAACCAACTATACCAAATGAATTACTCCAGTATTAAAGGAAGCTATTGTCACATTTTTCCTACTTATAATTTAATGTGCATATAAAATCTATCCATTTAATTTTTCCAATTTAGTGGATAATTTCCATCAATCATGAACATATCAATCTTTGTAGCATATTTCAAGATATCATATAACTACTAGCATTTGGATCTTAGTTGACTTGTCTTAAGGATCAACCTTGATTGAGTTTATTTTGAAGTTGTGCCATTGGTTATGAGAAATAGTATATTTTGGATTAAGTCTTAGATATATTTCATTTCCCTTTCCCATTTTTCCTTCATTGTAAACTCAATGTTATCATTTGTTTTCATATATTGTATTGGATATTGTGCATACCTTCCTCCAACTTGCTTACTTTAGCATCCAATAGGAAGGGAGTTACAACCTTGAGGCCCCACATGATCCAAACTCCAAGTTTATATCCTCTTTTCTAAGACTCTTTTCTTGGTGTGATATTTCTTGCCCAAGCATCTTTAGTCTATGTTCTTACCATGTTCAAGCCTAGCAATGCAAATTCTAATATTTTATTGTTGTTGACAGAACCTTGATTAGATATTTTTATATTTTTTTCCATAAAATTAAAATTTTAAAGAGTGGAACCCTTAAGATTTTTCTAAGGTTTCTAAAAATATAAACAAATCTATTGCAATTCCAAAAGATTCAACTTATAGAGAGAATTTATGAGAAATATTAAACTTGTAATAAGTTACTCAAAATAAATCCAATTAAATTTAAATTAAGATTATAGGTTTATCAATGTGCCCTTGTTAAACCCTCCAAAATTTAGAAAAAAAGAATTATTGTTTTGTAGAACTAAGAACAAGCTTGGGAGAAACCCTAATTTCATGATAAGTTCTAAATAGACTATAACATCTTTAATATATCCTTGAATAACCATCAAAAAATATTATTCTTTTCCAAATTGAGAGGTATGTTGCAATGCCCCACCACGCAACCCTAGAGGAAGTTGCAATTAACTACTCAAACACACTATTTTTTTTTGTTTAAGTATAATTAACATACAAGTTCACTACCCATTGCCAATAACCTCTAAGGTTATGAGACTAAGATTACTTTAAAACCTCAACAAAAACATGAATTGAATCCATAACATTTATCTACTTAAGAAATTGAGAACACATACATTCCATACATGATAAATTACTTCATCACAACAAGAGATACAATAGGATTTCAAATAAAAATAATTTAATAAGGAGATTACATCTGTAATACCCCTCCGTTTTGATTTTTTCATCGAGCAGTGTTCTGTTTGGTTATGTCTTATTTTTCTGTTAGTTATATTTGATCGCTAGCGGTAAATCTATGTGAATGTTATATTTTGATGTGATGATATTTTATTTTGATGTTATCATTATGGCATGCTTTAGATTAGCATAGTGGATATTTCAATTAGTGATGCTTTATGCTTTGGATTATATTATTATGTTAGTTTTGTCAGTTAGTTACACTGTATTGGTGAAGGGGACGGTAACGTATCACTCGCTTGCGAGCACCCTGCGATTCTGAGATTTCCTCTTCACGATGTGTTTTGATTATGACATATTTATGCATGTGGATATACTCTGTGTTCGCAGGTTGACAGGTGATCCAGGTGGATCTTTAGGACCTGAAAATTGAAGTGTTCCAATTTCTCTCAAAAAAGCAGCGCCATTGTGTAGAGCACAGAATTTTGAATCCGGCGCAACTTGAACGGGCGAAAAAGGAGTCCGTTTGCTCAAGTTACGCGCAGTCAAAGTTTGGTCAAAGGTTGGTCAACTCAATTATCAGAGATGAGAAAAAAGGTGGAAAATTCATCATCACCAAATTGGTCGAAGTTGATGTCATCGCGAAGGTCTCATCGTCACGATTCCAACGGCGTTCGTTTCATTGAAAACGGAGCATGTACGTGGTAGTTAGAGCCAATCAAAGTTTCTGGTTGACTGAGGTACAAGTGGTATGGTTGTTGACGTCAACATGACGTCATCCTGTTGACTTGGTAGCAGGGTCATCGTACGGATGATGACGTGGACCAATGGGGTCTTGACACGTGGCAGTCCGTACATCTGACGTGGTGTGGTGACCTGGCTGATGACATCATCAAAGTCAGGGAATTGGGCGATGACACGTGTCTTTCTTATGACGTGGCAGTTGACATGGATGCTGACGTGGTACCATCGACAAGTTGTTTTCGGACACGTGGCCTCCTGAGAGCTTGACACGTGGCTGTGACGTCGGTGTTGGATTTGAACAAAATGTTTTGTAGCCCGCTTGGGGCTTGACCCCGTGATCTCCCCGGAAGTAGTGGACGGTTGAACCGTTGCACCGTCGGCCGATGCCTTTACCAGAAATAGGTGGCCGTTTGTTTTGTTATGAGTTTTGTTTAAAATGGTTTTAAAAGAACCGACGGCTGGGAGTTGAACCCGGAACCGCCGGGCTCCCAAAAGGTCTTCTCACCGTTGAGCCACGAAACTCTTGCATACGTTGGAGGGGTCGGTTTTGTTTTGTCAGTTGTTAGGCCCGAATGCCTAAAGCAAAATAACCAACTAATGGTATTGGTTTTAAATCAAAACAAACCCCTCAAACTAAAAGCCCAAAAATAAATTGAAAGAAGGGCTCTAAATTAATTTGAAAGATTAAGGGGTTGTTTATTTTGATTTATATGTAAATATGGAGGATTTTATAACTTTATGGTTATTCCCCATATCGGGTAAACTTCAAGTATAAAAGGGAGGAGTCTTGGAGTGTTTTTGAAGGAGCCATTAGTGGGGATCAGCCATTAGTGGATGATCCATTAGTTGATCATCACTTCCTAAGTTGATCCATTAGTTGATCATTCTCCATTGTATCCCTTTCTCTTAGTCTTTGAGAGGCTTTTGTGAGAGAATTTTTAGAGGGAATTAGGAGAATTTTTGAGTTGTGATGTATTGTTGTTCTGAGTCTTGTAGTAGATCCTATTAGGCAAAGTTAGTATTCTTCCTCTTTGTTAGTCATCCCTAGCCTTGAGAGCTTTTGAGAGGGGTGTGAGTGAGAGACTTTTTATATGACTTTGTGGAAAGGCTACAAGATATTGTAAAGCAGTGTTACAAGAGGCTCGTGGAGATTGTACTGCGTTTCAGAACATTTCAATACATTGGTCACTCGATTGAGCTCGACCTGGAGACGTAGTCATGTTGTGGCGAACTCCGTAATCAAATTGGTGTCTTCTTGTCTCTCTCTTGATTCTATGTTTTGAATTCCTTCTGATTAATGTTCCTGCTACTTCATTGTTGATGTCTTTATTCCTTTGTTCATAATCACTTAAGCAACGTTTGTCATAGATCCCTTCCGCTATACGGATCAATAGGTATAGGACATCGACTCCACCTGGTTTCATAGGTTTGAGCATGTCCATTGCTCAATGGTATTCGATTGGGAGATAGTAGCTAGGTTTTTCATGTCAAGTCATCACCCTAGTCATAGTGTGTCATCGGGTCTTAGTTTGGTTTAGTTGCTTTAACATTGTGCTATTTGTCTGGTTTTATTTAAATTGCAAGTTAGGAAATGTTAATTAATTGCATTATGCATTTAAGTTGTTGATTAATTAATCTGGTAATAAAGTTAGAAATGTTATTTGATTTATTAATTAGTTTAATTTAATTAATAAAATAATTTAATCTTGGATTAGTATTATTTTATTGGTTAATTAAATTAATTAGGTTAAATTAAATTAAGTTATGCATTTTGGAATTAATAGATTATTTTGTGTGAAAGTGGAAAATTGAAAAGATGAAATTGAAAAATTAAAGAAAAGGTTTTAAATTTCATTTTTGAATTTTTTTTCAATGAAAAAAAAAGATATTTTGAGATATTTGTTATTCTATTTTGGAAAATTGATGAGGGTTGTTGCATGGATATTTTGAGAATTTTCCATATTTTTTGATATTTCTTCACAAGTTTCTTCTCAACAAGTTTGGAAAAATTGGAAAATAAAGGAGAGGAGGATTTGTGCATTTTTGTGGGTTTTGGATTGAAGCTGTGAAGATTAGAGGAGTTGAATTTGGAAGTTGAGCACCGTCTGGATCTCTTCACAAACTCAAGCAAATCAGGTTCTTGTTGTTTTTAGTTGTTGTTTTGAGATCTTAAGTTTCAAATGTTGTTGAAAATCATGCTACAAAAAACATTTAAATTCCTCTGTTAGATTTTCTTAAATAAACCTTGTTGTTTTTTGTCTTCAAATTTGACGAAAAAACCTCTTTTTAGAAATAAAATGTTGTTCTTGACTGTAAATGCATGCTTTTACTTGGTTTTCTCAAGTGTTTTGGTAAATTTTATTATTGAATACTAATATATATATATATACATATACATATATATATTGACATATATATATATATATATATATATATACATATATATATTCATTTTTAAATTATGCCAAACAGGGGGTTATGCTGGCAAAATTTTTACAAATATAATTTATTGACAAAAAAAAAAAACCCAGTTGAAATCCGCAGGGTTTCGTTTCGCCCTTTTTTTTATATATATATAAAAAAATGTTTTGTGGGGAGGCACTGGTGGCTCACCCCCCGCCGTGCCTAGCGCGGACCCCCCGACCACTGTGGGTCGGCTGCATACACAACCAACACCCACAGTTGGGTCGACGGTGTTTGCACCGCCACGCCCAACTGTGGGGGCCGACTGTGGATGTAGCCGACGCCCAAACCTTGTGTCATGCCTATAATTTTACATTGGAAAACCCAATTTTTATTTTATTTTTTTATTTTTGATTAAGCTAGTTAACTATCATGCCCAAGTTTTACACCTTGAACAAGAATACAACTAACCACCTTTTTTTTTAATAAATATTTAAATACTATAAACTATCATCCAAAAACAAACTATGACATTCAAACTACATGTATAGAGTGTTGTCGAACGTGCATGGTTTCCATCAACTCGTCGTCTTAGATCAAATTTCGAGGATAACAAGCTTAACTTCTAATAATGAAATGATTAATAAATTTCAACCTACATTTCGTTTTAATACTAACTTCACATTAAACACCCATAATGATAATATGATAATATGATAATATTCAATTTAACATAAACTTCCTAATGTTCATAAGATTATAATTACACTCACTTAAAAGGAAATATCAAAACTTGTAATAAATTAATATAAGAACTCACAAAATTTATCAAGTATAAAATCTGAAGATTTTATTCAAAATTAAATGATACTAAATTACAAGGTCTTATATATATGTAAATAACTATTTAAATTTATCAAAATCTTTTACTTATTTATTTAATAAAATTACATAATATATTTATATTTATTTTATTTTATAATCTAATTTACAAAACTTACTTATTCATTATATGTGGTAATATGTATGTATTGAGAAATTCCGAATTTCTTATTAAATTTTCATATATCCTTGCTTTCTTTCTTATTTTAAAAATAAGAATCCATAACTTATTTTAGTTAAATTTTCTATTTACTATTATAAATTCATTATACTAAGATTTATTTCCCTTTTAATTCTTTTAAGAACCATACGTGGGGAAGTTAAATATTTTAGAACTAAGTTTCTTTAAGCATAAAATGAGGAACATAGTTCCTTTAACACTCATGATTCACTCTTAAACTATTGATCGCAAATTTAAATAAAACTTAATACGCTATAACCTTCTAGTGCATAACCGAGATTTTGGAGCAATATTATATTCTATTAAATAAAGCATCTAGAATATTAAACTTATAAACTTCAATGTTTTCGTGCCAAGGCAACACTTTAGTTGGCGTAGGCCTTAATGAATTTTGTTGAATGAAAAGTTTATTTTCCTGACTGTCCAATGGTATACTTATATTATCGGTGGATGATGCATTTATTTTAACTTATATTCAATATTACCGATACCAATATAGTCCATGCTTTAAAACTGCATTGTTAATTATTTCATCCCTGCTATGTCGGCATATAATTTTATTGTGTTTACACTAATTAGCAGAAATAATAAAAGAAAGGCAAAGGTTGCCATAATGTTAAAACCTAAATGCGTCAGTATTAGGATTATGGCAAATATTTTCATTTTAATAAATATACTCTAAAACCATGTCGATACCCTATTTTCTGGCTGCAGCTCACCAAATTGGAGGAGTAAAAGGTACCACCAACAGAAGAAATTGGGGGAGCGGTTCCAACAGCAACGAGGAAAGCAAGAAGATAACCGGTGAAATGACAGAGTAAGGCAAGAAACAAAGATTCGTTTAGTCGTCTTGCATTGATATGGACACATGATAGTCATTGATATGGTGTTCTAGGTCACCTTACGACTATACTGCAAGTTGATCTTCTTCATCGACTTCTTTTAAATGTATACATATATCAAATAAATCTGTACCGACTTCCATCAACTATTCTGTTTGTTTTCAATAACAGTCCTCAATAATGGTGCTACTCTCTTTCAAACTTTAAATTTCACAATTATTTAGCCAAAAAAAAGCATTATTTAATTTCTCAAAGCATTACAATTTTGGAGTTCAGTTCTTATTCGCAAAAATAACAGTTCGCACAAAGATTGAAATAGTTGAAGGCATGAGGACAATCCAAAAGACGTTAAATGTTACACAAGACATACAAAACTGTACTGAATCTATAATTTAAGGAACGACATTACAAGTCAAACTGTTCAGCTACAATAGACTTCGCTAATAAAAGTACTCGTGAAAATCCTTCATTAATCTTCTTCGATAAACCAATTCTCAACAAATTTCTACGCCTTTTTAAATTTCTCGACACTGCATGATAATGGGCACTCATTTATTTTGGGAAGAGAATGCATTAAATGGTTATGACCTTACAGACTATGGAGGGGACGTGTTGATATGGTAAGGGAGTTGCATTCATCACCATGGAAGGAACGTTAACAGTTCTTTACCATCACATCCCTAACAAAGCGATATCAATCAGACCGAAATATTTCTTAGTAGTCCTGCGGGGTTCAATAGTCTTGCATTCAATTGTGATTATTCATATCAATACTAAAATGAATTAATATTATATCTTGTATATATTTATTTCATAGATTAATCAAAATATTACCAAATATGTGACATTATGGGACCAATAGTTGTTCAAGTAAAAAAAACATAAATACATTCATGAACAAGTGAAATGAATATTTTTTTGTTCAAATAAAATATCTAAACTATCCATTATAAGTGTGTCATTTATAAAATTAAATGGTCATTTGATAAAATAAGACACTCATTTATACAAGTATTGTTATCATAGTGAACAAATATTGTTCTTATGTGTACAACTATTGGGATAGCAATGTACAAGCATTGGAGTATTTAATATTAATAGTTTGTGCTATCACAAATATAAAAGGTGAGCACAATAAATACCATGTATTTTTCCAATAAATGTGAAGTATTTTCAAAAAGTTTTAGTGTTCAACTATTGGTCCATTTTTGTTTGATATAAGTTGTAATTTAAATAATTATGTGTTGTTTTTATGACAACAAATAGTTTTTATGTGTTCAATTATTGGTCCATTTGTGTTGAATATAAAAGCTAGAGATAACGAAGATTTATGGTTACCAATAGGTATTTGGTCCATTTAGGCTGCATATAAGTTTTATTTTAAATAAAAGTATGATATTCTACAAACAACAAATGATATTTTTTGGTTCGACTACTAGAGATACCATGATTAAGTTTTGGTCGAACCTTTAAAAATTCAAATTTTGGACACTTCTTAGTAGATGTGCTAATGTGGCAAGTTGCATGATGAGTCACACCTCCAAACCTTAGTTATAGATAGATAAGAGGCTAATCCATATTTCAAAAAAAAATGAAGGTCTTACGATATTCCAGTCAATCACTACATGTTGACAAAGTTAGCTTGCACGACTACTGGCCCCTCTCCCCTAACATAGAACAACATATCCCATCTCCATTGATATACACGCCTCTGCCCTACTAGATTCCATATGACTAACACAACACATCTACCTACCCTTAGCTTTTAGTAAAGGTTTATTGTTGAAAATTGGATCCTAGTCTGACAGCAAGATTATGTGATATTAATAACTAGATTTCCCCTCTCTTTTTTTTCTTTATTCTAGCGTCGCAATCACTTCACCCTCGACAATGACTTGGGTCCCCTCTTAACTAATGACCTTTCATTCGATCCAATAAGGAGGATAGGAGGTAAAGTGATCCATGCTACAATATAGGGGAGGCCGATGAGTTGTCTCCCTCACCCATTTACTTCGGTTCGGCAACACCTTCACTTAGCATAAAATAGATTAGCTTGATGCCTATGCCACTTATTGAATTTATTTCAAGATGTTTTGGAGTGTTGGCCATCTCTGACACAAGATACTCACAACCGATCACTTAAGTGGAGCTAAATCAATGCTTGTTATATCGTAATAATATTATTCTTATTTTAGTTTTGAAATGTCATTCTACTTCATCTTTTTTCTTTTTGTGTGTATTTGTTGTTGTATTGACTCGGTTGCACACTTGTATTACATTGGCTGAGCATGGTGGAGATTGAGGTGGTGTGTGATGGCCAGTTTGAATTGGCTATCAATTTTAACCTCCCATTTAGGTTATTAACTCTATTCTTGGCTATGTGATTTTAAGGGACTGAACTTTTACTCATGACCTATTCATTACTTCATTTGGTTAGCCGTTGATTACTACACTGCCAGTCTTAAAGTTTGTTCATAGTATCAGGACGATATCTCCACATGGGTCATTGCAGAGAAAAGAAAGGAATCAATGGCAAGGATACAAAAATTATGTCCTCATAGGGGCGAAGCTTGCCTACAACACAAATTTAATTGTTTATGCTATTTTTTTTATGTCCTTATTCTCATTATATATTATGTTAGTATTGTGCATTATCCTATCTCTTCCCTTCTTTGCTTATAGAATATCCCAAAGGGATGTGTTTAGAATGTTTACCCTTGAACGGACTACAAGCCCACAAATCCACAGAGTCTAATGATTTTGTCTACATGTACCTAATTTATTCTTTATTCCTTACACTTGATGTCTGTTTACTTGGATATGTATAGGCTATACAAAAAATCAAGTGTATTATACACATGTTTGAGTTGAAAGTGAGATGTAAGCCATAAAAAAATTTGGTGGCCATTTAGGTCTCCTGCCATGAGGTATATGTATATTTGATAACCAGATATAAGAGATAAACTTCACTCAAAAATATAATGAGTAAGGTTTTGGAATTATATATTTCAAACTACTATTCATCCCATAGCAGAGGTATATGTATTTATTTTTGTCACCCATTTTGAGGTAAACACAAAGTACATCACCCCATTCATATCCTCTTTTCTTCTACTTTAATTTTTGTAATAGTAGTAAACTAAATCTGTTTAGCTTATGTTATCTCTACTACCACCATGCACATCAATCATTTGATTTATTTTATTTTAGTAACAACAATTATGAAAGTCTCTAATAACCATAAATAACCAGTTATTTTCATGAACAATATATTAGAAACGTTCAAAATGTGCTTTACAAAAAAAATATCTCAAAGAAGGTAAATCTCTTCAATATTTCACAAAGAATAATACAAGTAAGTATCTTAGTGCAAGCATTTGGGAAGAAGAATATTACTTTCCTTCTTTACAACAATTACCATTTTCATACTTAAACTCTCATTAATATAACATTGCATAGAAATTGAATGATCAACAAATCAAGACATAAGGGCTTGTTGTTTTCATCCTTCTATTTCCAGTAGCATACTAATCTACAATATTGCAACAATGCTTAATATTACATTGAATAACACACACAAGTTAGTGAGGCTTGATCTCCACCCTACCATAATGGCATCTTGGAGCCTCGTGGTCTCTAGACATACCCCTGAGCAAGAAATTATTTTAGCTCCAAGATGATGAATGGAGTCCTTTCAAAT
The DNA here is from genome assembly GCA_007115665.2 of Sequoiadendron giganteum. Taxonomy (NCBI): domain Eukaryota; kingdom Viridiplantae; phylum Streptophyta; class Pinopsida; order Cupressales; family Cupressaceae; genus Sequoiadendron; species Sequoiadendron giganteum. The sequence continues at coordinate 268,246,312 of CM021105.1, forward strand.
TCATACAAGGAATAAGATTAACATAGTGCCAAATCTCATGCATTTATGTTCTCTACTCTCTACTTTCAATCATGATCCATGCATCATGCTACTTTCTTACAACAAATGAACAAAGAGAAAATGAAAGTAGGGAAAACTTATCTTTGTGCCTAGTTGTTGAACTTTAACTCTTTTACCCTTCTTTCCTTTTCAACCAATCCCTCTTGATCACTATCTCCTCCACATCCCTCCTCCTCTCATCTCCACATTCTTTTAACCATCTTCACTAAGTTCTCCAAAAGGAGAAGTGGGCAATGCCCAAATCTTCCCTCTTCTTAAGGTATATAGGAATCCTCCAAACCTACACTCTTTCCCACAAGTGCTCACACATGTGTGAGTCTTGTTTCAAATCCAAAAACTTTTGGGGAGTAGGAGGTTGAGAGTTACAAGTCACTCTTCCCAAGCCCCAACACTTTTTGAATTCGTCACATTCATGAAAGTGGACTTTTGAGGGGTCTTTTCACACTCCAAGGACAAGTTCATATGTCAAAAAGGTTCCAAACCCATAGGTATAGGTCCTAGGGGTCTATTCTTGTTCGAAAACCAAGGAAATTGACTCAATAATCCTTTTTTAAAATCCACACAAGAATCCATACGAGTTTCATACTTGGATAAGGGTTCCTAAACCCTAACCTTGACTTACACCTCACATGACACAATTAAACACCCTCACAAAACAAATAAATAAATTAGCCCTTTAATATCCACTCTCACACCCTAGTCTACCAACACATTAATTCTATTTCCTTCTAAGCCCAAAAAGAAATCAAATACATAACCACAAGGGGATGTCTTTCCATTTTCTTTCACTGGTTTTCCCTTCTCGTACTAGTACCTTGGCTTCCCTACACATTACCAATGCAAGCATTAGCAACAATCATACATCACATTTGTTTGCTAGTTAAATATCCCAAGATTTGACCTTACAACCATTCAATTTAACATTTCAATTGTATTCCTTGATTTACATACATGCCTAACACACTCATGGAAATGGCAATGAAACCAAAATGTCAAAATGAAATACAAGAATATTTCCACATAACAACACTATTTATTTATCACATTGCATCTCACCATCTATTCAAGGAGACATATAACAAACTAGGGTTGTATCAATCACACACAAAGCGGGGTCTTACACCTTGACGCGTGGCCCGAAAACCTTCAGTGGTTTTTTTTTTAAAAAGCCAAAAATAAATAAATAAATAAAATACAATTTATTTATTATAATTTATTTTATTATTATTACATGGGTAAACCCATATTAGTGGTGTACAATTTTTATGAGTAAGGAAATTTGAGAAAATTCTCACGCATTTAAAATTTCATATTTTAAAGGGTTCGTTCGAACTAGGGGTTTCACACTAACCCAAAAGAGGGGTTCGGTCGAACCCCTAGTTCTAGTGAACCCTCTTTTGCATGGTGACTTTGCTCGAACCCTATGATGCCACATTCCTTTATGGAGAATTCAAAAGAAAGGGGGGTTCGAGAAAAACCTCCTTCGAACGAACCCCCTTTACCCTTTCGAGTGAAGGGGGGTTTGCTCGAACCCCCCTTTTTCCCCCTTCTCCCCCTCTTCCACCAATTTTTAGCAGATTTATGCCTTTCGAAGTTCGGGTTGAGGATGAAAATGGAGGAGACTTCACAAATCCAACTGGAACATGGTAGTCCTCAGAACGAGCTATCCAAAAAATTAAATTTTAATATGTTTTGGTTTTATTATGTATGTGGGTTTTTAGTTTTATTAAACATAGGTTTTTCACCGAAAATCAAGCTCTTTGTTTTGCACATGTGGAAAAATAGCAGATTATCAAAATAATTTTTTTTAAAATACGTTGAGGCTGGATATTGATGTCCTTTATCCATTAAAAATAAATAAATTGAATTTTGATTCATACAAAAAAATTTATGTTGTATACAGTCCGCCTATGTTTGAATTAAAATTGGTTTGACTTTGAAACTTGATTAAGGAAAAAAAATTCAATAAAAAACTATGAGACCAAATGAAAGTGCTAGATATCGTAGTTACAAATCTAAATTCGAAAAAATTATAATTTTATCCTTCATACAAAAAAAATTATGTTGTATACGGTGAGCGTCGCTTTTTAAAAATGTTGTTTTCTGAAAAAACCAGTTTTCATGGGAGATGGAAAAAAAAGTGCAATCTGATTCGAAAAATTTTGAAAAAAATATTTTTAGAATTTGTAGAGAAAATGTGACGAGACTCTAGTTTTCATCATCTTCAAATTTCTCACGGTTTAGCCACTATAGGTTCCCGAATATGAAGATTTAGTTAAAAATAATAATTGCAGTGTCCAGTTTGGCCAAAAATTGTAAACCACTATTGTGGGATCACCCACATTTTAAAATAATAAAATATGTTATTTAAATATTTTATTATTATATTTTATAATAATAATAAAATATGTTTAATTTTAATAATTAATTTTATTATTATATTTTATAATAATAAAATATGTTATATTATTATTTTATTATTATATTTTATAATTTTAAAATATTACTATTTAATATTGCATAATTCGCCTCATGTAATTAAATGGGTATGGATATATATTTTTATATATACATGTTTTTAAATTATGTTTTTCCTTGTGGCATTTAAATCAGATTGAACAATTTTAAACTTGATGACTTTAATTAAATGTTTGTTTCCTTTTTAAAACGTATTCTTATAGGAGAATTAGTTTTGATACTAAATTATATGTTTTCAACAAGTAGATTGTTTTGAATGATTACATTTAAATGAGAAGACAAGAATTATTTTTACATCCTTGAATCTTGATTTATTTGATAAACTGGTTAATTTATCATTTATTTAAATGCAAGTGGGAAAATAAAATAATTAGTATTAATTCCTCTCTTATTTGAAATGGCGTATTTAATTCAGTTTATCTAATTGAATAAATTACTAAACGTTAATGAGGAAATGGATTTAGTCAATCCAAAGCAGATTTAATTCTTGATTAATTGCTTATTTAAATGTGATTACTTTTGTTATTGGCTTGGGGGAAATTGTTCAGTAGGGAATTAAAAGTCTTCCAGATAGGATTTTTATTATGTGGGTTGTCATGTCATGTAGTCAACCCGTTTTGAATCCCTTGGGTAGTGCATGGTAAGTTATCAGTTATTTACCCGGTTTCCACGAACGGGGATGTTTGTGCCTCTTTGGTTTAGGAGTGGATTATGTGAGTTGTGCTTCCTTGTAAGGAGTGGCTTTGTTATCTTTTTACCTCCAATGTTTGGAGAGGGTTTGAACTTATGTCGCCTCCTGAGAAAGGAGTGGTTGTGGTAACTTGTTTGTGTGCACTTTGTTACCCTTGGTGATTGGATGGTGTGTATGTTGTCAAGTAGAAGAGTGGCTTCTATTAGGGGCTAGAGCCCGTAAGAGGTAAGATTGGGTAACCTTCAGAAGTAGTTAATCAAGTGATAACTAAAACAATTTACTTAGAAGTTAGGTGGTACTTCACACTAATCAAGATAAGTGCTAGCCTCACTCATAGTCATGAGTGCTTGTTTAGACTTGGGGTGAGTGAGAAGGCCTGGAATGGCAAGGTTATCTATCTAGTCTTTATGATAGGTATTTGATCTTGCATTAGTAAGTATGAGGGTCGGGGATCGATTGAGGCCGCCAGGATAACCCATTATGGGGGTCAGAGCCTATGAAGATCTGCAATGGGTAACTCATGAAGAGCTATGTGATGACACTCTGTCTAGGACAACAATTGGTATTTGATTCTATGTGTATGGTTTTTTAACATACTTGATCTACTTTTTATTTGGAAGCAATGTGGCCATGTTAGAGAGTTTTACTTGTGTTGTACTTGTGTGGTACATGTGATAGGTTGTGTCAGTTTGGTTCAGTTGTGTATTAGCCTATGTCTAGAGGTAGATGGCCTTGGCTAGGATTCCTTGTTACTATCTCCTAGCATGGGGGGTCGACCTTTGGGTTCCACTTGGTTGGGTGGAATGTGCACCTTCATCCGTTGGGCCTTCTTCATGTTCATGTGGACAAGATTTTCTGTTGGAGAGCTCATGGGATTCAATTTCAGTTATGGCTTTATTTAATTCAGTTAATCTTGTGATTTATTACCCGTTATTGTTATCGAGGTGGAAAGTTGTAATTTTAATCTTATTTATTGGACTTACCTCATTTGGGGAATGAGAGATGTAATCTTATTGTCTATTTATGGATAAAGGAAATTGAAAGTTATCTCTTATGCTTGTTGTATATTATCTTAATTGGAATGCATGTGCTTATTCTTAATTAAATAATTGACATGGTTTAGATTCATGTTTTTTGTTGAGGTTCTATTTAACCTTTGTCTCGTAACCTTAGAGGTTGTTGGCGTTAGATAGCAATCTTGCTTATTAATTGTACTTAAAAAAAAAAAATAGTCCTTTTAAGTAGTTAATTGCAACTTCCTCTAGGGTTGCGTGGTGGGTCGTTACACATGGTATCAGAGCCTAGGTTTAAACACTAGGTACTCTAGGATTATGATGGACCCATTAAGCTTTTAGCTATGTAGGCTTTTAAGTTGTGTACTTTGCCTAATACCTTGAAGTGTCTGTGCAGGATTATGCCTCCCAGACGTGAACGAGGTAGAGGGTGTGGTCGTGGAGAGAGTCAACATGACTCTCCTCCTCTAGTTCCTCTTATCCTAGATCAGGAGGAACATCAGGCATCTCAGAATGCACCTAGAGTCAGAGATTGTCAGCAAGATCCAGCAGGGATTGAGGTTGCACATAGAGCGCTTGAGGAGGCTTTGGCTCTCCTTTATCTAAGGTAGGTAGAGGTTCAGGTTAATCCGGTTGTGAGGGAAGTTCCACCCCATTCTGAGTAACACATGAGGGACCTACTCAGGGTGCATCTACCATTATATGATGGATCAGGTACTGGATTAGAGCTCGAGACTTGGCTTATAGACCTAAATAGGTGTTTTTCCATGCATCTGTATGGTAGTAGCACCAAAGCCCATTACACTATCATGCAGCTGAGAGGGCTCGCATCCACATGGTGGAGGCTAGACGAGCAGAAGCTTTATTGAAATTCACTCAGTATCTTGGGAGATCTTCCTAGAGTGGTTCAGAGCTTGGTTCTTATCGGAGCATTGTCATCAATGTTGTGGTGACGAGTTTCATGCCTTGCGCCAAATGGCCTTATATGCTGAGCAATATGAGTGACACTTTTATGAGCTCAAACAATATGCAGGGATAGGTGACGATGAGAGTATGTTAGTGCATCATTTTTTCAGGGGCTTAAATGCTCATCTTAGAGATGGTGTGAGGGTTTTCAAACCCAAGACCATGGAGGTAGTAGTAGATAAAGCACGTCTTGTTGAGGAGAATCTGACCATGGCACTAGGAGGTCACATAGGTGTGCAGGTTGGTAGCAGTTCAATGGTAGGGTCTAGTGCCTAAGGAGGTTAGCCTCAAGGAGGTGCACCTTCTAGATCTCAGCAGGGACCATCTCAGGGTGGTCAGCAGTAGGAGAGTGTGCTTGGAAAGCGTAAGGACTCTCAGTCGCATCAAGATGGTGGTGGTTCTTCACCTATGAGGAACATGAACTGGTAGCGCAACAAGCGCAATCGACAGGAGCAGCCAACCCAGAGTTCATAGTCTGTGATTGGTTGGGGTAGTATGCAGTAGTCTACTGCTCCAGTAGGAGATAGAGGGTTTGGTCATAACACAAGGTGTTACTCTTGCAGCGAACAGGGCCATCTTGCTAGGAACTGTCCACATCGGAATACTTCTAGTTTTGTTCAAGGCCTAGCAGTTTCTAAGCCAACAGTAGGGGATGTAGGTAGATCTCATCGAGCTTACGCAATAGTTGATAACTGTCAGCCTGGGTATCAGGGAGTTGTCATTGAGATGTTTGGATTTGGTCTTCCAATGCAGGATGCTCATCCTCAGGGGTCAAGGTTTTGATGTGTATGCAGTTTGTATGAGGGATTTATATCCCTACTGGTTTGCAGGCTTCCAGGAGTAAGTATAACCCTAGGGGGGAGGATGTAATACCCCTCCATTTTTCTCTTTTGATCGAACAATGTTCTATTTGGTTATGTCTTATTTTTCTATTAGTTCTATTTGATCGCTAGCGATAAAGCTATGTGAATGTTATATTTTGATGTGATGGTATTTTATTCTGATGTTATCATTATGGCATGCTTTAGATTAGCATAGTGGATATTTGAATTAGTGATTCTTTATGCTTTCGATTATATTATTATGTTAGTTTTGTTAGTTAGTTACAATGTATTGGTGAAGGGGACGGTAACGCATCACTCGCTTGCGAGCACCCTATGATTTAGACATTTCCTCTTCATGGTGTGTTTTGATTATGACATATTTATGCATGTGGATATACTCTGTGTTCGCAGGTTGACAGGTACAGGACATCGACTCCACCTGGTTTCATAGGTTTGAGCGTGTCCATTGCCCAATGGTATTCAATTGGGAGATAGTAGCTAGGTTTTCCGTGCCAAGTCATCACCCTAGTCATAGTGTGTTGTCGGGTTTTAGTCTGGTTCAGTTGCATTAAAATTGTGCGATTTGCCTAGTTTTATTTAAATTGCAAGTTGGGAAATGTTAATTAATTGCATTATGCATTTAAGTTGTTGATTAGTTAATCTAGTAATAAAGTTAGAAATGTTATTTGATTTACTAATTAGTTTAATTTAATTAATAAAATAATCTAATCTTGGATTAGTATTATTTTATTGGTTAATTAAACTAATTAGGATAAATTAAATTAAGTTATGCATTTTGGAATCAATAGATTATTTTGTGTGAAAGTGGAAAATTGAAAAGGTGAAATTGAAAAATTAAAGAAAAGGTTTTAAATTTCATTTTTGATTTTTTTTCAATGCAAAAAAAAAGATATTTTGAGATATTTGTTATTCTGTTTTGGAAAATTGATGAGGGTTGTTGCATGGATATTTTGAGAATTTTCCTTATTATTTGATTTTTCTTCACAAGTTTCTTCTCAACAAGTTTGGAAAATTTGGAAAATAGAGGAGAGGAGGATTTGTGCATTTTTGTGGGTTTTGGATTAAAGCTGTGAAGATTGGAGGAGTTGAAGTTGGAAGCTGAGCACAGTCTGGATCTCTTCACAAACTCAAGGAAATTAGGTTCTTGTTGTTTTTAGTTGTTGTTTTGAGATCTTAAGTTTCAAATGTTGTTGTTGAAAATCATGCTACAAAAGACATTTAAATTCCTCTGTTAGATTTGCTTAAATAAACCCTATTCTTTCTTGTCTTCAAATTTGAAGGAAAACCCTCATTTTAGAAATAAAATGCTTCAAATAAAATGTTGTTCTTGGCTGTAAATGCATGCTTTTACTTGGTTTTCTCAATTTTTTTGATAAATTTTATTATTGAAAACTAATATATATATATATATTCATTTTTAAATTATGCCAAACAGGGGGTTATGCTGGCAAATTTTTTACAAATATAATTTATTGAGAAAAAAAAAACCCAGTTGAAATTCGCGGGGTTTTGTTTCACCATTTTTATATATATAAAAAATAATAATATATGTTTTGTGGGGAGGTATGTGGGGAGGGAGCCACGCCCAGTGCGGAACCCCCGACCACTATGGGTCGGCTGTATACACAGTCGATAGCAACAGTTGGGTCAGTGGTGTTTACACCGCCGCACCCAACTGTGGGGGCCGATTGTGGATGCAGTCGGCGCCCAAACCTTGGCGCGCGGCCCGAAAACCTCCGGTGGTTTTTTTTTTATAAAGAAAAAAAATAAAATAATAAAATAAAATTTATATATTATTATTTATTTTATTATTATTACATTTTATAATAATAAAATATTTTATTATTATATTTTATAATAATAATAAAATATGTTTAATATTAATAATTAATTTTATTATTATATGAAGTGCAATATTATTCCAATAATTTTAAAAAAATAAAAATTAGAATCTACAGACAAAATGTGATGAGACTCTAGTTTGCATCATCTTCAAATTTCTCACAATTTAGCCACTATAGGTGCCCGAATGTGAAGATTTAGTTAAAAATAATAATCTTAGTGTCTAGTTTGGCCAAAAATTGTAAACCACTATTGTGGGATCACCCATTATATTTTATAATAATAAAATATGTTATATTATTATTTTATTATTATATTTTATAATTTTAAAATATTACTATTTAATATTGCATAATTCGCCTCATGTAATTAAATGGGTATGGATATATATTTTTATATATACATGTATTTAAATTATGTTTTTCCTTGTGGCATTTAAATCAGATTAAATAATTTTAAACATGATGACTTTAATTAAATGTTTGTTTCCTTTTTAAAACGTATTCTTATAGGAGAATTAGTTTTGATACTAAATTATATGTTTTCAACAAGTAGATTGTTTTGAATGATTACATTTAAATGAGAAGACAATAATTATTTTTACATCCTTGAATCTTGATTTATTTGATAAACTGGTTAATTTATCATTTATTTAACTGCAAGTGGGAAAATAAAATAATTAGTATTAATTCCTCTTTTATTTGAAATGGCGTATTTAATTTAGTTTATCTAATTGAATAAATTACTAAATGTTAATGAGGAAATGGATTTAGTGAATCCAAAGCATATTTAATTTTTGATTAATTGCTTGTTTAAATGTGATTACTTTTGTTATTGGCTTGGGGGAAATTGTTTAGTAGGGAATTAAAATTCTTCCAGATAGGGTTTTTACTATGTGGGTTGTCGTGTCATGTAGTCAACTTGTTTTGAATCCCTTGGGTAGTGCATGGTAAGTTATCAGTTATTTACTTGGTTTCCATGAACGGGGATGTTTGTGCCTCCTTGGTTTTGGAGTGGATTATGTGAGTTGTGCCTCCTTGTAAGGAGTGGCTTTGTTATCTTGTTATCTCCAATGTTTGGAGAGGGTTTGAACTTATGTCGCCTCCTAAGAAAGGACTGGTTGTGGTAACTTGTTTGTGTGCACTTTGTTACCCTTGGTGATTGGATGGTGTGTATGTTGTCAAGTAGAAGAGTGGCTTCCGTTAGGGGCCAAAGCCCGTAAGAGGTAAGATTGGGTAACCTTCTGAAGTAGTTAATCAAGTGATAACTAAAGCAATTTACTTAGAAGTTAGGTGGTACTTCACACTAATCAAGATAAATGCTAGCCTCACTCATAGTCACGATTGCTTGTTTAGACTTGGGGTAAGTGGGAAGGCTTGGAATGGCAAGGTTATCTATCTAGTCTTTATGACAGGTATTTGATCCCACATTAGTAATTATGAGGGTCAAGGATCGATTGAGGCCACCAGGATAACCCATTATGGGGGTCAGAGCCTATGAAGATCCGCAATGGGTAACTCATGATGAGCTTTGTGATGACACTCTGTCTAGGACAACAGTTGGTATTTGATTCTGTGTGTATGGTTTTCTTAACATACTTGATCTAATTTTTATTTGGAAGCAATATGACCATGTTAGAGAATTGTACTTGTGTGGTACATGTGATAGGTTGTGTCAGTTTGGTTCATTTTTGTGTTAGCCTGTGTCTAGAGGTAGATGGCCTTGGCTAGGATTCCTTGTTACTATCTCCTAGCACAGAGGGTGGACCTTTGGGTTCCACTTGGTTCGGTGGAACGTGCACCTTAATCCATTGGGCCTTCTTCATTTTTTGTGTGGACGAGATTTCCTGTTGGAGAGCTTGTGGGATTCAGTTTCAGTTCTTGCTTTATTTAATTCAGTTAATCTTGTGATTTATTACCCCTCATTGTTATCAAGGTGGAAAGTTGTAATTATAATCTTATTTATTGGACTTACCTCATTCGGGGAATTAGAGATGTAATCTTGTTGTCTATTGATGGATAAAGGAAATTGAAAGTTATCTCTTATGCTTTTTGTATAATATCTTAATTGGAATGCATGTGCTTATTCTTAATTAAATAATTGACATGGTTTAGATTCATGTTTTTTGTTGAGGTTATATTTAACCTCTGTCTCATAACCTTAGAGGTTGTTGGCATTAGATAGTGCTCTTGCTTATTAATTGTACTTAAACAGAAAAAAAATAGTTTTTTTAAGTAGTTAATTGCAACTTCCTCTAGGGTTGCGTGGCGAGGCATTACATCATCACTCATTCCCCAAATGAAGTAAATCCAATAGGCATATTTAAAAATTGCATCTTCCACCTCGATAACAAAAGAGGGGTAATATATTACAAGATTAACTAAAATGGAAATAAGCATAAAGAGTAATTGGATCCCATGAGCTCTCCAACTAGAAATCTTGTCAACATGAACAAGAAGAAAACCCAACAGAGTAATATGCATGTTCCACCCAACCAAGTGGTACCCGAAGGCCCAACCCCATGCTAGGAGATAGTAACAAGGATTCCTAGCCAAAACCATCTACCTCTAGACATAGGCTAAGACAAAACTGGACTGAATCAAATACAAATACAACATTATCATCATGGTTACAATGCTTCCAAAGTTAACGAATCAATTGCATGACAAATACAAACATATTGCTGACTTAGGAGAAGTGTCATTAGAATGTTACATGGGTTATCCTAGTAAGTCTTCATAGGCCCCGGACCCCTTATCGGGTTATCCTGGAAACCTCTAATGACTCCTGGCCCCTCATGCAAACCAATGCAGAATCGGTTATCTCTTGTAGAGACAAGATAACGATCTTGCCATTCCAAGCCTTCTCATCCCATCTGAAGTATATACAATCCCTTGCGTCCATGAGCGAGGCATAATTATCTTATTAAGTGTTTGATACTACCTATTCCTCTATTCAGTTTAATTACATTATCATTGGATTAACTAACTTACAATGAGTTGCCCTGGCACCACTTTGTGTGTCAGCCCTCATTGCAAGCCACTCCTCTAAGACAATACATGGGAAAATTCCACAACCCAAGGGTACACAAGTGTGTACTAAGGATATTAAATTCCTATCCATGGCATAAAGTCAACACATCCTCGTTCATGATAACCAGATAACTAACTCAATACATTTAGATGCACTACCCAAGGAAATCCAAAGGTTGACTAACATAATATGACAACCCTAGTTAATTGAAAGACCCCATCTAGAATACTTATTAACCCCTACCACACAATTTCCCCCAAGCGAAAACATAAGCAGTTTACAATTAATATGAGCAATTAAACAAGAATTAAATCTACTTTGGATTTACTGAATCCACTTCCTATATTAACATTCAGTAATTTATTGCCTTAATAAAATTGATTTGATAATGTCTCTTTCAGACAAAAGATGAAATTTAAACTCAATATTTAATTCCCTAATTGCTTTTATATAATAATAAAATAAACATTTACCTATACGATTCAGAATATATCATTTAAAAATATCTTTGTCCTTTGCAAAATAAATCATTTTAAAATCAATTAATCACGTTATTAAAAATATTGTTTTTAAATCCAATATTTGTTGTTTCAAATATATTGTTTTAAAATAAAATCAATAATTTGACTATGAACCTAATAATTTAAATTCCTCAATTAAATTTAAATCATGTCATTTTAAAAACAATAATTTTAATATATGTATATATTTAAATGTATATATGCATATAATAAAATTGATAACTCACCTATATATATATATAGAATAATATACATAATATATATATCCTCCTATGATATATATAATTATGTATATATATATTTAATTATTTAATATTAATATATGTTAATATTTTAATATTATATAATATAATATTAAATATTAATATATATTTTACTAACTAATATATGTTAATATTTTAATATTATATAATATAATATTAAATATTAATATATATTTTATTAACTAATATATATTAATATTTTAATATTATAAAAATATAATATTAAAATATATTAAAATAAATTTTAATTTCCAAAAATAAAAAAGTGAATTTATAAGTCAAATCATGTTTCCTTGGGAACCGCACACACATTGATTTAGGGTTGGGTCAACTTTCACAACCAGCCATGTCTGAGGGTGGTGGCTTACATAGTCAACCCCATCCATGGTGGCGCGACTGTGTAGAACACAGCCAACCACCATGGGTGGGCGATGGTGAATAGGCGATCGCGTGGGGGTGCGCTGGGTGCGACTCCCCCCATAGTGCCTCCCATTGGGTGCGCGATGGGGGTGAGCCCCCAGCCCCCCACAAAATTTGGGTTTATTAAAAAAAAAATTACAAAGCTTGAAACCTGCGGATTTTTAAAAATCGGCCAAAAACTTTTTAAAACTCTGTTTAATTTTTCATTTCCCCTAAAACAGCCAATATAAAAAATATATGTATATGTATGTATATATATGTATTTTTTTGAAAATAGGTATATATATATACATATATTTAAATATCCAGAAAAGGAATTTGCATAACTAATTGAGGAAATAAAACTCAAAATGATCATTTTCAGCCAAGAACACAATTTTTTTTCTTGAGAAAACCCAAATGAAAACAAAAAAACATGAATTTTCAAACAACAAAACAAATATATAAATTTTTCAAAATCAAACCCAATTTAAAAGAAGCTTGAACCTATAATTCAGAAGCCTGAGAAGATATCAAATGGTGCTCTGGTACTTCCTTTGATTCCATCTCCTATCCAGCAATTCCACATAGCTTTTCCACAATTCCAATACAAAACCCACAAAACAACAATCTCCTTCCTCTTCTATTTTTCAATTTTTTTATCCCCTTGAAAAACTCATGTAAATCCAAATAATAATGAAAATCATGAAATATCTATTCAACCACCATCATAAATTTTCAAAAATAGGATAGGAAATATCTCCATTTTCATTTTTCCATAAAAAAAAAAATATCAAAAATGAAATTTAAAACCCTTTTTCTTTTTATTTTCCAATTTCAATCAATATATCTATAAATTTCAAAATGAGTGACTTAATTTAATTCAACACAATTAATTTAATTAATCAATAAAATAAATATAATCCAAGATTAAATTATTTATTAATTAAATTAAATTAATTAATAAATTAAATTTAACATCTCTAACATTATAGCCAGATTAATTTAATCCACAACTTAACTACATAAGCCATTTATTTACCCTTTTCTAACTTGAAATTTAAATAAACTCAAGGAAAATTGAACAATATTAAAACAACTAAACCAGACTAAAACCGACGACACACTATGAGCAAGGTGATGACTTGGCATGGAAAACATAGCTACTATCTCCCAATCAAATGTCATTTGGCAATAGACACACTTAAACCTGTGAAACCAGGTGGAGTCGATGTCATGTACCTGTAAACCTTTGAACAAAGAGTATATCCACATTCATATATATATCATAATTAAAACACAACATGAAGAGGGAGTCGCAGAATCACAAGCCACTCGCAAGTGAGTGGTGTGATTTTGTCCCCTTCACCAATACAATGATACAAACTAGTTAATGAATCTAGCATCAATGATTTAATAAAAAGCATAAATCATCATTACTTGAAATATCTACAAAGCTAATCCAAAACATGCCATAATGATAACATCAGAATAAATACCATCACATCAAAATATCATATTCACATCGTGCTACAGATAATGATCAAATAGTAACCAAGTACCATAGTCAAAGTACTTATAGAAACAAAGCATAACAAAGAAGAACATTATTCGATCAATAGAGAAAAATAGGCGGGTATTACATCCTCCCCCCCTAGGGTCAAGCTTACTCCTAGAAGCCTACGAACAAATACGGATAGAGCTCCCTCATTCTAGTTGCATCTTCGCAAGTGGATGATGTATCATCCCTAGGATCCCACTAGACCCTAACCTAATGAATATCTCACCCTCAAAGAGCGAGCGTTTTGTGCACCATTATGGCCACGGGCTCCAAAGCCAATTGCCCGTCCTCTACCTATAAAGTATTCCAATCAAGGACATGAGAAATGTCTGGATGGTATGGTCGAAGAACTAAAACATGAAATACATCATGAATACGTGAGAGACTCAACAGTAAGGCAAGATGGTAAGAAACTAGAAAAATCTTCTCGAGTATCTCGAAGGGTCCAACAAAGCGAGGTGTCAACTTAGAGCCCTTCCCATAATGGATTGGACACTTTCGTGGATGCACCTGTAAGAAGACTCTATCACCAACAGAAAAATATCGATGCACTCTATGTGCATTTGCATACTTCTACCTATCCTGAGCTGCCACCAAGTTCTCTCTAATCCTATCCACCTGTTGCTCCATATCCTGTAACATCTTAGGACCAAAAACTACTATGTCCTCCAATCGATCCCAACTCAAGGGAGTACAACATGGTCGCCCATACAATGCCTGAAATGGAGACATGCTGATAGAACTCTGGAAACTGTTATTATAAGCGAACTCTGCCAAATAGAGATAATCTTCCCATCACGTCTATTGGTCCATCGCATACATACATAACATATCCTCAAGGATCTAATTGACCCTCTTGATTTGTCCATCTATCTCTAGGTGAGAAGCTGAACTGAAGTTCAACTATGTCCCCATCGCATTTTGTAATGAAGTCCAAAGAGATGAGGTGAACACTAGATCCCTGTCAGAAATAATCTGACGTGGAATATTGTGTAACCTCACTATGTCCTCCATGAACACTCTAGCTATGGATGATGCAGTATAGGAAGAGTGAATAGGTGAGAAGTGTGCTACCTTAGTCAACCTATCAACTGTCACCATAATCGCATCATGTCATCTCGAAGAGATGGGTAAACCAACAATGAAATCCAATGAGATTATACCCCACTTCCACTCTGGTACTAAATGCGGTTGAAAAAGCCCTGCTAGATGCTAGTGTTCAGCCTTAACTCGCTGACACTCTAGAAATCTTGACACATAATCCACAATATCGTGCTTTATTCCTTGCCAGAAATATAGCTAACGTAAATCTGCATGCATCTTCTTCACCCATGGATGGGCTGAATAAGTTGCACAGTGTGCTTTAGTCAAGACCAAGGTGCAAAGATCCCCTGATGAAGGAACGTTTATGTGTCCCATTTGTCTCAATATCTCATCTAAATCTAAAGAATATCCTGAATGCCTGCCCTCAAGAGGTCTTCCTACCTCTATATCTATCCTAACCTCCTGATACCAACTATCTGCTGGAAGGGCAGAAAGAATTTGACTCCGTAAATCTACAATAAGAGTCAACTCAGATATCTCATGTCTTTGTCTATTGAGCGCATCTACTATGACATTATCCTTTCCTTGGATATACTTCACTTCAAAGTCATATTCGTAGAGAAACTCCATCCAACACTTTTGCCTAGCATTAAGGTTGGGTTGCATAAAAATATATTAAGGCTTATGTGATCACTATGCAACTCAAACCTATGGCCAAAAAGGAAATGCCTCCATCTTTTCAATGCATGAACAACTATCGCCAACTCAAGATCATGTGTGGGGTAGTTCAGCTCATGATCCTTGAGATTTTGTGACTCATATGCAATGACACGACCCTCTTGCATCAACACTGCTCCTAATCCTTCCAAGGACACATCTGTACAAACGATAAAGTCCCCAATCAGATCAGGTATCACAAGTATTGGTGCACTAGTCAGCTTCTCCTTAAGATTCTAAAACACTGCCTAATACTTCTCTGGCCACTCAAACCTCTTCCCTTTTCTCTAAAGGGAGGTGATAGGATACCCTATCCTTGAAAAACCCTGAAAAAAATGCCTATAATAACCCACTAGCCCCATAAAGCTACATATCTCTTCCACATTCGTGGGCACAAGCCATTCTAAGATCACTTGGATCTTTGCAAGATCCAATGAGATACCTTCCCCTGAGATCACATGACCAAGGTACTAGACCTCAGTCTTGAAGAATTCACACTTCGACAAATTAGCATAAAGCTAATTATCTCGTAGGCACTGCAATACCTGTCGCAAATGTTCCTCATGCTCTTCCAATGTCCTAGAGTATATCAAAATGTCATCAAGGAACTCAAGGAAAAAAATTTCTAGGTACGTACGAAATACCCCGTTCATCAGACTCATGAACATCGAGGGTGTATTCGTCAACCCAAATGGTACTACTTTGAACTCATAGTGACCATACCGCATTCAAAACGTCATCTTATGGATGTCTGAGTCGAAGATACAAAGCTGATGATATCTCAACTTAAGATCAATTTTCAAAAAGATCGTGGCACCCTTGATCTAATCGAATAGATCATCAATCCTAGGAAGTGGATATCGATTCCTGATGTTCACTTTGTTCAATTGTCAGTAATCAATACATAACCAAAGTGAACCATCCTTCTTCTTCACCAAGATAATTGGTGCTCCCCATGGAGAAACACTAGGGCAAATGAAGCCCTTCTCTAACAACTCCTCAAGCTGCAAGCGAAGCTCTTTCAGCTCCTGGGTGGTCATACGATAAGGAGCTCGTGAAATGGGTTTTAATCTAGGTACAAGGTCTATCTTGAAGTCTATGTCCCTCTAAGATGGCATCACTAGAATATCATCTGGAAAGACATCAGAATACTCCAGATGAATGAGGTGACTATAGAGAGAGACTTTCTCTTTCCCACCTCCTAAATCTAAATCATCCACTGTAACAGTGAATAATTGGAAACCTTGCCACACACACCTTCTCAACTGCATAGCTGAGATGACCCTCAAGGAAATCAGCCTCTAAACTCCCACCATCTCTACTCCTTTGCTAGATGCTTCAATGCATCGAATCGACTTGTATGTCAAAAATCTATGACCACATTATGTGCCTCTAACCAATCCATCCCTATGACAACGTCATAAGAAATCAGTGGAATAACTCGAAGGTCCATTGTAGTATGGAGAGGTCCAACCTCCAATCTACACTCTGGTACAAGGGAATGGGATGCAACCTTATCACCTGAGGCTAACTCAACCTGCCACCTATCAACTTTCCTTACTGCCCCCAGTCTACATCACATCACGACGGAAGAAGAAATGAAAGAGTTTGACACTCTAGAATCAAACAAAATGGTAACTAGGTTACCCAACAACATACCATATGTCTCGACGATAGTACCCTGATGCTCTGCTTGGAGGTTATCAACCATTGTGAAAACAAGATGTCATCTACCTGCATCACCAACTGTCGTCTCAGATGTCACTGGTCCTTGAGAAAATCTAGATGTGCCCCTGTTGGGACACATTCTAGCTATATGATCCTGTTGGCCACAAGCGAAACATCCAGTACCTCTACCATATCCCCTGCCTCCAGGTGGTGCGCTAGACTATTGCGCGCTACCCCTAATAGTTGACTAAGAACTCTATGTTGGTTGCTAAAAGCTAAAGTGTTTCATACGCCTCTAGTTCATGTCCCCCTGCCTCTGTTGGAAACCTTTATGTTTCCCCTATGAAACCTGTTGCTACAGCTGACCACTCTGTGAAGGTCCCTATTGAGCCCTAGAAGGTGCACCTCCCTAAGGCTGACCTCCTTAAGCACTAGACCCTTCTTTTGAACTATTGCCAATCTGAACACTCATGTGGCCTCCCAATGCCATGGCTAGATTCTCCTCTACATGACGTGCTTTCTCCACTATTGTCTCCATGGTTTTGGGTAGGAAAACCCTCACACCTCTGCTAAGACAGTCATTTAAGCTCCTAAAAAAGTGGTGAACCAACATCCCCTCATCGTCTCCTATGCCTACAAACTACTTGAGCTCATAGAAGCATCGCTCATACTTCTCAACTGACAAGGCTAACTGATGCAAAGTGTGAAAATCATCGCCTCGACATTGATGCCAATGCTCGGATAGGAAAAGAGCTCTGAATCGCTCTAGAAACATCTCCCAAGACACTGAGTTAATATCAATATGGAGATTCTGCTCCTCCAGCCTCCACCATGTGGATGCAAACCCTCGCAGATGCATGATATTGTACCGCGCTTTGGTATTGTTGTCGTAAGGGTGCATAACAAAGCACCTATCAAGGTATATAAGACAAGTCTCAGCCTCTAACCTAGTGCCTGCTCCATCATATTGTGGTGGTTGTGCCCTGAGTAGATCTCTCATATGTGCCTCTGACTAAGGTGGAACTTCCCTCTCACCAAGATTACCCTGAACCTCGGTATGCCTCTGACCAAGGATCACCAATGCCTCCTTGAGTTCTCTATGCACAACTTCAATCCCTAGAGGATTCTTCTATCAATCACTACCCCTTGGGGCATTCTGCGATGCTTGATGTTCTTCCTGATCTGGAATAAGTGGAACATGAGGAGAGTCATGCTAACTCCCATCATGACTGCCTACATGGCCATGTCTATGCCCTCCACCTCTTCCAAGTCTGGGATACATAATCCTAAATAGACACATCAAGGTATTAGGCAAAGTACACAAATTAAAACCTACACAACTATAAGCTTAATGGGTTCATCATAATCCCAAAGTACCCAGTGTTTAAACCTGGGCTCTGATACCATGTGTAACGCCCCACCACACAACCCTAGAAGAAGTTGCAATTAACTACTCAAACATACTATTTTTTTTTTGTTTAATTATAATTAACATACAAGTTCACTACCCATTGCCAACAACCTCTAAGGTTATGAGACTAAGATTAATTTAAAACCTCAACAAAAAAAATGACTTGAATCCATAACATTTATCTACTTAAGAAATTGAGAACACATGCATTCCATACATGATAAATTAATTCATCACAAAAAGAGATACAATAAGATTTCAAATAACAATAATTTAATAAGGAGATTACATCACTCATTCCCCGAATGAGGTAAATCCAATAAGAATGTTTACAAATTACATCTTCCACCTCAATAACAAATGAGGGGTAATAAATTACAGGATCAACTAAAATGGAAATAAGCATAAAGAAAAATTTGATCCCACGAGCTCTCCAACTGGAAATCTTGTCAACACGAACAAGAAGAAAACCCAACGGAGTAAGGTGCACGTTCTACCCAACCAAGTGGTACCCGAAGGCCCACCCCCCATGCTAGGAGATAGTAACAAGGATTCCTAGCCAAAACCATCTACCTCTAGAAACATGCTAAAACAAAACTGAACTGAATAAAATACAAGTACAACATTATCACCATGGTTACAATGCTTCCAAAGTTAACAAATCAATTGCATCATAGATACAAACATAGTGCTAACTTAGGAAAATTTTCATCACAATGTTACATGGGTTATCCTAGGCCCTAATCCCCTTCTCGAGTTATCTTAGAAACCTCTCATGACTCCTGGCCCCTCATGTAAACCAATGCGGAATCAGTTATCTCTCGTAGAGACAGGATAACGATCTCTCCATTCCAGGCCTTCTCGTCCCATCCCAAGTCTAGACAAGCCCTTCCATCCATGAGCAAGGCATAATTATCTTATTAAGTGTTTGATACTACCTATTCCTGTAACACCCCACCACGCAACCCTAGAGGAAGTTGCACTTAACTATTTAAACAGACTAATTTTTGTTTTCTTAAGAACAATTAACATGCAAGCTCACTACCTAATTCCAACAACCTCTAAGGTTATGAGACATAGGTTATTTAGAACCTTAACAAAAAACATGAAACTAAACCATGTCATTTAATAACTTAAGAAATTAAACACATACATTCCAAATAAGCTAAATTACATCAAGCATAAGAGATATCTTCCAATTTCATTTATCCATAATTAAACAATATGATTACAACTCTCATTCCCTGAATGAGGCAAGTCCAATGAACATAATTACAATTACAACTTTCCACATCGATAACAACTAAGGGGTAATAAATCACACGAACAACTGAAATGAAATAAAGCAAGAACTGAAACTGAATCCCACAAGCTCTCCAACAGGAAATCTCGTCCACACAAACATGAAGAAATCCCAATAGATTAAGGTGCATGCCACCCAACCAAGTGGAACCCAAAGGCCCACCCCCCATGCTAGGAGATAGTAACAAGGAATCCTAGCCAAGGCCATCTACCTCTAGACACATGCTAACACGTAATTCAACCAAACTGACACAACCAATCCCATGTACCAAATAAGAACAACATGAGTACAACATAAGTATAACTCTAATATGGTCACATTGCTTCCAGATATAAAACAGATCAAGTATGTTACGAGAACCATACACACATAATCAAATACCAATTTTTGTCCTAGACAAAGTGTCATTGCACAACTCGTCATGGGATTACCTCTGGGAATCTTCATAGGCTCTGACCCCCACTAAGGGTTATCCTAGTGGCCTCAATTGAATCCCGACCCCCATACTCACTCATGCGGAATCAAATAATTTTTCGTACAAACAAGATAGATGACCTTGCCATTCAAGGCCTTCCCACTCATCCCAAGTCTAAACGAGCCCTTGTGTCTATGAGTGAGGCAAAATTATCTTGATTAGTGAGAATTTAGTCCTAATCTTCTAAGTATTGTTTTAGTTATCACTTGATTATCACCTCTGAAGGTTATCCAGTTTACCTCTTTGGGCTCTTATGCCTAACAAAAGCCACTCTTCTACTTGACAACACACAATCAAACCAATTACCAAGGGAACCCAAGTGCATACAAAAATAGATATTACAACCACTCCAACTCTAGGAGGAAACCTAAAAGAAAACTCACTCCAACACTGGAGGTACAAACATAACAAATCCACTCCTTATAAGGAGTCACAAATCACCTAACCCACTCCTTCCATAGGAGGCACAGAACATCCTCGTTTGTGGAAACCGGCTTAAACACAAAATAGACAACATGCATTACCCAAGGAGTTAATAAACGGTCGACATCACAGAATGACAACCCCCAACCTCTAGGGTCCACTAGAAGACTTACATAATAAAGACACTTAACCCATTTTCCCAAACATGAACACAGAGAAAATAATCACATAAAGCAATTGCAAGGAATTGAACTAATTTTGGATATATTAAATCCATTTCCCTTAATATAACTCAGTATTATCTTGTCACACTAAAACTAATTTAATACGCCTCTTTCAGACAAAGGCAAATATTTAAACCAATTATTTAATTCCCTAATTGCTTTTAAATTATAATAAAATAAACATTTACTTCATCAATTCAAAACATGACATTTTTAAAATAACTATTTCTCCTTTGCAAAAATAAATCATTTTAAAATCAATTAATCTCGCTATTAAAACATAATACCTCCAAATCCAATATTTGTTCTATCAAAATATGATATCTTAAAATAAATCCATTAATTTTGACTATAGCAAATTGATCTAAAATTTTCTCAATTACATTTAAAACATGATATTAATCAACTCAACATTTTAATATATTTTAAAATTTATAATCTCAACTATAGCATAATACTTTAAAATCTTCCCAATTACATTTAAATCGTGTTATTATTTTAGTCATCCACTTTAATATATATATATATATATTAAAATCATACTCTCAACTATATATATATACATATAATATATAACTTCATATTATATATGTACATATATGTATATTAGTTATATATTATATAAATATAAATTAATACTCTAATATTAAAAGAAAAAGATATTTAATTTTTTAATTTTTATTTTTTTAAACAAAGCAACTCCAATTCGTGCCTCGGGTCGTGTGCCAACCCTAAGGATTGGGCGGCCGTCTCGGGCCGCATGCTTAAGGAGGTCGGTTAGGGCATCGACCACGGGTTTGCAGACAGTGGTGGGTTTGGGCACTGGGTACAGGCGGTGGTTGGGCGTTGGCAGTGTCGACCCTTGGGGTGGGTGGCAGTTGTGCACCGCCGATCCCACAAGGTGGCTCAGCTATGCTTAACACAACCAACCACCTCTGTGGTGGTAGTGGTGCCAAGCCATCGCCCAACGGTGGGCACGACTGGCGCAACTCCCCACAGTGCCTCCCATGGGGGCGGTTGTGGGTCGAGCCCCAACTGCCCAAAGCTCAAAGCAAAATTTTTATTATTATTTATTATTTTTTTTATTTTTTATTTTATTTTATAAATAAAACTTGTGGATCTTGAAATCCATGCCCTTTCATGGGGCTTTTTTAATAAGAAAATTTGACAGCATAATATTAAACAAAATCCATTTATATATATATAGATATATAATATATATATATATATATATATATATATATATATATATATATATATATATATATATATATATATATATATATATATATATATATATATATATATATATATATATATATATTCCTGAATTTGTAAACAAATTGAGAAAACCAAGTTAAAAATAACCAGTACAACCAAGAAATTCATTTTTTTTCTTTTGAAAAAATCCATTTCAAAACAGAGGTTTTCTTCCAATTTTTGAAAATAAGAATCAAACTGGGTTTATTTTGCAATCATACAAAAGATTTGAATGCTTTTCAACATGATTTTCAACAACAACATATACAATTAAAATTTCAAAAATAATTAAATTTTAAAGACATGAACCTAGTTTTTTTGAGTTTATGAGGAGATCCAGATGGTGCACAGGTTCCTGCCTTGATTCCAACTTCAGCTCAACAAATTCTACAGCTTCAATCCAAAACCCACAAAATGCAAAAAAAAATTCCTCTCCTCTATTCTCCCATTTTCATACTTGTTAAAAAACAAACTCATGAAGAAAATTCAAATAATAAAGATAATTTTCAAAATATCCATGCACCAACCCTCATCAATTTTCAAAAACATAATAACAAATATATCTTTCTTTCTTTTTAAATTTTTGAATTCCAAATTTCCTAAAAAAATGCAATTTGAAACCCTTTTCTTTAATTTCTCAATTTCCACTTTCACACAAAATTTTCATAAATTTCAAAATGTATATCCAAATTTAATTTAACACAATTAATTTAAATAATCAATAAAATAATTCTAATCCAAGATTAAATTATTTTATCAATTAAATTATATTAACTAATAAATCAAAAAACATTTCTAACATCATTACCAGATTAATTTAATCAACCACTTAATTATATAAGCTAGTTATTTGCATTTTTCTAACTAGCAATTTAAATAAAATCAAGGCAAGATGAACAACATAAAATCAACTTAACCCGACTAAAACCCGATTACACATTATGACTAGGGTGATGACTTGGCACGAAAAACCTAGCTACTATCTCCATATCAAATACTGTTGGGCAATGGACACGCTCAAACTTGTGAAACCAGGTGGAGTCAATGTCTTGTACATGTCAACCTGTGAACAAAGAGTATATCCACTTGCATATATATGTCATAATTAAACCACACTGTGAAGAGGAAATCTTGGAATCATAGGGCACTCGCAAGCGATTGATGCTATACCGTCCCCTTCACCAATACAGTGTAACTAACTGACAAATCTAACATAATAATATAATCCAAAGCATAAAACATCATTGATTCAAACATCCATAATCTTAATCCAAAACATGCCATAATGATAACATCATAATAAAATACCATCACATCAAAATATAACATTCACGTCACTTTATAGATAGCGATCAAATAACAGTCGAGTACCATAGTCAAGGTACTAACATAAAATACAACATAAAAAGGAAGAACACTGTTTGATCGAAAGGACAAAACAAAGTGGTATTACAATTCCTCTAATCAGTTTAATTACATTATAATTGGATTTACTAACTTATAATTAGTTACCCTGGCACCACTTTGTGTGTCGGCCCTCATTTCAAGCCACTCTTCTAAGACAACACATGAGACAACTCCACAACCCAAGGGTACACAAGTGCATCCTAAGGATATTAAATTCCTATCCATGACATAAAGTCAACACATCCCCATTTGTGAGAACTGGGTAACTAACTGGCAGGGATAACTTTAAGAAACCCCCCCCTCGGCGAAGGTGTAAAATCTTGGTGAATCTTTCCTTTTATTTGAAAAAAATATTAATTTTCCTAGCAAATCTTATGCACAGTATTAAAAAATTTGTAAAATCCTAGCGAATCTTTATGAATAATTGGTAAAAATAATAATCATAGTGGCGAATCCTAGTGAATCTTGGCATGCTCATATCACAATACAGGCGGGGTTGAGGGCCAAATCTTTCCCCATTCCTAACAAAATCCAGTACCATCGGCCTAACAATGCTTCATCGATGGAACCCCCATCACAATCCTATCGATGGCCCGATGAAAATGGCTCGCAACCTAGTATTGGTGTAACAATACTCTATCGAGTTGACTCCTAAGGTGCTCTCTTGATATAATATTATCTGGAATCCCACTAATAGAACGAAGGGCGACTGCAAGTTCATTCCGCACCCTAATACACATGTGCCTTTTTAAAGGCTTTTTGAGGCCCTAAATTTGTTGTGGGCCACACGATTAGATTTAATCATGTGGCCCAAAACAAATTTTGGGCCTGAACAAGCCTTTAAAAGGAACATGTTTATTAGGACCCAGAATCAACCTACAATCGTTCGATTTAAAAACTAATCTATGGAAATAGATAAAAGAAAATATTCCTCAAATTAAATAGTAATTTATTATTAGTGGTGATATTGCCCCAAAATTGACCAGAGGAATATAATATTACTGGCAAATATAATTAAATTTTTTAGTTACTATATAAAATACTGGCGAATCAGTTTTGATGACACATAGTTTACATAGCGAATTAATCGAGATAAAATTATTTTTTTCGTAAAAACCTGGTGATTTAGTCTTCGTTTCAGCTTGTACTATTAGCCATTTTTGGAGCTCCTGATTTCTATTATTAGCCAATTGGTGAATATTCACCACTAATGTTTTCCCTGCTAATTGGATATATTTAGATGCACCACCCAAGGCAATCCAAAGGTTGACTAACATAATACGACAACCCCAATTAATTGAAAAACCTTATCTAGAAGACTTATTAACCCCTACCACACAATTTCCCCCAAGCGGAAAAGAAAGCAGTTTACAATTAACACGAGCAATTAAACAAGAATTAAATCTACTTTGGATTTACTAAATCCACTTCCTATATTAACATTCAGTAATTTATTGCCTAAATAAAACTTATTTAATAACATCTCTTTCACACAAAAGATGAAATTTAAACTCAATATTTATTTCCCTAATTGCTTTTAAATAATAATAAAATAAGTATTTACTTATATGATTCAGAATATATCATTTAAAAATATTTATTTGTCCTTTGCAAAATAAATCATTTTAAAATCAATTAATCACATTATTAAACATATTACTTTTCAATCCAATATTTGTCCTTTCAAATATATTGTTTTAAAATAAAATCAATAATTTGACTATGAACCCAATAATTTAAATTCCTCAATTAAATTTAAATCATGTCATTTTGAAAACAACAATTTTAATATATGTATATATACATATAATAAAATTGATAACTTACCTATATATATAGAATAATATACATATATATACATAATATATATATCCTCCTATGATATATACTTATGTATATATATTATATATATTTAATTATTTAATCTTAATATATGTTAATATTTTAATATTATAAAATATAATATTAAATATTAATATATATTTTATTAACTAATATATATTAATATTTTAATATAATAAAAATAGAATATTAAAAAATATTAAAATATATTTTAATTTCTGAAAATAAAAAGCGAATTTATAAGTCAAAGTGTGTTTCCTTGGGAACTACACACACATTAATTTAGGGTCGGGTCAACTTTCACAGCCGATCATGTTTGAGGGTGGTGTCTTACACAGCTAGCCCCATCCATGGTGGTGCGACTGTGTATAACACAGTCGACCACCATGGGTGGGCGGTAGTGTATAGGCGTCCGCATGGGGGTGTGCTGGGTGTGGCTCCCCCCACAACACCTCCCATGAGGAACGCGGTGGGGGTGAGCCCCCAAGCCCCCATGAAATTTGGGTTTATAATTTTTTTTATTAAATTTTTCTTTTTACAAAGCTTGAAACCTGTAGATTTTTAAAAATCTTCCTAGAACTTTTTTAAATTGGGTTTAAGTTTTCATTTCCCCTAAAACAGCCAATATAAAAAATATATGTATATGTATGTATATATATATGTATTTTTTTGAATATATATATATACATATATTTAAATATCCACAAAAGTAATTTGCATAACTAATTGAGGAAATAAAACTCAAAATGATCATTTTTAGCCAAGAACACAATTTTTTTCTTGAGAAAACCCAAATTAAAATAGAGGTTTACTAAATTGATACAAAATTTAACATGAATTTTTCATCACAATTCAGTTTTTTTTTAATTTTTCAAACATCATTTTCAAACAACAAAACAAATATATAAATTTTTCAAAATCAAACCCAATTTAAAAGAAGCATGAACCTATAATCCAGAAGCCTGAGAAGATATCATATGGTGCTCTAGTACTTCCTATGATTCTAGCTCCTGTCCAGCAATTCCACACAACTTTTCCACAATTCCAATCCAAAACCCACAAAACAACAATCTTCTTCCTCTTCTATTTTTCAAATTTTTTATCCCCTTGAAAAACTCATGAAAATCCAAATAATAAGGAAAATCATGAAATATTTATTCAACCACCATAATAAATTTTCAAAAAAAGAATAAGAATATCTTCATTTTCATTTTTGCATTCAAAAAATAATAATTCAAAAATGAAATTTAAAACCCCTTTTCTTTTTATTTTCCAATTTCAAAATGACTGACTTAATTTAATTCAACACAATTAATTTAATTAATTAGTAAAATAAATATAATCCAAGATTAAATTATTTTATTAATTAAATTAAATAACATCTTTGTAATACCCCTTCGTTTTGCTCTTTTG
Organism: Sequoiadendron giganteum; assembly: GCA_007115665.2. Classification (NCBI taxonomy): domain Eukaryota; kingdom Viridiplantae; phylum Streptophyta; class Pinopsida; order Cupressales; family Cupressaceae; genus Sequoiadendron; species Sequoiadendron giganteum. The sequence continues at coordinate 268,273,171 of CM021105.1, forward strand.
ATCGAACAATGTTCTATTTGGTTATGTCTTATTTTTCTGTTAGTACTATTTGATCGCTATCTGTAAAGCGATGTGAATGTGATATTTTGATGTGATGGTATTCTATTCTGATGTTATCATTGTGACATGCTTTAGATTAGCATTATGAACATTTGAATTAATGATGTTCTATGCTTTTGATTAAATTATTGATGTTAGATTCGTCAGTTAGTAACATTGTATTGGTGAAGGAGATGAGATTGCACCACTCGCATGCGAGCGCCCTATGATTTCGTGATTTCCTCTTCACGATATGTTTTATTACGATACATATGTAGATGTTGATATACACTTGGTTGTAGGATTACAGGTACATGACATCGACTCCACCTGGTTTCGCAGGTGTGAGCGTGTCCATTTCCAATGACATTCGATTGGGAGATAGTAGCTATGTTTTCTGTGCCAAGTCATGACCCTAGTCATAGTGTGTCGTCAGGTCTTAGTCGGGTTAAGTTGCTTTAATATTTTTCCTTCTCTTTGGCTATTTAATCGCATGTTATTAAGGTAAATAAATGCTTTTGTAGTTAAATTGTGGATTAAGTTTATTTGGTTCTATGTTAGTAATGTGATTTAATTTATTAATTAATTTAATTTAATTAATAAATAATTTAATCTTGTATTAGATTTATTTTATTAATTAATTAAATTAATTGTGTTGAAATAAATTAAGTTATTCAATTTGGAAATTTATGGATATTTTGTTTGAAATTGAAAATTAAAAAAAAATTTAAAATTTCATTTTTTGAAAAGTATGAATTCAAAAATTGAAACTAGACATATTTTGAGATATTTTTGGATTTTTTTTATTATTATGGTTTTTCATGAGTTTTTGGGAGGATGAAAATTTGGAAAAAGAGAGAAGGGAAGAAGATTATTGCTGATTGGGGGTTTTGGATTTGGTGTTTTCTGGTGAAGCTCAATTGGACTACTAGGAAGGATATTGAAATTGGGGAGAAGGCTTTGCTCCATTTCAAGTTTATCAAGTTTTTGGAACCAGGTTTTCTTCAATTAAATTAGTTTCAATTTGAAAGGTTTATCAATTTAGATGATGTTGTTTGAAATATTTAAACTTTGTTGATTTGCAAAAAAATATTAAACCATTTTGAATATTAATTTTATTTGCAAAAACCCCTCTTTTGAAATGAATTTATTCAAGAAAAAATAAATTAAAATATGACTGTAAATAGTCCTTTTCATAAATTATTTGTTCAATTAAATTCATGGTTTGGTATAATTTGGATAAAATACATATATATGTATATATATATATATATGTATTGATAAATACACACACACATATATATATATACATACATATATATTATTTTATATGTTGGCATTGGGAAAGAAAAATACCCAGGTTAAGCATGTTGGGCGGATTAAAAATCCACAGGTATTAATGCTAAATTTATTTATTTATTTTTTTAATTAAAATCAAAATTTTGTGGGGGCGCTAGGGGCTCACCCCCACTGCACCCCCCATGGGAGGCATGTGGGGGGGAGTCGCGCCTAGCGTGACCCCCACACCTCCTTCCGCTATCGGTCACGCCCTTACCAAGGGACGACTGTGCGTAACACAATCGTCGTCCCTTAGGGGGGGATCGACTATATTACACACAGTCGGCCCTAGTATGGGGTCGGTTGTAACATAGCCGCCACCCCACTCTGCAAAATGCGTGGTTGAAATCCAGGCGACCCAACCCTAACCCTCATGCATGCGTGACCCGAGAGAAAAACGTGTAGGGCCTTTTGTTTTGGCTGTTTTTTTAATATTTAATAATTTATAATATTATAATATTAATATATTTTATTAATAAAACATATATATAATGTTTTATATATTATATTTTATAATATTAAAATATTTTTTTATTAATATTTTATATTATAATTTATAATATTAAAATATTAATGTATATATTATAATAAAATATATATTTGTAGTTATGGGTATGAATTTAATATGCATAGGAAAATATTGTTTTTCTAGATGTCATGATTTAAATATAATTGAATTTTTTTAGATTAATATATATGATAGTCAAATTATGGATTTTATTTTAGAATATTATATTTGAAAAAATAAATATTGGATTTGAAAGGTTAAGTATGGAATTTGCAAGAACGTGTTTAGTATTGTAATTAATTGATGATCTATTTTGTAATGAACCAATAGTAACTTCTAAACGATATGTTCTGAATCATAGAAATAAATGGCTATTTTGTTATTATTGAAAGCAATTAGGGAATTAGATTTGAGTTTAAAACCCATCCCTTATCTGAAAGAGACTTAAATTAATCAGTTTTATTAATGCAATAAATGACTGAATGTTAATAAGGAAATGGATTTAGTAAATCCGAAGTAGATTTAATTCTTGTCTTCTTGGTCATCCTGATAGTGAACTATTTTTGTTTTCGTTTGGGGGAAATTGAGTTATAGAGATGAAAAGCCTTCCAGATGGTTTTTTCAGTTATTTGGGTTGTCGTACTATGTTAGTCAACCTTTGGATTACCTTGGGTAGTGCGTTTAACTGTATCCGGTTTGTAACTCAATTTTCATGAATGGGGATGTTTTGTGTCTCCTTAAATTAGGAGTGGTTTTATGATTTGTGCCTCCTTGAAGGGAGTGGCTTGTTATTTTTGTTACCTCCAATGTTAGGAGAGGGTTTTGACTTATGTCACCTCCTGAGAAAGGAGTGGTTGTGATACCTTGTTTGTATACACTTTGGTACCCTTGGTGATTGGATGGTGTGTATGTTATCAAGTAGAATAGCGGCTTCTGTTAGGGGCCAGAGTCCATAAGAGGTAAGATTGGGTAACTTTCAAAAGTAGTTAATCAAGTGATAACTAAAGAAATTTATGTAGAAATTAGGTGGTACTTCACACTAATCAAGATAAGTGCTAGCCTCACTCATAGTCACAAGTGCTCATTTAGACTTGGGGTGAGTGGGAAGTCCTGTAATGGCAAGGTCACCTATCTTGTCTTTACGAAAGGTATTTAATCCTGTATTTGTAAGTATGAGGGCCAGGGATCGGTTGAGGCCACCAGGATAGTCAGAGCCTATGAAGATCCGCAATGGGTAGCTCATGATGAGCTATGCGATGACACTCTGTCCAGGACAACTTTCGGGTTTCAATTTTATGGGTATGGTTTCCTTAACATACTTGATGTGACCACAGTTGGTATTTGATTTTATGTGTATGGTTCTCTTAACATACTTGATATGTTTCATGTCTGGAAGCAATGTGACCATGTTAGAGTTGTACTTGTGTTGTACTTGTGTGGTACATGTGATTGGTTGTGTTAGTTTGGTTCAGTTATGTGTTAGCATGTGTCTAGAGTTAGATGGCCTTGGCTAGGATTCCTTGTTACTATCTCCAAGCATGGGGGGTGGACCTTTGGGTTCCACTTGGTTGGGTGGAACGTGCACCTTATCTATTGGGCTTTCTTCTTGTTTGTGTGGATGAGATTTCTTGTTGGAGAGCTCGTGGGATTCAATTTATTTTTGTGCCTTATTTATTTCAGTTGATCTTGTGATTTATTACCCCTCATTTGTTAATGAGATGGAAGTTGTAATTGTAACCTTATTTATTGGACTTGCCTCATTTGGGGAATGAGAAATGTAATCGTATTGTTTAATTATGGATAAATGAACTTGAAAGTTATCTCTTATGCTTGATGTAATTTATCTTATTTGGAATGTATGTGTTTAATTTATTAAGTAATTAAATGACATGGTTTAGATTCATGTTTTTTGTTGAGGTTCTATATAACCTCTGTCTTGTAACCTTTGGCATTGGGTAGTGATCTTGCATGATTAATTATACTTCAAAAACAACAAAAAAATAGTTTGTTTAAGTAGTTAATTGCAACTTCTTCTAGGGTTGTGTGGCGAGGTGTTACAATCTCTAGCATTATAGCCAGATTAATTTAACCCACAACTTAGCTACATAATCCATTTATTTACCCTTTTCTAACTTGAAAATTAAACAAAATCAAGGCAAATTAAACAATATTAAAACAACTGAACCAGACTAAAACCGATGACACACTATCACCAGGGTGATGACTTGGTATGGAAAACCTAGCTACTATCTCCCAATCAAATGTCGTTGGGCAATGACATGCTCAAACCTATGAAACAGGTGGAGTCGATGTCCTATACCTGTAAACGTGCAAACAAAGAGTATATCCACGTGCATATATATATCATAATTAAAAAACACCATGAAGAGGGAGTCACGGAATCGTAGGGTGCTCGCAAGCGAGTGGTGTGATTTTGTCCCCTTCACCAGTACAGTGATACAAACTAATGAATCTAACATCAATTATTTAATCAAAATCATAAAGCATCATTACTTCAAATATATACAAAGATAATCCAAAGCATTCCATAATGATAACATCAAAATAAATACCATCACATCAGAATATCACATTCACATCGTGCTATAGATAATGATCAAATAGTAACCAAGTACCATAGTCAAAGTACTTACAGAAACAAAGCATAACAAAGAACATTGTTTGATCAATAGAGCAAAATGGAGGGGTATTACATATGTGCTTCATAGTTTGACCTAATAAGTTAAAAAATTCCTTTATTTATTCCCTTTAGGTGCTAATATCACACTATAATACTACTTGTAATAGTATAACTTTTACAAGAGTGGAATATTATAGGAAATATACTATAAATAATTTATAATAATTGAGAATAATAATCTACTTCAAAGGGAAAAATATTCAATAGTCTGCAAGAAGACCATAACTCATAATATTATGCTAATAAATAAACCACAACCTCCTATATATATCATACTTATATAATGGATGTCACCCAAGATGACTTAACTATCTAAATAAGACTATATTAATGATCATATAACTTAATTAAAATCTATCTTAGCCATAAACAAACTACTCATATCATTATGCATATTATAGAATTAAGGGCATGACAAAACTTACATGGAAAATTAATTTTAGGAAAAGCCTAGCCTCCTAAGTAGTGGATCCAATATATTTCTAGAAACAACATAGTTATAATACAACATCAAGCTTCATACCTACCCACAAGATCAACACTTATAATTTAGAAAAAGCCAAAAATGCAACCATGGAAATAGTTACACATCATCTACACATTCTATCCTAAGCACCCAAATATAAAGGATAATAAGAAACAACAAAAAACCCATTATTTATTGAAAACCATACAAAAAAAGTATGGGAAGTCTAGTTTCTGAAGCCAATGGCATAAATTCTAATCCCTAGCCTACATGATGGGTCAATAGATTATTTTTAACATATTATTTTATATATCATTTAAGTGTCATAATAACCCACCAAACGTGGTGTTGATGGTGTTTTCATGTACTTCACAACATAGGTAATCCGTAGGTGCATTACCTCTCTTGAAGGACAATTTTCCACAATTGCAGAACACTATCCCAAGGTCTCTCGGATGTTAGGTCTTGACAGTGCTTGGAATATTTTAGTTGTTTATGTGATTTGCTAGACGGATGAGTTACAAGGCGAGGAAGTTGGATCTGCAAATGGAGTTCTTAAGATGGGAAAGTTGTTGAGTGTTTGCTGCAGGTTCAAATAGTAGTTTGGAACTCCATTTCAACATTATATTTAGCTTTACAATGTGCAATGAACCTTGCCTAAGGTTACTTATTAAAAGAAAGAAAAAAGGGCAAGGAAGAGAAAAGGTTCCTGGATCTTAAACTATGAATGAACAGTGATCATGGAGGCTGCTATAGTAGACAAACTCCCTAAACTGGGTTTTGCTTGGCCAAGAGGATCCTACAGTTACACAAAACTAGTGCAATCTTCTAAGGACTGCATATTTTCAGTTTGCATACACACATCATGAACATGCAAGTGAACTAAGTTGCAGCAATCAAATAAAGAAGCTCGGGCTAACTTTGCACAGCAGCTTGCCATCAACAAGTGCCAAAAGTATGGGCTGGAAATTCATCAAATACTGTAACAACAATCACCATTACCACTTCCATTCAAGAAACTACAACTAAAACTAACTAGGAAGGTAGAACCATGCACACATAATGAACAAACTCAAAATTAACACCCATAGATCATGTAATGTTGCTTTTTATTGCTGCAAAATGTTTTTACAACAACTCTCCAACACAACAAATGAGGGGAAGACCCCTATTTATAGTTTACCAAAGCCCAAATAAATGGCTATGATTGAGTTACATTGTGTGGCCCAGATTCAATTTACATTATGGCTTCACCTACCCCACAATATTTAGCAATTTAAAAATATTTGTTATCTTTTCCCTATTCTGTCTTGTAGTGGCCAGTCACTACAGCAGTTTTGTCTTCTAGCTGATTTCCCTTTTACTGTAGCTGAAACTGCCTGAAAGATGCCTTCTTCTTGATGGAATTGTAGCATTATTAATTGGATCAAATGGTTCAATTGACGGACCCATGGTAGGCTTCTTGAAACCAAAAATTAGAGGTCGAAATGCTATTCTGGAAATGTTGTTTTAAAACGGCTGCGAGAGCATGGATCTCCGAATGGTATCTCCCGGCTGCAAATTTGAAATTTGAAAGGTTAGGGGAGGATAAGACCCCATTTTACCATCTGGGTTGAAGTCCGTTTCTGATTTTGAGGTGTGCTAGTACGTTTCGAAAACATGAGCCCGGAATGCCGCTGTAGGAATGCTATTTTAAAACGACCGCGAGAGCACGAAACTCCGGATGGTACTTCCCGGATTTAAATTTAGAATTTGAAAAGCCAGGGGAGGATAAGACCCCATTTTAGCATCTGGGTCAAAGTCTGTTTCTGATTTGGAGGTGCGCTAGTACATTCCGGAAACATGAGCTTGAAATGCCGCTATAGGAATGTTGTTTTGAAACGGCCACGAGAGCACGGAACTCCGGATGGTACTTCTCGAATGCAAATTTGAAATTTGAAAAGACTGATTAAGATAAGACCACATTTTAGCATCTGGGTCGAAGTCCGTTTTTGATTTGGAGGTGTGCTAGTATGTTCCAGAAACATGAGGCCAGAATGTTGTTGTAGGAATGTTGTTTTGAAACGGCCAACGGAGCACGGAACTTCGGATGGTACTTCCTAGATGCAAATTTGGAATTTGAAAAGCTAGAGGAGGATAAGACCCCATTTTAGCATCTGGGTCAAAGTCCATTTTTTATTTTGAGATGCGCTGGTACGTTCCGGAAACATGAGCCCAAAATGTCACTCTAGAAATTTTGTGCAGGGAAGCCGCTGTAGGAAAGCCATTGAAGGGAAGCCGCTGTAGGAAAGCCGTTGCAGGAAAGCCGTTGAAGGGAAGCCGCTATAGGAAAGTCATTGAAGGGAAGCCGCTGCAGGAAAGTCGTTGAAGGGAAGCCGCTGTAGGAAAGTCATTACAGGAAAGCCGTTGTAGGGAAGCCGCTGCAGGGAAGCCGTTGAAGGGAAGCCACTGCAGGAAAGCCATTGTAGGAAAGTCATTGCAGGAAAGTCATTGAAGGGAAGTCACTGTAGGAAAGTAGTTGCAAGAAAGCCGTTGCAGGGAAGCCGTTGAAGGTAAGCCGTTGCAGGAAAGCCATTGCAGAAACATAGTTTTGGAATTTTCAAAACTTTCTGAAACGTAACGAAACCTTGTCAGTTCACTTAGGCACCACCAAAAAATAAAAAATCCATAGGAAATCTATCTCCAAAGTCAAAAAATGAAAGAAAAAGCAAATCGAGTGAGTGGGAGGGTGAAGCCCGAAAAACCCAAGACCTAGCAATTTTTTATTTTAGGGGAAAAATATGGTCAACCAAAAAGAAACTTGGAAGGGCATGTTGACCAACTAGGATAGAAAAATTAGGGGCACGCAAAACGAGGCAAGAGCAAAGAAGCTCGCTGGGAGCGAAAAAAGAGGGTCCTTGCCTACGGTGAGGCGTGTGTGCAAAATATGCACAACACGTCGGTTGTCTATTTTTTCTCCATTATCTTCATTCAAAGATGATATATAATATGTCATAGATTCATCATAAGTCAGTCAAGATTCTTACTCTGATTTGTAACTCCATATATGTGTGATCTTATGTGTATCATAAAATATCTAAGACACAATGTTGAATAGATGTGTGTACACATCTTACATGGCATATATGTTCTTACAAAATCTTTAACATGCCATACAAAAAATATATGCATGACATATTTTTCATGTCAAAGTGGGACACCTTATTGTATATGGGTAGCATAAAATAGTATAGTTACTAAATAATTCAACATTAAGAGCAATGTGTATGAAACCTATTCCCAACAATAAAAAAATAATTAAACAACGGTTGAATGCATATGATAATATCCTTGTAAGGTCTAGTATCTATCTAAAAATTCACTTTACATTCATGTGTATGAGTGCTACATAATTTGTGATACGAGTTCTTTTAATATTAAAATACATATCAAAGTGGGGAAAAAATTTAATGATGAAATTTGTGCACCCATGCCATACCCCATTTAGTTTTATGTCTATTTTAAGCTAATTTATTAATACACATAAATACTTAAATGACATATTATAGTATAAATTTATACTCATTCCCCTAGCCTCTTTATCAATTTACAAATGCATGTATCCATAGACATTTAGTTTTAACCTATCAATTTACACACGCAACCTCTTGGTCACAAACTTGTCCCTTTCAATTTAGAATTAAAAATTCAATTTTGGTAATCAACCCCTTTAACTTCTCTATCTTGAACTAACTAAACACTTTTTTGACATGTCATATGTGCTACTATTTAAAAAAAATCAATCTATTTATTCTTGTAATATAAGAAAAAGGGGACCCTAAGTTTAATGTGTAAAACCTAGGGTGAATCTCTTCCTTTTTTTCAAAAGAACATTAGGATGACAATCAACAAGGTGTTAGATTGACTTTCAACCATGAAGGTGAGTTAATTAGACCTAGATCTGATCCTTTTGAGCCTTGGAAATAGATCAAAATTTATTTGATGTGATTAATCTAATTATACTATGTGCCCTAATACGAGAAATGAAATAATCCAACAACTGATAAATTAAAACAGTAACTTGTAGGAAGATTTGGGAAGCATGGGGGACTATGTACCTATACTAAAAGGTTGATGTTGGTCTTAATACAGGGATAGAGTTGCTTAGGGGCATATTGATCCTTGTAGGGGTGTCTTGAAATTATTTTTGTAGTCCTCTGATGAGAAATCTAAGATTTTGATTTCCGATTGCAAAGTTGTCAAAATGTAGTCAGATAATTTTGTGGGTGAGTTTTCGTGAGTTGACAAGATGTAGGGTTTTGATTGAAAAAATGAACAATATGTCTTCAAACTTCATTCAATTCTCTTCAAACATGAAACCTCCACATTCAAAGAGAAGGACAGGGTTGTGTCATTTAGGGGCTTGCCTTAGTCAAACCCCATGTTAGTGTTTCCACTTCCACAATGACAATGCTAATGATAAAAATGATAATGAATATGAAGGAATGATGAAATCACAAAGTTCTATAACTCACCACCCTTGAATGACTTCCTTGAAGGACTAAAGTCATGCACATAACCTCAAGGTCTTGGATCTTTCTTACTTTATTTCTTGAAATTGTTTGGATACCTAGAACAAGAGTTAGCCTTCACAAATAATGATAGCATGAACATATAAACTCACATAAGATTTGACATGATGTTTGGATCTTGAATTGCTACAATAAATCATTACAATTTTTCCCTTGACTTTCTCAATAGTGCTCTTAAATGCTCAATGTTTCCTAGATGGTTTCAAATGATACAATAACTATGTATTTATATTTAATAATGCTAATTTCTCAAAAACTAAATTCTAAAATAAAACATTTGCAATTTGAATTTTGAATATTAAAATACCAACACTAACATATCCAAAATTGGTCCTTGAGAAAATAGTGGGACCCATATGTCCAAGGTCCTAGACCTATTTTCTAGGACATTAAGTGTCAGGGGAAAAATATTAATTGAATGCATGTGGTCAATGCTTGCAATTTCTTGGAAAATGGTACAAATGGGCCTCGAAATGCATAATGTAGGAAATTAAGTACTTAACTAGGTCTAATAAATTATGGGAGACAAAAAATAGAGTTAAATTTTTAAGGGGATAATTTACAATGGTACATTTAGTCCCCACTTTAGTAAGATTATGAATTTACGCTCAAACTCCCACTAAATTAGAAAAATATGTGTGAAGAGGGGTTTGATTTTCCAAATGTTGAAGAGATAGGATGAATAAGGATTTAGGGGGAGTGCACAATCCCCCAAGATCTAAGATCCCTTGGAAAACCAACATATGAACAAAGGAATACACACATGTGTGTAGAAAATGTAGCAAGATGACATACACAAACATATGCAATGTCAAAATAAATGTAAGAACAGGGTATGGATAATCATGGGCTACCAATTTGTCTTATGCTAGGATCCACAAAAAAATTCATTCATGACTCACACCTTAGTAAAGTCTAATATATTCTAGGTGAATCATAAACTAGAAGGAAACATGGGATAGTGAATTCCAATACTCACTAGGTGAGCCCCCAAGACAAGGTAAAATGAGAAACATGCTATGTCTAGTAAAGTCCACTATTCGCTAGGTGTGTACCCATTAACAAGATAGCCAAAATGAAAAAAAAACTAGGTCTAGTGAAGTCCACTATTCATTACGTGTCCACCCATTAACAACCATACCAAGAGTTATATTCCTTGGTAACCCTGATAAGGTGCTATAAAAATGATCAAGATGTTATGCGAATGCCACACTAAGTTCAAAATGCATGAATAAAGTGAAGCGAAAAATGCCAATGTCAATGCACCACTAAGTCCAACACACGTGAACAAAGTGAAGCAAATAATACTAGTATATGCCCCCACTTTAAAGAAATTGTAAAACATCATGCTATGAGAAATTACTTTAAAGTAGAAACATGATAAATTCCATGTTATACAGACATGCGAGTTTATTTGGAAAGCCCTATTCCAATGACATGTTTCCAAATAAAGCTACCTCATGATAGGAGTTTCCCCCAAATGAAATTCCATAAACAAGAAAAAAGATGAACACAGAAAGGGATCCACAGATCTCAGGTTAGTATATGTCTTTTCTACAGCGATATAATAGAGCTTGGAAATAATATCCATTCCTGAAATGCTCGTAGAACAATGAACACAATAGAGGAATGACACATAGAGAGTGAAAAAAAAACTTTTAGGTCAAAATGGTAGAAACCTAAATGTCTCAATGCCTTGCATTGTCCCTAAAAGTAAAAATAAAGACAATAGAGTTCAAAACATATAGAAGAATGGGGATTCAAATAAAATAATTTCATGACATATTTGTTTCCTCGGTATCCTTGTGCTAATGAACCAATAAGGGTCATCCAAAGAAAACTCACAAATACAAAGATATTCCAATCATCGCAACACAAAAAATCACATCACATGCAAGAAAAAACAAAGAACACAAAAATAAGTACTTCACATGCAAACTAACCTAAACCAAGTCATATACATTCCAATATTACTCATCATGTATGAAAGGTGGAAAAATATCAAAAGGACTGCAACAAGTGTCGTACTAGGAGCATCACTAGGTTCAACACATGGTGGATCACTCTCAACATAAGGATCATCACAATTGCCCCATCTAAATTCATAGACTTTGATAACAACAAATTCAACTCATTATACACTTGTTCATCAATTTTAGCAATTTCATCTTCATCAGATGTCCAAATTAATCACAATAGGAGCTTTTATGATAATATCAGTTGTATGTTCTTTTTTTTGTTTTGGTGAAGGTGGTGGATCATCATGATTTGTTTGGATTAGTTTTTGGTCTTGAGGTGTTGTTTTGTTCTTTTCTTCCAATTCATGAGCAACATCATGATGTCTACGCATATGCTCTTTATCATTTATGTTTATTCTTGCATGATTTTCAACTTGTTAAGGTCACTAGTAGAATCTCACAAATAAATGATTGTGACAAACTTTTAGTCACAACAACTAAAAATGACTAAATTCTACTCATTTTTGCAACCCAACTATAAATGACTAAATAAATGACTAATTTGATCATCATACATGACTAAATTGATCATTGGGTAAAAAACACAACTAAATAATTAGTCCCACAAATAAAAATTAGACAATATGTGTAATGCCCCGCCAAGTAACCTTAAAGGAAGTTGCAATTAATGTCTTAAGCGAACTAATTTTTATTTTATAAAGTGCATTTAACATACACATTCACTTACTAATTAACAACAACCTCTAAGGCTACAAGGTTAGGATTACTTAAACCCACACATACATATTACATATAACCATAGCCTTATGAACTTTATGAAATAACCATCATACATCATAAGAATACCACATAACATAATAAGATAATCAACCAAGATACAATCTCATAATCATTAACTTAAGCCAATAGTTACATCACTCATTCCCAGAATGAGACAATAATACAAATGTATTACAATTACATAACTCCACCTCTTACAAAAAAGGGATAAAGTATCATATACAAACTGAAATATTACAATGCAAGAAAACACAAGAACTCGAGCCGTCTATCTAGATGTCTCACCACCAAGTACTGAAGATAGATGGAGACCCAATGGTTTTGGTGCATGTTCCACCCAACCAATGTGGTACCCGAAGGCCCACCCCCCATGCTAGGAGATAGTAACAAAGTAACATGGACAAGATTCTACTACCTCTAACCAAAGGCAGACTCATACTGATATAACCAAACAAATGAACTAACAAGTACAACTCAATTACCATACAAGTACAAATCAAGTACAACTCCAACATCACTGACATAGGTCACATTGCTTTCAGACATAATATTAATCAAGTATGTTCAAAGAACCATACACATAAAACAATTAACAATAGTTGTCCTAGATAGAGTGTCATCGCAAGGTTTGTCATGAGATCTGCTCTGGGTATTCTTCATAGGCTCCGGCACAAGTAATCCTGGTGGCCTCAACTGAATCTTGGCACTCATACTCACTCATGCAGAATCAACTACCTCTCACAAGGACAAGATAGTTGATCTTGCCATTCCAGGCCTTCTCACTCATCCCAAGTCTAAACGAGACCTTGTGTCTATGAGTGGGGATTAAATTATCTTGATTAATGTGAATGCATCCTAATCATCTAAGTACCTTAATTTAATTATCACTTGATTAACTCACTTTTGAAGGTTACCCGGTTTACCACTTTGAGCTCCGGCCCCTAACAAAAACCACTCTTCTATTCGACAACACACACCCAAACAATCCACCAAGGGAGACACAAGTGCATACCAACTAGGCATCATAACCACTCCACCACAAGGAGGATACAAATAATAGAAACTCACTCCAACCATCTTGGAGGCAACAATCACATAGTCCACTCTTTTCACAGGAGGAAACAAATAAAAGAACTCACTCCAAACATCTTGGAGGCAACAACACATAGTCCACTCCTTTCATAGGAGGAAACAAATAAAAAAACTCACTCCAAACATCTTGGAGGCAACAACACATAGTCCACTCCTTTCACAGGAGGTACAAAACATCTCCGTTCATGGGTAAAACTGAAAAGATGCCATGCACTACCCAAGGGAAAACAACTGGATGGCATAAATATTCAACAACCTTTATCAACTAAGTTCTTCTAGAAGACTTATAATTTAGGGCTAATATTAATTCCCAAAACCAATAATGCAACTTGACGACATTGCAACAAAAGCATTCAAGTCATCAATCAAATCTAATATTTGGATTTTCTAAATCAATACACATTCAATAGGCAGTGTTGACAAAGTCAAAGACACGATAACTAGATCATCTAAAATAATCATAACCCCTATTTCCCCTTTCATTATTGGAAATCTAAAACAATTAAACTTACTTCCCTTTACTGAATACAGATAATTAAATCGTTTAAGTTAATCATGAGGAAGATACTACTTTTGGATATACTAAATCCATATCTCTTTCATAATCCAATCACAATGATTCAATTAATCTAAATAGAAATTAATAAATAACATAATTGATTGCCTCATCAATAAAATAACTTCTTAATTTACTTTTAAATCGACACAAATCCATGCAAGTAAACTCTTTCAATTTCCTAACCAAATCTTACATCTCATTCAATTTTCTATTTAAAACATTCAATCACTTTAATATAATAACATATTGTTTCTCTATCCATTTTCCCATATACACTAATCAATCCATTTTTAATTCTCTATTCAATAATATATTACATGCATCTCATTAAAATAAAATACGATAATGAATTTTACACTTAATATATATATATATGCTTCATATTATATAGACACCAAATATATATATTAATAAATTTAATTACATATATTCTTTAATATTCCATTCGCAATGACTAGATTACTCTATGGAACTAAACAAAACATAATAACTATTTGCCTTTTTCAATATAGTTAGTTCCTAAATTTACTTCTAATGCAACCTAACACTATTGCAAACAATTTTTTTCAATTTTTTATCTGGAGTCTATGTCTCTTCAACTATCCATTTAAAAACATGCAATTTTATCAATGTATAAAAATATCTTTTGGCTTATCTATTTGACCACGCATTCATATTGTTTCTAATTAAATCTCATTAATTAAAACAAATATTTAAATATAAATATTTCTATAATTCTTCAATATATTTAAATATCTTTTTCCTTATCAATTTTGACCATACATTCAAAACTTATCTTTTAAATTCTTCATGCAAAGCTAAATTACACACACTTAAATAAAACAAGGTAAATACTAATTGAAAATACTCATGGATATATATATACATCTCAATATATTTTCTTCAATCATGTTAACAAAATAAATATTTCCTTTTAAATCAAGTAATTACTTCTATAAAAAAATATTTTTCTCTATACATTTTCTACACATACTAATCATTTCTTTTAGAACACTAATAATACCCAATTTGCAAACAACAGAATAAAATAAGATAAAATATTATTTATTCTCTCAAATGGATATATACCTTCAATATATATATACTAAATATTAATATATTTAAATATATTTAATCATTAACATATCTTCTATTCTTTACAGAATATCAAATTGTTTAATTCAAAATAAAATATCCCTTATCATCAATTTTCCAAAATATAAATATATTTTTTCAATTAAATCAAATTAATAATTGGACCTTTTACACATGAATTTAAATTCCACAATTAAATTTTAAATTATGGATTCTTTAAATTAAATATTTAACTCCTTCAATTAAACTTTAACATGCCATTTTAAAATAAACAATAATTTCCCATACGTTTATAATTTTAATTCCACTAATCTAATATACAAATTTTATTTAAAATAATATAAATAAATATAATACTTTAATATTATATATTATAATATAACATATTATTAAATAATATTTTAATATTATAATAACAATATATAAAATATTAATATTTATAAATATCAATTTATTATTATTTTATTTTCAGAGTAGCCATGGGAAAATAACTTAACAGCAGTCTCATGTTTCAAGTATAACTCAACAACTACAATCTGGGTATTTGCGATTTTTTGTCAAAGATAAGAAAATTTCAAAATGCAAAAACCCTTTAAATTTCCTGACAACCCAGTTTGTGAAAGTGGAGTTATAGGTGACGCAACTAGACCATTTTACCATGAAAAATATAACTATCTTGCACATTTTAAAATCTGATTTTTAATAATAAACAGAAGGTTTCATTTTCTAAAAACATTCTAAATGCATTGTTCAATCTCTATGTTTGATTTCAATAACAACATAATCGATTTCCCCAAACAATTTAAATTCAACTGAAGTTTTCACAATTTTCACTCAAGAATTTTCACAAGGGCTATAAATTTATTTAATTATTTTCTTCTAATATCAAATTTGTTTTCTAAAATAGATTTAACAAACAAATCTTTAATCACTACTATTTAAAAAAAAACAATCAAGAACAATAAAACACAAAGAGAAAAACCTAGTACAAGAAGCTACAGGAAGAGATGAATTTCTGATGTAAGCCTCCTCCAAAGATTTCCTGAATTTTTCTTCAATCCTCCAATGAATCCAATCCAAAACTCAACAAATGCAAACAATATTTCTTTCAATCAATTCTACAATCAAAACTTTCTTCAAACCCTTCTTGTGCAATTTTCCAAAATTTCTTCTCTACTGTAAAAATGAATTTTCCTAAAGACTTTTCTCCCCTAAAATTAAAACATGTATTCCTTATAAATCAAAATACCTAATACAACCCTAATTCACATTACATGCAAATTAGATATTTTAATTTTAATTTCAATTTCAATTTTTACAACCCTAATTCACATTGCATGCAAATTAGATATTTCAATTTCAATTTCAATTTCACTTTTCAAAAACCCACTTTCAATTTAAAATGCAATTTCAAATAATAAATTAATTTCCAAAGTTGCAACCAATTTTCCAAATAAACATTTAATTACAATTTCTAATTTAATTCCCACACGTTGGAACTAAATTCCAAAATTAATTCTAATTCTTTTATTTCCTTTCATTCTCTTGCATCATGTTTAATTAATTAATTTAATTATTTAATAACTAAACTCAACCTCCTTGGATTAAATTTAATTAATTAAATGATTTAAATATAATTAATTAATTTAAATATAAACTTTTATCCACATTGCATTATTTAAATTAAATAACCATCAACATGATTTAAATGCAATTATTCTAAATATTTATTTCCAAATCAAGAATCCTTCAGAATTAAATAACATTAAAACAAGACAGACAAAGACTCGACACACACGACTGACGACACACTAAGGCTAGGGTGTAAACTTGACACATGTTACCTAGCTACTATCTCTCGTTCAACTTAACCATTGGATCGACACGCTCAAACCTGTGAAACTAGGTGGAGTCGATGTCATGTACCTGCAATCTTGCAACCAAGTAAACAACATCATACAATATATCCAGCATATAATACACACTGTGAAAAAGAAATTACGGATTCGTAGGGCACTCGCAAGCAAGTGATGTGAAACCGTCCTCTTCACCAATACACTCATCGAAACTGACACTTCCATCATAATCCAGTAATCTCATAATAACATCTCATGTTAACTCTACAACATCATTAATCCATAATGCATGTGAAACAATAATCAAATAACCACATCCCACAATATTAGTTGTCGCTCAATAGTAGCGATCCAATCATCATAACAAAATGTATCCAGTATCAAAGTAACTGCAACCAAACATAGCATAAAGCAACTTGAACAAGAAACAAAATGGAGGGGTATTACAATATGTTATTAAAGTGGATAACTAAAAAAATATTTTGAATTGAGAGAGTGGGTTGGACTTTAATATAATATAATAATAATATATTATATTATGATAAAATGAGAGATTTATGTATTGTGGTATATATACTTTCAATTCCATTTTGAATTTCTAAATAGCGGGTAAATCTTGGCCCTAATTTTAATTTTAATAAACATACTTTAAAACCCTAATGCATAGCAGGTGGGAGATTTTCATAACGCAACTCATCAAATTGGAGAAGTGAAAGGTCTATACTAGTGAGGAAGAGTTTGGAGGCAAGGGCTCTTTCTCGCCTTCTCTGAATAGTCTCCGTATCGGATGTAGCCATAAAGGACTATGTCGAACTAGAGAGCTTCGTGAGCTGAAGCCGCTTGAAGCACACATGAAGGAACCCTTTACATGACCTTGAAGTCTACTTACCTATGCTCCCCATGCTAGTGAGTTCCTAGTCGGCTCGGCGCAACTAGGTTGGCATATTTTAGGTAGGCTCACATTTTCGATGAATAAATATGCAAAAATATGGTGCCCTTGATTCTATAGTATGTTGAAGGTTGAGGTGATGGAGGGGTATAGTATTCCTGTGGATCAATTTTATGGATTTGGATGTCAAGTTTTAGAGGATATAGTGTAACACCCCGCCATGCAACCCTAAAGGAAGTTGCAACTAACTACTTACACGGACTATTTTTTTTTTGTTTAAGTATAATATTAAGTAAGTTCACTAACTAATGCCAACAACCTCTAAGGTTACGAGATAGAGGTTATATTGAACCTCAACATATGAACATGAAATCTAAACCAAGTCAATTATTTAATTAAGGAATAACACATACATTCCAAGTAAGATAAAATGAATCAAGCCTAAGAGCAAACTTTCAATTTCATTAATCCATAATTTAGGCAATAAGGTTACAATGCTCATTTCTTGAATGAGGCAAGTCCAATAATAAGATTACAATTACAACTTCTAAAATATAAATTACAACTTTCCACCTTGATAGCAAGAGGGGTAATAAAACACAAGGACATCAGAAATGTATAGAGCAAGAACTAAAACTGAATTACATGAGCTCCCCACTGGAATACTCATCTACACGAACATGAAGAAAGCCCAACGGAGTAAGGTACACGCCACCCAACCATGTGGAACCTTGAGGTCCACCCCCCATGCTAGGAGATAGTAACAAGGAATTTCTAACTAGACTCAACTAACCCTAACATAGACTAACACAACCATACTGAATAAACATAAAGACATCACTAACACAAAGGTTACAGTGCTTCCAGAATTACATGATCAACTGCATCACTGATGCATACATATTGTCAAATTAGGAGAAGTGTCATCACAATGTTACATAGGTTATCCTGGTAAGTCTTCCTAGGTCCCGACCCCCAACTCGGATTATCCTGGTAACCTCTAACGACTTTCGGCCCCTCATGTAAACCATTGCAAAATCAGTTATCTTTCGTAGAGACAAGATAACGATCCTACCATTCCAGGCCTTCCCATCTCAAACCAAGTCTTAACAAGCCCTTGCATTCCCTGAGCAAGGCACAATTATCTTATTAAGTGTTTGACACTATGTGGTGCTCTAATCAATTAATTAAGTTATCACTTGATTAACTAACTTGCAATGAGTTATCCTGGCACCACTTTGTGTGTCGGCCCCCATTACAAGCCACTCCTCTAAGATGACACATGGAACAACTCCACAACCAAGGATACACAAGTGCGACATAAGGGTACCACATCCCCAACCACGACATACAGTCTACACATTCCCGTTCATGATAATCGGGTAACAAACTGGTTATACGCACATCCCAACGAAGTTCCAAGGTTGACTACTCAGTGAGACAACCCACAACATGAAAACCCAACTGGAAGTCTTACTAGATGCTAAAACCCACATTGACCAAATAATAATTTAACCAGTTCAAATACAAGGCAAGAATTAAAATCTATTTTGGATTCACTAAATCCATATCCTCACTAACATTCAGTAATTATTGCATTAAAAGAACTGAATTAAATAACATTTAAAAGCAATAAATATTTCCTCTCATAAAATGAATCATCTTAAAAAAAACAATTAATATTGCTTATGAGAACATAATACCTCTAAATCCAAAATTTGTTCTATTAAAAAAAAATGCTAAAATAAATCCATTACTTTGAATATAGCATAATGGTCTAAAATCTTCTCCATTACATTATTTTTAAAATAAAATTAATACTTAGCCTATGAATACAATGTTTTTATTTCCACAATAAAACTTAAATTATGCCATTTAGATAACCACTAAGTTCCCATGCATATTTAAGTTAAATCACCATTCTAAATAAACATCTATAATTAAAATGTAACATATACATATATATATATATAATATTTTAATATTATAATTTATAACATAAAATATTATTAAATAAATAATATTTTAATATTATAAAGATAATACTTACATATTGATTTATATATATATATATTCTTTTATTTTATATATAATATTTAAATATTATAATTTATAACATTAAATATTATTAAATAAATAATATTTCAATATTATAAAAATAATACTTAAAATATTAATATACATTTGTGTATTCTTATATTTTATTAAAAAAAAACCTCGAGCCATGTGTTGGGCTGAGTGGAGCAACCATATGCATATATTCCTATATTTTATTATTAAATAACAAAATTTTGAGCCGTGTGCTGGGTTGAGTGGAGCAACCACACGAATTTTGAGGTAGCCGGATTGGGTTAAGGTTGGGCAGCGATTTCTCTGGCTATGTGTTGTTTTAGGGCGATGACGAATGGAGCAGGCGACGGCCGCAGGAGGCAGCACCACCAAAGGGGAAGAGGGAGGGAGGCAAATGGACAGAGCCGCCACGGGTTGCAGGGCGTGCGTGGGCGGAGGTGGGTGGTGTCGACTGTGGGAGGTGGTGTCAGCTATGGGCGCGGGTGGCGCTGGCAGCGCCGACCACCAACAGTGGTGGCGCGGGCTACACTTAGCACAGTTGACCACCACTGTTGGTGGTCGCGGGCTGCACAGTCTGCGCGACCCACAGTGGGGGTCACTGGGGTGTGGCTTACCACACCACTTCCCATGGGGGCAACCGTGGGGTGAGCCCCCAGCCCCCAACCCTAACTCTCCCCTATTTTTTTTTTATTTAATTTAATTTTTTTGTTTATTTTTTATTTTTTAATTTAAATTTTATTTTTTTAAAAGATTACAAAGGTCTGTCATAAATAATTTTCGAAAACCAGAACTTTTAAAATAGAAAAGCATAGGCTTAGAGCATGGGCAAATTTCTGGCATAACATAATATGGGGAAATTATAAAAATATATACTTATAACTAAATATATTTTTATAAATTTTTAAAGAAACATAGAGATGCCTACCCATAAACTTAATTCAAGCAAGATTCCAACTCCAAAATTTGAAGAACAAATTAAAAACCCAAAATAGAATTGAAATAAAACTTTGCAACCAAGATTTTCATTTGCAACTTGAACAATCACTCTCAAACATGAAAGCAAGGTTTCCAAACAAAGTATGCCATTGAATTCAAACAAACTTAACAAAATACAAGAAGAAAACCTGATTTCTTTGATGAGAAGAGAAGATCTTGATGAAGCCTTGAAACCCTTTTGAGCTCCACAATTTCTTCAAGCCTTTCCTCAAAACCCACAAAATTGATCCAAATTCCTTCCTCTTGCTCTCTCCATTCTCTCCAAAACTCCCAAAAGGAAAAGACTTTCCCAAAATTGAAAAGATCCCCCAATTATAAGGATCAACCCTAAAATTATACCACTCCCTCATGTAATTCCCAAAGACAAAATAAAATGTATTTTTCTTTTCCTAAATTTTTTGAATTGCCAATATACTAATTTAAACTTTCTAACAATCTTCTTTTATTTTTATTTTCAAAACAAATGTCCAAGTATTTTAATAAAAAGAATAATCTAATTCATTTCAACACAAATCATATAATTAATTATCAAAGTAAGTCTAACACCAAAATGAAATCATTTATTAATTAAATTAAATTAAATAATAAATTAATCACATTCTAACATAGAACTAGATAAATTCACTCACTAATTTGCTACAAAAGCATTTATTTTAACCTTTAATAAAATTTGCATTATATAAATTGAAACCAAAGCCAAAAGACAAAGTTAAGGAAACTTAACCCGACTAACCCCTGACAAAACACTATGGCTAAGGTGATGACTTGGCACAGAAACCCTAGTTACTATCTCCCAATCAAATGTCATTGGGCAATGGACACGCTCAAACCTATGAACCTAGGTGGAGTCGATGTCCTATACCTGTCAACCTTCAAACAAGGGTTATATCCACATGCAATAATATGTCATAATTAAGGCACACCGTGAAGAGGAAATCGCAAGATCGTAGGGTGCTCGCAAGTGAGTGATGCGATACCATCCTTTTCACCAATACAATAGTACTAATTGACGCATCTATCACAACAACATAATCCCAAGCATGAAACATCATTAATTAAATATCCACTTATGTTAAATTCCAACATGTCATAATAGTCACTCCAAATACATCACGATAGAATACAGATTAAATTGAAACCATGTACAAAGTCAAAGTGCCACACAATACAAAAACAAACATAAAAGGGAAATATTGTTCGCACAAAAGATCCAAAATGGAGGGGCATTACATATAGTGAAAAATCTTAGAGGTATAGTTTTTTTGTTGTATTTTCATTTTAATAAACATAGTCTAAAACCCTCGTTGAAACCTTATTTTCAAGTTGCAGCTCGCCAAATTGGAGAGGTGAAAGGTGAATACCAACTAGGATAGTTTGGAGGAGCTGAAACTAATAGTGGTGGGGAAAGCAACAAAAAATGGTAAAGGATGCATAATGTAAAAACCTAAATGTGCTCATTATCGAATCTTGGTTGTATTTTCATTTTAATAAACATACTCTAAAACCCTTGTTGAAATCTTATTTTTAGGTTGCAGCTTGTAAAATCAGAGGTGAGCATGCTCTTGAATCCTTCCAATCTTCTCTCAAGGGTTGTCTAGCTGGAATGGGAGGGCAGGGCTGCTCTAAATCGGGTGATATATGCACCACAAATAATATAACTACATTTACTATATATTTTCATGTCTTTTTTCCCTTCAATGCTTGTAGCATTTGTATTGTATCTTGTATTTGTATTCCATGGCAGCCAAGAGTGCAGTGAAGGATGTTTTTATAGCAGATTTAAAACAGCTTGGAGATTGAGTTCTATTGTGGGTAGTTTATGGTTTTCAGCCTTGTTCTAGATATGCTTTGTATAGCAGAGTATATGTGGATTTCTTGGATCTTTGTTTATGCAGTTGTATGTTGTTTGTAATTCATGTGGTTATGCAGTTGTTTGTTGATTGTATATTCTTTTTTTCATGTTAATCCAATACAAAAAAAACATTTGAATATCTATGATACTTGAAGTTTATATGCATAAAGTTGTTTGTTGATTAGTATATTCTTTTTTTTCATGTTAATCCAATACAAAAAAAACATTTGAATATCCATGATACTTGAATTTTATATGCATAAAAATGTGAGGATTAATTAAGTGAGATTTTATTTGTAACTTGAATCACTGATTCATCCAAATAAATGACTGAACCATGGCTAAATAAATGACTAACATGACTAAAATAAATGAATACAATGACCAAATAAATGTCTACAATGACTAAATATATGACTGCCATGACTAAATAAATTACTACAATGACTAAATAAATTACTACCATGAATAAATAAATGACTATCATGACTAAATAAATGACTACCATGACTAAATAAATGACCAGTTAACAACAATCAATGACTAAATTAACAACTAAATATATTACCAAATTGAACAATCAAAAAAATTAATAAATGACTAAAAATGGTTGTCATGAATTTGGTTGTGTTATAAATGACTAGCAATAAACTACTAATGGTCACATGACCAAGCTAAAGGTCACATGACCACTTTTTAGTAGTTTTTTTAGTCATTTTTTTTTTTGTACTAGTGGGTGTACAAGTGGGATTTTCAACCATCGGTCTCTTTTCTTCCATTAGGGAGGAATTGAAGGGACCATTGGGGGTTGGGAAACCATTGTCTCTTTAGGTCTATATACTTTTTTTTTCTTCAGAGGCACAAAGGGTATTATATGATTGTCTCTTGGTATTTTTTATGACAATGGGTGGAGGAACAACAACATATTTACCTTGGTTACTCATAAGAGCTTTTTCTTCAGGCATATGTTCATCCACAATGGTTGGGGTAGGGGGAACAACTATATACCTATCATTCCCATGTGGGATATTGTTAAGGGATAGTTCTACTATGCATTTTTCCTTAAACGTTTTGTATGATCTAAAGAATAAATCCTCATGAGGCTCAATAGGTTCCATAGGCTGAGGCCAAAATAAGTCCAATGAAAAGGTTCTATAAGACATGACAAAGGATTAAACCCACTATGATGCACTATAACTATTTGATTTTTAAATGGTAACTTTATGCATTTGTGAATAACTAATGGGACAACATCCATGGAGGGTAACCATGGATAACCCAACTTCATACAGAATTGGTTTGGCATTCAAATGATGGAGAATAATACATATAATTGTTTCGACCCAGCTTTAAGTGGAAGAGAGATCGAACCTATCACTATATATAATATATATTATAATATAATATAATATTTATATTATATTATAATGGGTAAGTGCAAGAAGTTGAGTCCACGAAACGTGGAGTTTTTTGCCTTAGCCAAAAAACAAAATCAACATTGCAAAAACGAGATCTCGTTTAGGCTCGGGATCCCGTTTTGAAAGATTCCCATTTTTGGAAAGTTTTCAAAATGGGACCCCATTTTGGAAACTATCAATTTAAAAAAAAAATCATTTTTGGAAAATTTTCAAAACGGGATCCCATTTTGTAAAAGCATAAAAAAAATATTTTTTTATAAAACGGGATCAACGAGGTCCCTTTTTTAAAATTTCAAATGTAGGTCAGGTTTTTGCTTTGTTGACAAGTTCAGGAAATGGTTCACGGATTCAAACATAAGCCTCGGACCTGGTTTGACCTGCAAGTTGAAGTTCTTAGCAATGTTGCAAAAAAATACTGACTTTGGGCATACGTCTGAAGGCTTTCTTTGCAAAGTTTTTCGACGAAATTAAAACCCATTTTAGATGAGACAATGCAGATTCCAAATATGTAATTTTTTTACAATTGGATTATTTTTTTAATTTTTCAATTAATTTCTGATGAAACTGGTCCATAAACTTTAAATGTCAGGGGTTTTTACTATTTTAATAACTTTTGATCAACATAACATTTTGACAAACGGATTGCACAAGAAAAAACTTCAGACAATACTTTTCAATTTAAAAAGAAAAATCAAAAAATCATAAGTTTAGGTCATCTTATGCATGTTGTACACGACGATTTTTCAAAATGACAAATATGTCTAATAAAAATTTAACAAAAAATAAATTCAATAAAAAGTTAAAAAAAAATATCGGAAACAAGTTTCAATGAGTGACAAATATTTTCCCAAAAGGATTTAGAAAAATATGATAATTTAGGTCAAAATATGGATGTCGTACACGTGCATGGTATGGTAAAAAAAAAGTGACTTTTAAATAGTGGTTTTTAGAAATGCCTATTGAAACTCAATTTGTACAATCTGGGTATGAAATAAATTACATATTTGCAAACTCGACTTCGAGGACTACATTTTATGATCAATGACTTTTTCGAAGATTCCATCTCTAATTACTTCAAATTTTAAGGTCAAATGTGTCAAATTCTGAAAATCAGGGAAAACACTTCCACTTTTTGGCCAAAAAGTGGACTCAACTTCTTGCCAACACCCTAATATAATATAATATAATATTTTAAATATTATATTATATTATATTATAATTTTATAATATTATATTATATTTATACTATATTATTAATATTATAATATTATATTATTAATATTATAATATTATATTATTATATAATATAATATTATAATATTATATTATTAATATTATAATATTATATTATTATATAATATAATATTATAATATATTTAATAATATTTGTTCTAAAAAAGAGGAGATTTATGTATTGTGGTTTATATACTTTCGATTTCATTTTGAATTTCTAAAAAGCAAGCAAATAAATGTAGGAAAATCTTGGCCCTAATTTTCATTTTAATAAAAATACTTTAAAACCCTAATATGTGGCAGGTGGGAGATTTTCAGGCTGCAGCTTGCCAAATTGGAGAAGTGAAAGGTCAATACCAGTGAAGAAGAGTTTGGAGGCAGGGGCTCTCTCTCACCTTCTCTGAATGGTCTCAGTATTAGATGCATCCATAAAGGACTATGTCAAATTGGAGATCTTCATGAGATGAAGCCACTTGAAGCACACATGAAGGAACCCTTTATAGGACCTTGAGGTCTACCTACCCGTGCTCCCCACACTAGCAGGTTCCTAGTCAGCTCAACACAACTGGGCTAGCATATTTTAGACTGGCTCACATTTTCAGTGAATAAATATGCAAAAATTTGGTGCCCTTGATTCTATAGTATGTTGAAGTTCAAGGCGACGGAGGGGTATAGTATTCCCGTGGATCGATTTTATGGATTTGGATGTAAAGTTTCAAAGGCTATACCAAAAAATCTTAGAGGTATAGTTTGTTCAGTTTGTATTTTCATTTTAATAAACATAGTCTAGAACCCTCGTCAAAACCTTATTTTTAGGTTGCAACTCACCAAATTGAAGAGGTGAAAGGTGAATACCAACAAGAAAGATTTTGGAGGAGCCGAAACCACTAATGGCAGGGAAAGCAACAAATAAACTTAAAGGATGCATAATGTAAAATCCTAAATGTGCTCATTATCGAATCTTGGTCGTATTTTCATTTTAATAAACATACTCTAAAACCCTCGTCAGAATCTTATTTTTAGGTTGCAGCTCATAAAAGTGGAGAGGTGAGCATGCCCTTGAATCCTTCTAATCTTCTCTCAAGGGTTGTCTAGCTAGAATGGGAGGGCAAGTTTGCTCTGAATCATATGTTATATGCACCACAAATAATATAACTACATTTACTATGTATTTTCATGTCTTTTCAACCTTCAATGTTTGTATAATTTGTATTGTATCTTGGATTTGTCTTCCATGTCAACCAAGAGTGCAATGAAGGATATTTTTACAATAGATTTAAAACATCTTGGAGGTTGAGTTCTATTGTGGGAATTTTATAGTTTTCAACCTTGTTCTCTATGCTCTGTTATGGTTTGTACATCAAAGTATAGGTGGATTTATTGGATATTTGTTTATGCAGTTGTATGTTGTTTGTAATTCTTGCGGTTATGCAATTGTTTGTTGATTGTATATTATTTTTTTCATGTTAATCCAATACAAATAAATAGTTGAATATCTATGATACTTGATGTTTATATGCATAAATTTGTTTGTCGATTGTATATTATTTTTTTTAATGTTAATCCAATACAAAAAAACATTTGAATATCTTTGATACTTGAAGTTTATATGCATAAATTTGTGAGGATTAATTAAGTTATATTTGATTTGTTACTTGAATCATTGATTCATCCAAATAAATGACTAAACCATGACTAAATAAATGACTACCATGACTAAAATAAATAAATACAATGAGCAAATAAATTACTACAATGACTAAATATATGACTACCATGACTAAATAAATGACTACCAAGTTGTAACGCCCCGCCGTGAAACCTAGGAAAAGTTACGTCAGTAACACTAAACTTCTGAATATATTTTTTTTTTATAATTAAGTATATGTGAATATTAACCTAACCTAAACTTTCTAGGGTTCCACAGTAACGCTACTAAAGTAAAACAATAAACACAACACATCAAGAACTATATGAATCAAATCAAGAGAATAGTCATATCCAGAAACATTGCTTCAAGAGTTATATTATAACAAGTGAGATTGTGACAAATCTCAAAACATTACAAGTATCAATATAATGAAACCTCATGCAACATCATGAGTTAATACAATAAGAATTAGATCAATAATAGATGATGACCATGTCCATGAACCCGTCCAAAGAACCAATCTCCCTGAACATAGTGTATCCAGGATCCTTTCATGAACAAACATGTCTCGATCAATATCACCTGCCTCCCAACCATGTGGAACTCAAAAGCCCACCCCCCGTGCTAGGAGATAGAACAGGTCCTCAAGTCAAACAAACAACAAGGAGAACATCACACATTGCATGGTCGACACACATGAAATCACAATGACAACACATGACATACTCTCAGAAAATTAGTTAAAGTTTCCACTTAATTACGAACTTCTGATAGGTTACCCATGCAACCACTTCCAGGTCCAGCCCCTAGTGAAAGCCATTCCTCCTATATACCACTTCTCAAAAAGACAAAATAATAATGCCAACATGCATTCGAAAGAAACTTCATTTCACAAAGACCCAAGGTCAAAATCATACCATGACATTAATTTAAATCAACAACACTATAAACAACTCAAATCCATGCCAAGGAATTCAAAAAATCCAAATTAATATCCCAAAAGATATAACGTGCATGGTTCGCGTTTCAGCTTTGAAAACAAGTCAAAGAACCTCTATAAAAACAAACCATGTTTCATGACAATAAAATGACAATTCCGAAACAACATTAACATTAAAATCCTCAAGGGAATGATAAACTAAACACCATATTCCAACACAAGACACAAGAATAGACTCTAAACAGGAAATATCATTTGAACGTAGTTCACAAGATCCAATCAAGATTCTCCATTCGTACTTGTCTACTTTATTGCTTAAAGTTCATTAAACGAGAGGATAATAGACTCTTCCATAAACACGGTATTTTAATTCACATCTATTCATATGATGATATTAAGAATCCAAAACTTTAATAATCAAATATATAAAATTCATTGCAAATAATTAAAACAATTCATCAATCTAATATGAACATTGTATTTGTATTTAGATTAATAAACCATTTCATATTCAATGCATTTATAATTAAAATAATATATTAATGCATTTACAATAGAAATAAAGAGTCACTTCATAAATTAAAGAGTGGATTAAAATATAATACTTTGACACCTAAGTATATATGTCATTAATTAAGGTATAACTATGAATAACCAATGGCGAGTTTTATTACTTGTTTAAAACTAGCACTAACCGCACTTGCATTTTCGGTAACTTAAAGATTTTATATGCAAAAGAAAAGACTATCACATATAGTCTGATTTTCTTTTACTATTATAGGACTTCTATTATTATATAGCCAATAGGGGTTCCCAATTATAAAAACATGAATTCAATAAAATTTAAATAAATTTGTTAACTAAAAGAAAGTCTCCACATCCCATATCTAAAACAACACCTCAAGCTTCAAAGTAATCTTCATGGAAGACTAGTTTACCTATTTGTACAGGGAATGAATGTTGAAGATAACCGGTGATGATAAGGAGTCGATTTCAAAGATGAAAAGTGTAATAACTTGAAAAACACGGATGATAAAAGAGTTGGTGATAAAGGCATCAATAATGGAGTGTGTTATGATATAGTAGAATCAAAAATATAATACAGAGCAACGTAAAGAGCAGAGCGGAGTGTACGTTTGGACTACCCAAACAAAATCTTTCTAATACGAAAGTAGTCTGATATTTCATAAGAACAATCTAATATTTTGCAGACTTAATATTAATTATTTGATTTCAATTATCAAAGTGCATGAAATGATCACCTCCTAAACTTGAATAAAGTGGGAGTTATTTCCAAAGATACTGCGAACTAAGGCCTCAACTTAAATCGAATCCCCTAACATGGGTAAGACCAAAAGACAGATGTGCATGCAAGTTGCATGCGAATATGAAACTAGAACACAGAGAATATCAAACAAATACACTCAGCTGCTTAAGATATTTAATAAGGATGAAAAATCCATAGATAATGTGCTTAGATTCAAAGCAAATCACTTATGTGTGGAGATCATAAGATCTTATGGACAGTCTAAGACAACATCAGAATAAATAAATAAAAATACAAACAAATGAAGCTACTACAATCTAGAGGGGTCTATGCATAGTCAAAAGGAAAATATTTACCGTAGGAATTTCTATCATGAGGCAGCATGCACATGAATTTATCTCAGACCATTTGTATTCATATAAATCATCAAACATTCAGTACTTACATAGTCGTGCCTCCTCACAGATTCATTCGATGCTTAAAAATCCAACATATGTAAGAAGACATGACATGTATTTCACTCACATGCATCCCGCGCATTAAGCTACAGAAGAATAGGGATGGTGCAAGAAATAAACATCTAAAGAAACTAGATATAGGTTAAAATTTATCTGATGGCCAAATCTATGGTTAAATCGAAATCTTGATAGCAATTATTTAAGCACGTGAAGACCAGTTGGTTTGAATTTATGAGTTTAACACAGATACATAACAAATTAGGTAGGTCACCTTGTTTCCATTTACTGTATGGTATTTGAAGATGGTGAGTCTACAACAGATTGGTCGTGCAAAGAAGAATAGCCTAGGAGTTAAGAAGATATAGTGGAGGAGGAGGTATAAACGAAAGCATCAAAGCTTTCATAGAAATACAAGATCAAATTAATACTGCAGGTTCTTTAACAAAGCATGTGAAACAACCATGACTACAATATTCTAACAAAGTACAATCATGAATTTTATGTGAATTTCTCTAGAATTTCTGATTTAATGTTCTATTGTGTATGCAGGTACCAAGGCAAAAGTTTTGCAGCATTTTACCATCTAAATTCCACAACCCATTTTGCATATGACAAATAGAGATTCAATCAAGAAATTTGCAAGGAGAAAACCTGAAATGCTTTCCCTGATGTGAAGGACAGTGAAGCTAAAACCTCAAGAATTCAATCCATAGTACTTCCTTAGTGCTCACAGCTTCTCGTTATCAATATTCAGTTTTTTTTTTTTTCCTCATACAAAAACCCCAAAAAATACAGAGATAACATTTTTTCGTGAAAACACTATTCTCCCCTTTTTAAAATCCAATTCCCTAATTAAATACAATTTCCACATACAACTTTCAAATTGCATGCAATTTTTAATTAGCTTGTTTCAACTTTTCAAACATCAAGTTCAAAACAAGATATTTCAAAACCTTAAATCACAACTCACTGTTTTAGTTTTTCAAAAATATCTAAATTGCACAATTAAATCAACTACAAATAATTAACTTTGTGCAAACAATATATTTCAATATTTCACTTTTAATTCCTCATCAATCTAAAAATAGCTTTTTAAATTTAAAAATTTTAATTAATCATTAATCAATATTACCATTATCATAAATCATTAAATAATCTAAATCAACATTATGAAATCATGGTAAAATACAACATGACACGACAACAACAAACACATGACAAATGAACGACAACAAGACATAGGGGTAAAAAAGTGATACTCATACTTTCCAAAATGATGGTTCATGACAGAGGACAAGACTATCTCACTTCAACGAATCCATTGGGCCATGGCACACTCAGACCTGACAAGCAAGTGGAATCGATGCCTGTACTTAAAATTTGCATCACACAGCATGGTCAACCGAAACAACATATATATAATAGAAAACACACTGTGAAGAAGAATCACAGCGTAGTAGGGAACTCACAAATGAGTACTGCTAAACCATCTCCTTTACTGAACTGATGTAAGAAATAGCATCTAAAATCATTCACATCATAGTACCATGATAAAAATTACACAACCTCATATTTCATCATAATAATGTCATCTCATGAAAATAAACATCGCATCATAAGGTAATGTATATCATCTACTAGGTTTCACAATTGTCCATGTAATCCAAGACATAATACATCAAAGTAACATAGTCTCAAAAACATCTAA
The DNA here is from genome assembly GCA_007115665.2 of Sequoiadendron giganteum. Taxonomy (NCBI): domain Eukaryota; kingdom Viridiplantae; phylum Streptophyta; class Pinopsida; order Cupressales; family Cupressaceae; genus Sequoiadendron; species Sequoiadendron giganteum. The sequence continues at coordinate 268,304,637 of CM021105.1, forward strand.
CAACTATCACCAACTCAAAACAACTAACACAAAAACGTCATCAAGAGGGTCACTACAACCATGACTAAATAAATGACAACCATGAATAAATAAATGACTACCATGACTAAATAAATGACTATCACGACTAGATAAATGACCAGTTAACAACAATCAATTGACTACCATGAATAAATAAATGACCAGTTAACAACAATCAATGACTAAATTAACAACTAAATATATTACCAAATTGAAAAATCAAAAAAATCAATAAATGACTATAAATGGTTTAGTCATGAATTTGTTCATGTTATAAATGACTGACAATAAACTACTAATGGTCACGTGACCAAGCTAATGGTCATATGACCAATTTTTAGTAGTTTCTTTAGTCATTTGTTTTTCTTTTTGTACTAGTGGGTGTATGAGTGGGCTTTTCAACCATCGGTCTCTTTTCTTCCCTTAGGGAGGAATTGAAGGAACCATTGGGGGTTGGGAAACCATTGTCTCTTTAGTTCTATATACTTTATTTTTCTTCAGAGGCACAAAGGGTATTATATGATTGTCTCTTGGTATTTTTTATGATATGGGTGGAGGAACAACAATGTATTTACCTTGGTTACACAATAGAGATTTTTCTTTAGGCATATGTCCATCCACAATGGTTGGGGTAGGGGAACAACTATAGACCTATCATTCCCATGTGGGATATTGGTAAGGGATAGTTCTGCTATGCATTTTTCCTTAAACATTTTGTATGATCTAAAGAATAAATCCTCACGAGGCTTAATAGGTCCATAGGTTGAGGACAAAAGAAGTCCAATGAAAATTTTCTACAAGATGGCAAGGGATTAAACCCACTATGATGCACTAGAAATATTTTATTTTCAAATGGTAATTTTATGCACTTGTGAATAACTGATGGGACAACATCCATGGAGGGTAACTCTGGATAACCCAAATTCATACGGAATTGGTTTGGTGTTTGAATGATGGAGAAGGATGCATATAATTGTTTCGACCCAACTTTAAGTGGAAGAGTGATTGAAACTATCACTATATTATAATGTAATATAATATTTATATTATATCATAACATAATATAATATAATATTTATATTATATAATATTATAATATATTTAATCATATTTATTGTGATAAATGGGAGATTTATGTATTGTGGTTTATATACTTTTGATTCCATTTTGAATTTCAAAAATGCGGGAAAATAAACGCAAGCAAATCTTGGCCCTAATTTTCATTTTAATAAACACTTTAAAACCCTAATGCATGACATGTAGGAGATTTTTAGGTTGTAGCTCACCAAATTGGAGAAGTGAAAGGTCAATACTAGTGAGGAAGAGTTTGTAGGCATGGAATCTCTCTCACCTTCTCCGATCGGTCTTGGTATCAGATTGTAACACCCCTCCGTTTTGCTTTTTGGACTGGACAGTGTGTCCTTGTTTTGCTTTGATTTATGTTCTGGATATTCAGATACTATATCTTGTGTGTGTATTTGATCGCTATTTATAGAGCAACAAACTATTATTTGATGTGATGTGGTTTATCTGATGATTTATTTTACATACTTTAATGGTGTAATGATGTTAGTAGAAATAACATGTGATTTCATATGAGATTATTGAGTAAGATGAAAATGTCAGTTCTGATGAGTGTATTGGTGAAGGGGACGAGTTTGCATCACTCGCTTGCGAGTGCCTTGTGATTCTGTGAGTTCCTCTTCACGGTGTGTATTTTATGTTGTTATATTATATGATGTTGGTTACTATGTGTTCATGTTTGTAGGTACATGACATCGACTCCACCTGATTTCATAGGTTTGAGTGTGTCGATCCAACGGTTAAGTTGAATAGAAGATAGTAGCTAGGTAACTTGTGTCAAGTCTACACCCTAGCCATAGTGTTTCATCAGTTGTGTGTGTCGATTCATTGTTGATCATGTTTTGATGTTATTTAATTCTGAAAGGATTATTGATTTGGAATTAAATATTTAGAATAATTGCATTAAATCATGTTGATGGTTATTTAATTTAAATTATGCAATGTGGATAGAAGTTATTATTTAAATTAATTGATTAAATTAAATTTATCTAATTAATTAAATTTAATCCATGGGGTTGAATTTAATTATTAATTAATTAAATGTGATGTTAAGAAAATTAAAAGAAAGAAAAGAATTAAAATTAATTTTGGAATTTTATTTCAATTAGTTGGAATTAAATTAGAATTTGGAATTAAATTTGTGTTTGGGATATTAGTTTTCAAATTTTGGAATTAATTATTAGTTAGAAGATATTTTAATTTTCATGTGCAAATTCGATTTGGTTGTTGAAGATATTTTCAATTATGCCAGCATGTGTAAGTTTAATTAATTAGAAGAGTTTGTTGAAAATTCATTCACGGAGAGAATTTTGGTTTGGAAAAGAAAGAGGAAAAATCTTCTTCACGGGTGTGAAGATATTTTGGAAAAAAAATGGCACAGAGGATTGTTGGAAGAAATTTGGTTGTAGAATTGAATTTGGAAAATTTTGTTGATGTTGGTTGTGCTTTTGGATTGTTTGCTTGCTTGGATTCACTGCACGGTTGAAGAGGAATTGTGAGATCTTTGGAGAAGGCTCTGCATCAAAATCTTCTTTTCCTGTAGCTTCAACACTAGGTTATATTCTATGGTTTATTGTTCTTGATTTGTTTAAATTAAATTGGTATTGATTAAAAAATTGCTTGTTAAATTCTTGTGGGAATAGAGATTACTTTTTGAGATTAGAAATTAATTATTTAGATTTTGGAAGTTTGTTATTCCCGTGAAATTTCTTCAGGGAAATTGTAAAAACTTTTGTAGGATTTAATTTCAGTTGAGGAAATTGTAGTTTTGGTTGTTAAATCAAACCTAGAGATTGTTTTAGAAAATTTAAATCTCTGTAGAAAACAAATTAGTTTCAAAAAACCTCTGTGAATTTTTAATTTCTTTGGAAAAAATTTATATTTCACTTGTAAGTGAATGTTTCAGGAAAATTTCTTCAATTTGTCTTGTAGTTGAAATTTTGGTTAAGTATATATATAATAAATATTTACATATGTATATAAATATTATATATATATTTAATATTGGTGTTAAAATTTATTTTAAATCCATGTGTCGCCGTCTATATGGCGGACTAAAATTTTCAAAAAATGTGAAAAGGTTTTAAAAAAAACCGCATGTCTCAAGCAGACTAGTTCGCTATTTATTTCTTTAGAAATCGGAGGTTGTTTTGTACGGGAGATGGGGGAGGAGCTTCCTCCCCACCACCACCCCCATAAGGGAGCAGTTGTGTGGAGGGAGACTCCCCTCCACAACCCCTCTTAAGCCGACGCCGCCCACACCCAAGGTATTTGGGAAGAGGGTTGGTTGGGTTTACTCAACCACCCCTCTCCCAAATACATTGGAGTGAGCATTGTTGTAGCAGCGCCATGAATGGTGAACCCTGGTTTCATCCACCCTTTCTTTAGGTTAGGGTGTAAATAATTTGGTTTATACAAGTTAAAAAATATATATAATATATATATTATATTATATATTAGTTGTATTTAGGATTAAATATATGTTTTATAATTATAGTGTGTAATTTGTTTATTTTGAAAGAATGCTTTAAAACATTTTAGTGGTATTTAAATGTTTAAATAACATAAACATTTGGAAATTAATTATTGAATATTAATATATTTTATTAAAATAATTTATTTGTTTAGTAAAATACATTAATATATATATTTGATGTATATATTTAATATGAAGCATATATATATATTTAAGGATAAATTTAATATTGGATTTTAATTCGATTTGATGCATGCAATGTAGAATTGAGTGGAGATTTAAAAGAAATGACTTGTAAGCATGGCTAAATGTATTGTGAAAAGCTAATTTATTAAATGGAAGTAATTACTTGATTTAAATGAAAATTGATAAAAAAAAGCTACTCACAATAGATTTATGTTGTTTTAAAAGTAATCAAATGTTTTTTTTTGATTAAATTGATGCTTTTCCTTTTCTAAACTTAATGAGGCAATTAGTTATTTTTATTTAATTGTTTTGTAAAGGAAATTGGTTTATTTACTGTGAAGTACATTAGAAAGGGATATGGATTTAGAATATCCAAAAATAGTAATTTTCTCATAATTGCCCTTTAGATTTATTTTCTTTGTATTTCACATAGGGATATAAGTTTAAATTTTTTAAGATTCTCTTTAATGAAAAAATGGAAAAAGGGTTATATGATTGTTTGACTTAACCCTGTTACCATGCCTTTGATTTTGTCAATGTTATTTATTGATTGAGGATGGATTTAAGAAATCCAAATAATAGATTTGATTAATGACTTGAATGCTTTTTGTAATCTTTTCATCAAGTTGTGTTTTGGGAAATGGGATTAAGTGTTAGTCCAAAATTGTAAGTCTTCCAAAGGATCTTAGACGATGAGAGTTGTCGTTTCATTATGTCAACTAGTGTTTTTCCCTTGGGTAGTGCATGGTGTGTTTTCAGTAATTACCTGGTTTCCATGAACGGGGATGTTTTGTACCTCCTATGAAAGGAGTGGACTATGTGTTTTGTTGCCTCCAAGATGTTTGGAGTGAGTTCTATTATTTGTTTCCTCCTAGAGTTGGAGTGGTTGTTTAATCCAGTTTGTATGCACTTGGATTTCCCTTGGTGATTGGTTTGTTTGTGTGTTGTCCACTAGAAGAGTGGCTTTTGTTAGGCGCCAAATCCCAAAGAGGTAAACTGGGTAACCTTCAAAAGTGAGTTAATCAAGTAATAATTAAATTAATGTACTTAGATTATTAGGATGCATTTCACACTAATCAAGATAATTTTCCTCACTCATAAACACAAGGGCTCGTTTAGACTTGGGATGAGTGAGAAGGTTTGAAATGGCATAGTCATTTATCTTGTCCTTACGAGAGGTATTTGATTCTGCATGAGTGAGCATGAGGGCCGAGGTTCGGTTGAGGTCACTAGGAAATTTGGAGCCTATTAAGAATGCCCAGAGGAGATCTCATGTCTAACTATGTGATGACACTCTATCTAGGACAACTGTTGGTATTTGTTTTATGTGTATGGTTCTCTGAACATACTTGATCTATTTTATGTCTGGAAGCAATGTAACCTATGTCAGTGATGTGAGAGTTGTACTTGTTTAGTTATTTTATTTGGTTATGTCAGTATGAGTCAGTATGAGTCTGCCTATGGTTAGAGGTTGTAGATATTTGTTGATGTTACGTTGTTACTATCTCCTAGCATGGGGGGTGGGCCTTCAGGTACCACTTGGTTGGGTGGAACATGCACCATAAACCGTTGGGTCCCCATTTATCTTCAGTACTTGGTGGTGAGACATCCAGTTGGACAACTCACGGTTCTTGTCTTTAATTCAAGCATTGTTGTATTTCAAGATTGTAATAAGTTATTTTACCCCTCTTGTATTGATGAGCTGGAATTATGTAATTGTAATACTTCTGTACTATTTCCTCATTCTGGGAATGAGTGATGTAGCTATTGGATTAAGTTAATGATTATGAAAGTGTATCTTGGATGTTTATCTCATTATGTTATGTTGTATGATGCTTATTTCATGAAGTATTTAATGCTATGGATTTATGTTGTTTTTTGTGTGGGTTTAAGTAATCCCAACCTTGTAGCCTTAGAGGTTGTTGTTATTAGTAAGTGAATGTGTGTGTTAATTACACTTTATAAAAAGAATTGGTTCACTTAAGTCATTAATTACAACTTCCTTTAGGGTTACATGGCCGGGCATTAAATAGATGCAACCATAAAGGACTATGTCGAACTAGAGATCTTCATGATCCGAAGCACACATGAAGGCACCCTTTATAGGACCTTGAGGTCTACCTACTCGTGCTCCTTATGCTAGTGGGTTCCCAATCGGCTCGGCACAACTAAGCTAGCATATTTTAGACCAGCTCACATTTTTGGTGAATAAATATGAAAAAATATGGTGCCCTTGATTCTATAGTATGTTGAAGGTCGAGGCAACAAAGGGGTATAGTATTCTTGTGGATCAATTTTATGGATTTGGATGTCAAGTTTCAGAGGATATAGAGAAAAAGCTTAGAGGTATAGTTTGTTTGTCGTATTTCATTTTAATACACATAATATAAAACTCTCATCAAAATCTTATTTTCAAGTTGTAGCTCACCAAATTGGAGAGGTGAAAGGTGACTACCAGCGAGGAAGAGTTTAGAGGGGCTAAAACCAATAACGATGGGAAAGCAGCAAAAAATGGTAAAGGATGCATAATGTAAAAACCTAAATGTGCTCATTATCAAATCTTGGTTGTATTTTCATTTTAATAAACATACTCTCAAACCCTCATCAAAATCTTATTTTCAGGTTGCCGCTCATAAAATTGGAGAGGTTAGCATGCCCTTTAATCTTTCTATTCTTCTCTCTAGGGTTGTCTTGCTATAATGGGAGGGCAGGGCTGCTATGAATCGAGCTATATATGAACCACAAATAATATAACTACATTTACTATATATTTTCATGTATTTTATCCCTTTAATGTTTGTATCATTTGTATTGTATCTTGGATTTGTCTTCCATGGCAACCAAGAGTTTAGTGAAGGATGTTTTTACAACAAATTTAAAATAGCTTGGAGGTTGAGCTCTATTGTGGGGAGTTTAGGTTTTTGGCCTTGTTCTCTATGCTCTATTATGCCCTGTACAATAGAGTATAGGTGGATTTCTTGGATCTGTATCTATGCATCTGTATATTGTTTGTAATTCTTGTGGTTATGCAACTATTTTTTGATTGTACATTCTTTTTTTATGTTAATCCAATACAAAAAAAACATTTGAATATCTATGATACTTGAAGTTTATATGCGTAAAGTTGTTTACTGATTGTATATTCTTTTTTTTCATGTTAATCCAATACAAAAAAACACTTGAATATCTATGATATTTGAAGTTTATATGCATAAATTTGTGATGATTAATTAAGTTAGATTTTATTTGTAACGAATCATTGATTCCTCCAAATAAATTACTAAACCATGACTAAATAAATGACTACCATGACTTAAATAAATGAATAGAATGACCAAATAAATGACCACAATGACTAAATAAATGACTACCATGACTAAATAAATGACTAGTTAACAAAAATCAATGACTAAATTAACGATTAAATATATTACCAAATTGATAAATCAAAAAAATCAATAAATAGGTATGTGTAGGATCATCATGAAAAAATAGGCTCTTAAGTGGTGATGAAAATTCAAAAATCAAAGTTAGGTAACTTGATGTAAAAATTTGAATAAGTTATCTATATTATTTCAAAAATACATAAGAATATAATCTATAGCAAATTGAATGCAATTTCTAAACTACTAGGTTTAAGAAAAAAAGAAATATATTTGGTGAAAATTTGAGATTTCAATGTAGTAGTACTTAAATTTGAGGGAAAATACAAGTAGGTGTCTATCTAACCACCCTAACCACAATAAAATGATAATATTTTTTTATAAAATTTTATATATAAGTAGAGGACTCATGTCTTGATGTGATGCATATTTTTTTTAAATTATTTTCCAAGTAAAAATTAATTATGCATTTTTTATTACAATTTTTTAAAAATATAAAAAATTCTATGTCTAACCACCTTAACTTGGTCAAAACTTCATGAAATTCATTTTTTTAATCCTATAGTATGCAAATCATAGAATGTGACACATGTTTTAGATCAAAAAAAATGTGATAACGTTTGAAAGCTATAGTTGTTTTTCAGTCAACCTATCAATCAAGACTTTAGTCATAATTCAAATAGAAAATGGATAATAATTATTTATTAAATTCAATGTAAAGAATAATTTATATTGGTGGAAATTTGAGAATCTCCTTTAAAAACCCTTTTCATTTCATCAATTTTGGGTTAAAAAAAAAATCGTCAGCCACATGGGCCATCATATGACTTACATATAACCACTTTTTGGCCCATCATGACCCTACACATACCCAAATGACTAAAAATGGTTTAGTCATGAATTTGGCTATGTTATAAATGACTGGCAATAATCTACTAATGGTCACATGACCAATTTTTAGTAGTTTTCTAGTCATTTATTTTTGATTTTGTACTAGTGGGTGTACAAGTGAGATTTTCAACCATTGGTCTCTTTTCTTCCCTTAGGGAGGAACTTAAGGGACATTGGGGGGTTGGGAAACCATTTCCTCTTTAGGTCTATATACTTTTTTTTCTTCAGAGGCATAAAGGGTATTATATGATTGTCTCTTGGTATTTTTTATGATATGGGTGTAGGAACAATAACTTATTTACCTTGGTTACTCAGAAGATCTTTTTCTTTGGGCATATGTTCATCCACAATGGTTGGGGTAGGGGGAAAAACTATAGACCTATCATTCCCATATGGGATATTGGTAAGGGATAGTTCTAATATGCATTTTTCCTTAAAAAATTTGTATGATCTAAAGAATAAATCCTCGCAAGGCTTAATAGGTTCCATAGGTTGAGGCCAAAATAATTCCAATGAAAATTTTCTACAAGATGACAAAGGATTAAACCCACTATGATGTACTAAAAATATTTGATTTTCAAATGGTAACTTTATGCACTTGTGAATAAATGACAGGACAACATCTATGGAGGGTAACCATGGATAACCCAACTTCATACGGAATTGGTTTGGCACTCGAATGATGGATAATGATACATATAATTGTTTCGACCCAACTTTAAGTGGAAGAGTGATCGAACCTGTCATAGGGTGAGAAAAACCATGATGATTTTATATCCATGTTTTTTATTTTTCTTAAGAATCTTGATAAAGTTCATGCACATACAAGAATTTCTTAATGATTACATTCTCTACACACACATGATCAATAAGTATCTCAGATGTAGTTTTATCATTGACATGCCTGGCAATATAGAGAGTACCATCAGACACGTGTATAGGTGCATCAATATGTGTGAAAGAAATATTAGGTAACAAAATGGTTTTTCCCTTACAAGGTTGAATTCCTATGAAAGTGACCATATCTTGTACACCATACTTATCATTAGTCTTACTGATGATCATTATCATTATTCATGTCATCAATCTTATCAAAATTCATCTCATCATTCTTAACATCAAAAGATTACATAAAGTTAAATTAATAATTTGGCATTGGATTGGTGAAAATTTACAATTTTGGGTTAGGTGGGGCAATAAACTTATTCCCTTGATCATTTATATCACCCAACTGGATGTGATTAGAATTAATGATGTCTTGCACTTTATGTTTAAGGTGCATGAATTTTTTTGTATCATGTCCACTTGTGTGATGATATTGACAAAAGATATTTGGATTGTAACTTGGAGGTAAAGGTTTGGTTGTGTCTATAGGTCTAAGTGGAGGCAAGCCTGGATTAAGTTCTTATTCAAAATTTAAAACATGATTGAATGGAGAGAATTAAGTAATGGGGTAAATTATCAATCTCCTTATCTAAATTGGTATGGGGTTGAACTTATAGCAACAACTTGAGGTTCAATGTGTTTAGTTTTTTGAGATCTAGTTATATTAATAAATTTCTTGTTTTGTTTCTTGAATGGTTCGTAATTGTTTGAAGGTAGGGATCTAGATTTCTCAGAAGGAATTGATGAGGATGTCTCTTAACACTAACTAACTGAATACTAATGATCACAAATAGATGTACACAAGTGTATAAAGGATGGATATTTCATCAAAATTATTGTATCCCTTATACTAGGTTGTAGGATTTTATGAACCCTCTTTGAAAATACACATTAGGAAGGATAACATTTATTTGTGAGTAAATCAACTGATAGTACCCTATAAATTTTGTTAACTTTTCATTTTTCCTTTTTTTGCATTGTACTAAATCAGTTAGGGTAATCTTAGGACCAACATTTACTTGGAAATGTTGTAGGAATTATTAAACAAGATCATTAAATGAGTAGATTAATTTATTTGACAATGAACAAAACCATTCCAAATCCATGTCTTTCAATGACCTAGGAAAGAGTTTGGCCACAATTTTATCTTTGAAAATGACACAAGGCAATATATGTCGATATATGATTTCTAAGGTCTCATTTACCATTGTACTTATCAAATTGGGGTATGTATATATTTTATGGAATTGGTGTTTTCAATATTTCAAGTGATAATGGGCTTCGTTTGAAATATTGCAATGGTTGTCCATTTCGGTTTTGGTTCAATGTTCAAATTTGTTGTTGAAGAGATGTCACATTTTGTAAAAGTTGATTAATGATTGAATCAATGATTGACATCTTTAAGAATTGAGGTGAATATGGTAGAATTTTTCATGTGCTTGGTGGAATACTATGTTGAAAATTAATGAGTGGTGATGAATATTGTGGTGTAATATGTGATAAAACAAAGCTATAAGGAATTCTAGTAGAAAGATTCAATGTTGGAGTTATACCAGTGCTTTGTTGTATTTTTGTGGCAATAGCTAGATTTATGAATGTGGGAATGCTATAGATGTAGGGAGGGAGACTTGAATTCCTCCTTGACTTTGAGTTTATCCCAAATCTTGGGTGTAACTAGCCATTTTAGGTATGTTAGCATCAACTATATCAACTAGGCTACACAAAACCTCTAATCCTTCAACATCACTAATTAGTTTCCTCATGTTGTCAATTATGGGGACTACTATTGTAATGCCCCGCCACGTAACCCTAAAGGAAGTTGTAAAAACTATAAAAGCGTACAATTTTTTATTTTTAAAGTGCAATATTAACATGAAAGGTGCACTACACTATCACAAACATCCTCTAAGGCATGCAACTAAGGTTACATCTAAATCCCATAACATAAAAATAAATTCATTCATAGCATAAGATTAACTACCTATGAATTTAAAGTACATACATTCAAAGCATTATAATTTCATCAAAAAGAATATAAATACATCAAGATCCAAATATTACAAATTAATTTTCAAATAGTGTTTACAATACTCATTCCCATAATGAGGAAGATCATACATAAGAGTTACAAATTACAAGAGACCTCCTCGAACACAATTGAGGAGTAATATAAGTACAAGTGTCAATTGATACAAGAATAAATGCATGGAATAAATCAACTAGTATCCATGAGCTCTCCAACTAGAAGACCTCACCATCATGAATAGAAGAAAGGGGACCCAACGGAGTAGGGTTTATGTTCCTCCCAACCAAGTGGTACCCAAAGGCCCACCCCCCATGCTAGAGGATAGTAACCAGGATTCCTAGACAAGACCCACTACCTCTAGACACATGATAACACAAGAATGAACTTAATCAAACACAAATACAACACCAAACATTGGTTACATTTCTTCCAGAGTTGCATAAATCAAGTATGTCAACTGAACCATACACACAAACTGTTGTCATAGGAAGAGTGTCATCACACCAGTTTGGCATGGGTTACTTAATGCGGATCTTCATAGGTTACCAACCCCTAACTAGTTAAACCCTGGCAACCTCAATCGATCCCTGGCCCCCATTCTTACTCATGTGGGATCAACATACCCTTTGAAAAGATAAGGACGATGACCTTCACCATTTCAAGCCTTCCCACTCATCCCAAGCCCAAACGAGCACTTGATTCCATGAGTGAGGCTATCTTATCTGAATTAGTATTAATTACTACCCAATCCCCTAATTACTTTAAATTATGTTTTCACTTGATTAACTATTTTTGAAAGGTTACCAAATTTACCTCTTTAGGGCTCTGGCCCCTAACGAAATCCACTCTCCTACTGACAACACACAGATCAAAAACCAACACCCTAGGGTAACATAGTGCACAAAACCAGATAACGAATTCCACTCCAAACATAGGAGGCAACACATAACAAATTCCACTCCAAACCTAGGAGGCAACACATAGCAAATTCCACTCCAAACCTAGGAGGCAACATATCCTCGTTCATGGTAACCAGGTGATTCACTGAAAATGACAATACGCAACACCCAAGGGAAAATGAAGGGATGACCTTAAATTACAACAACCTTCAAATATAATAACATATCTAGAAGTCTTGTAACACATCTAACAAATTTCCCCAAAACAAGAATAGAAGAAATTTCATACAAAGGGCAATAACGCAGGAAATAAAAATTAATCTTTGGATATAATAAATCCAATTTCCCCTTCAATAATTTAAAGTAAAGAAATTTCCCAAATAAATAAATTAAATAAATTTCCTTCACAAGAAGAGAAGGGAAATCTAACTTATCTGAACTTCAATTCCTCAATTACTTTTAATAAAACAACAATTTCTACCTAAGATTATTTCAACCAATTCTTCTATTTGTGCATATATTGCATGCACTTATATAAAAATAAAATATTTTAAAAATATATTTAAATATATACACATATAAGAATATACACATGATTATATATGTATACATATATAATTATGTATATATATATATATATCATATATATACATACACTATTTAAATAATTTAAAAACTAATTACAAAAATACATTACAGGAAATAAAACTATATATATATATTTATTCGATATATATATTTATATATACTCACATATATACACATACATATAATTTATATTATATATATATATATATATACTTATGTACATATATACCATGTATCATATACAAATCAAATCATATAAGAATTAAGGCATTATAAAAGTCGAACTCATGTTCATTATGCAGACGAGTTTGATTCAAATGACGTGGTATTATGTATATGGGGAGGGGGCAGTTGTTCTTGCACAGTCGTATCCCCATCTCCCAAGAGGTGTGGCCAAAAGAGAGTGGGGAGAGCTGCGTTGCCTCCCCACAGTCACCCCCTTTGGGAGGTGTTGTGGGGAGGCAACACAACCCTAGGTATTGTCTAGGAATCTTCGTTACTATCTCCTAGCATGGGGGGTGGGCCTTTAGGTACCACTTGGTTGGGAGGAACATGCACCCTACTTTATTGGGTCCCCTTTCTTTTGTTCCTGGAAACGAGGTCTTCTAGCTAGAGAGCTCGTGGATACCAGTTGATGTATTCCATGCATTTATTCTTGTATCAATTGACACTTGTAATTATATTACTCCTCAATTGTGTTCGAGGAGGTCTCATGTAATTTGTAACTCTTATGTATTATCTTCCTCATTTTGGGAATGAGTATTGTAAACACTATTTGAAAATTAATGTAATCTTTAGATCTTGATGTATTTCTATTCTTTGTGATGAAATTATAATTCTTTGAATGTATGTACTTTAAATTCATAAGTAGTTAATCTTATGCTATGAATGAATTTATGTTTATCTTATGGGATTTAGATGTAACCTTAGTCACATGCCTTAGAGGATGTTTGTGATAGTGTAGTACTCCTTTCATGTTAATATTGCACTTTAAAAGAAAAAACAATTGTATGCTTTCCTAGTTGTTGCAACTTCCTTTAGGGTTACGTGGTGGGGCATTACAACTATGCCAACTAGATATTTAATACTCACATAGTCTTGAAGTTTTTCTAAATATTTCTCTAATTATTTCATTTTATTTTTAGGAACATGGGCAACAATAGTCTCAACATTAGAAAAAATGGTTGATTGTAAGGTTGTCATTGGTATTGGAGCGTTAAGAATAGAGTCTAAAATGGGTTGAGTATTGACAACACTTTGCATGAAAGAGTTAGAAAACTAAGGATCCATAATGGATGTAACAACAACGTGGAATTCCATGGGTATTGATCTATGTATCACTGAAGTATTAGCAATAGGACATAAGTTCATAAAGCTCATGTGAGTCTTCAAGACACTAAGTATACCCATTATGAACTCTAAACTTGCAAACAAAAACAAAAAAAAACTAGAAATAGGACGCAAATAGCAAAAATAGACAATGAATTGAAGGATACAAATTTGTGCCAAAGTTGGTTCAATCAATAGTAAGAGGATAGAGGTGCCCAAGGGCATCTCAGTCCTGGGAAATTTTTCTAAAAATTCAAAGTTCGAGTGTGTATGATACTACTTAAAAGGATTCTAGGTCCTATTGTAAACAATTCTAATAGTGATTTTTTTTTATAATTTGTTGATTTTACACCAATTTGACACAAAATGCAAGTATGCAAAATTTTTGAAGATGTTTGAATGTAATTTATAAATCTAAAATTTAATGATTGATTGGTTCTAAGATGTCAAAATTTGAAAATGAAGAATTTGATGCAATTTTGAAACTAAATAATACACATTTCTTTTCTTTTTTGAACTATATGCAAGATGCCTAAATGCATGCAATTAAGAATCCTAAATCGGAGATTTGCAAGCATAAATAGCTAAAGACATGACAAAGATGTGTGAAATTTTTTTTGACACAAGTGTTAGAGAATAGAGGTGCCCAAGGGTGTCTGAGTCCTTGATAGGGCTTATGAAAAATGAAAATTTGAATGTTTAGTTTATTGTCTAAAGGCTTTGCTTCTATGTGCAAACATGTCTATCAATGAATATGTTTCTATAATTTCTATAATTTAAGGTAATTTGACTCAAAATCAAATTTGCAACAATAAAGAATAATTTTGAATGGAATTTTAAATGTAGATTTGACATAAATGATTGAAATAAACCCTAATGCAACCTATGATGCAATATGAAATGCAATTTTTTTAATTTTAGATGCTTTTATGATGAAAAAATGAAACGCTAAATGAGAAATGCATAGAAAAATATAGATCTAGGGTTTGGAAAACTTTAAATTTCATAAGGTTTATGATGACAAAATGTTAGGTTCACCAAAATCTAATATAAGAAAAAGGAAGGCTTGTTACACCCTTATTATTGGTGTAAATCAAGTTATGAATAGTCAGTGTGTGGCTATCTTAACTCTTAATTAAGTCATATTATCATTATTATATTGTTATTTAGTTGTTTAAGTCAGTCTATGTCTTATATAGGGCTATCTAAGTAGGCCTAGGTGATATCCTAGGCATAAATAGGTATATATAGGAGGTAGTGAGTCATATTTCATCATCATATTGTGAATTGTGTTCTCATTAGAGATATTTGGAGGTTTTCACCCTCAAAGTGGTTTTTTATTCTTAGTTATTATCAATTATTTACAACATACATATCATCTTCTTCTATTGTGCAATTTTTTTCATTACAAGTGGTATCAGAGCATGATCTTCACATCGGAGAGGCAAGGCACCTTCTTAATATTGGATTCCATTTTGGAAGGCACATATCTTCTATATTTTGGCAAAAAAATATGATTTTTAAAGGGTTTTTGAATTCCATATTAAAGAAACTACAGTCCAGATTTTAGAGGAATTGGAGTAGAATTAAGTGAGTTATTACAAAATTAGGGTTTTTACACAATTTATTTGGAAGTTGAATATCTCAAGTGTATCTTGTTGAATTGGAGCCTAATTTTTATCAGGTTTTTGAAGACATAATATAGGATCCTACAATACAAACTTTGGAGAAATTGAATTAGAAATAAGCGAGTTATTGAAAAATTAGGGTTTCCAAAAAAATCACTCTCAAGGCTGCAAATCTACTAATTTCTTGGAGATGTTTCTCAGTAAGAGGTATCTTGGCCCTAATAAGTTATAGTAAAAATCTCAAATACTTTAAGTTTCATTTTTGTGATTTATTGCAAAATTATTGGTTTCCATCATGACAGGGCCTACAACCAGGGGTGAAAAGATTGTTGTCACACCAAGAAAATCCCCTTATAAGGATGAGGTATCAATAGAGGATATTAATCCAAATGTGGAAATAATTAAGGTCAAGGAAGAAATTTACTTAGCTAATATGGAGATGTGTGGCCTAAGAAGAGATATATCGAACATACAAAGCATGTTAAGTGCCTATATGAATGAATCAAGAAAGGAACACTCAAGCAACCAAGCTAGATCTGTTGAAATGCACAAGACAACAAGAGGGGTAGTGAATCAGTTGTACCAAATTACTTTACTTCTAACCTTAATCAATTCCACTTTAACTTAATTTTTTATTAAGTGTAAACATGAAATGAAAATAACATAAATAAAACACCAGACACTAGATTTACATGGAAAACCCAATGAGGCAAAAACCATGGTGAGTATTAACTCACAATATAGTAATGATGCAATACCAAATACAAAGGCTCATTGTTAGAGAGCTCACTGCCCAGATACAAAGGATCACTACCTACAAATAGGACTCAGTGTCCAGAAGGAGGATCACTATCTACAGATAAAGAAAAGACAAATAAAGATCCACCACAATAGGTTCCACAAAGTCACAACTTGATCAAAGGATTGCAGACACCATAAAATCATCGCTTTAAGGAATCTAACACATCATTGTATTGTTGCCTTGACTCACTCTTACACACTTTGATTTTCGCACTTGTTTCCTACACTTCACTTGCTTTCATTTCAATTCACAACATCTTGACTTGATTTTATACCATCTTCAACCCTAAAAAATTTCTCCAAGGTCGGCTATACATCCTCCATTTTATAAATTCAAATTAGGTTGGCTACTCAACATTCCTGTGGTGGATAAGAATGAGTGAGGACCAATTACATATTTAATAAGGACCCAAACAACACCTTCGATCAATCACACACTTCCTTAATTCAATGCAAATCTTTATGTAACATGTAAACACCAAGTCAACCAAAACTAATGAAAACGCCAATGAATTTTGAAGTATGCAAATCTCCAACAAGATGATCACATTTGGATCACCCATTATGCTTCATCAAACACTGAAACACCCTCTTAGAAACCATTAGATACATCTGCAGCAATTACAATAGTCTTCATTCACAGAACACTCTTCAACAGTCCATATGGACTGAGTAGAAACACATCGTAGCTCTAGAACAGTCCTTATGGAGCACCAAACCATAAGAATTTTTGCTAAAACATAGAGAACATCAGGATTAAACTTCTAGATCCACAAGATCTGAAACAAAACACCAAAATATTGCAGAGTAGAGACATCTCTCCTAGTCCATAGACAAATAGTTCTTCCAAACTGGTTCACACACTGGTGAACACATCTTTCATTCTCCATCAACCCAGAAGCTAAAAATGAGGATATATTATCCATTGAAGCTCATAATACTATACCACATATCTACACAATCATAAGATCAATACAAAATAAATGTAGAGTACAATACTGGAGCACACTCAGAACACAAACTCAACACTACCTTCATTATTTCTTAATTTTCTCAAAATAGCTTGGCATCAACATAATTGTAACTTCATAAATATAGTTCCAAGTACTCTCAACACTTTGATAGTATCTCAACAATACAAGTACTGCCTGCAATCACTCTGAATTGAGTTGACATCAATGACAACATTATTGACACCACCACCAAACACATCCATACTTCCAACAATCTCCCCCTTTGTCACTGATGGCAACACATGATGTTAAAAACCATCAAAGACAACATACATACTCTTCTGCTTCTTCTTCCCTTTTTTTTTTAGATTAAACAACATGCACAAGCATTTTTGCACTCCCTTCTCCTTACAAGATTTTCTCTCCCCCTTTCAAATTTTTCACATGACTTTCTCTCCCCCTGTGACATCAATGGTAAAGAAAGTTTTGCATGCCACATCTGCCATATAAAGCTCTGATCACTCCCCCTTAGGAGTGCACCCACATCAAATACTACAAAAATGCAACTCTCTACTCCCCCTAAGGAGTAGACCTCAATCATCAGTCCAAACCAAAAAGAATCTATGAATCCACTAGACTGATGCACCTCCATGTGCACCTAATTCAAGGAAGGAAGGGAAGTAACCCCTAACTTCCCCTTGACATACTCAAAAGTATCCTTCAAAATGGCCTTAGTGAATATGTCAACAATTTTTTCCCTCATAGACACATATTCAACTCTGACTTCATTCTTCAACACTTTCTCCCTCAAGAAATGATACCTGATAGATATATGCTTTGTCCTAGAATGCATCATTGGATTCTTTGAAATTTTTATTACACTTTTATTTTCACAAAATATAGGGATAGTCTCATCACACATCACACCTATATCCTTCAAAGTTTGCTTCATCCAAAGTACCTATGTATAACAGGATGCTACTACAATATACTTAGCTTCTACACTGGATAAAGAAACTGAATCCTATTTCTTACTCAACCATGAGACCAATCTTACTCAAGGGAAGAATGCACCACCACTTGTACTCTTTCGGTCATCTACACAACCAACTCAATCTGCATCAATGTAGGCATTCAATATGAAATCAGTATCGTTAGGATACCATAGCCCATAATCTGGAGTCCCCTTAAGATATTTGAATATCCTCTTTACAGATGTGGCATTTGTCTCTTTACGTTCTACTTGAAATATTGCAACCAAACATACTACACGCATGATATCTGGTCTAGTAGCAGCAAGATACAACAATCCACCAATCATTGATTTGTACATGCTCTAATCAACTTTAGAAGATTTATCATCCTTACTTAGTTTGAATCCGGTTACCATATGGATGCAAACCTGTTTGGAGTCATCCATTTCAAACTTCTTCAACAATTATTTAACATACTTAGATTGTGAAATGAATATCCCCTTACCAGTTGATTAACTAGAAGTCCAAGGAAGAAATTCAACTCACCAATCATAGACATATCAAACTCTTTTTGCATCTCCTCTACAAATTTCTTACACATACCTTGATTTCCACCAAAGATAATATCATCAACATATACCACAACTAATAACATTTTGTTTTTCTCAACTTTGAAATAGAGATTGTTGTCAAAAAAGCCTTTTTTGAATCCTTGTTGTGTCAATTATCCATCTAACCTTGCATACCATTATTTGGGAGCCTATTTAAGTCCATATAGTTCCTTTTTTAATTTGCAGACCATGTTTGGTTTGTCTGACAACTAAAATCCTTCTAGTTATTCCATGTACACCTCTTCTTCCAATTCTCCATTCAGAAATGCAGACTTGACATCCATTTGGTACACTTTCAAATCTTTATGAGAAAAAAATACCAAAAACATTTGAATGGCCTCCATTGTTTCCACCGGTGCAAATTTATCTTCAAAATCTATTCCTTCAACCTGTGAATTTAACCTTTCCATACAAGTATCGCTTTATTTCTTACCACTTCCCCATCTTCATTCAGCTTGTTCCTGAATACCCACTTTGAACCAATCAAATTCTTGTTTTTTGGTCTAGGAACCAGTTCCCATGTTAGATTCTTCTCTATCTGCTACAATTCCTCTTTCATTTATCTAACCTAGCTCTCATCTTTGCATGCCTCACTCATAGTCTTAGGTTCTATTTTAGAAAGTAAGAACAAGTTTACCTCAAACACTTTTCTTATTGTCTTTACTCCACTTATATCTCCAATTATTTGTTCCTCTGGATGATTCTTCTGAACATATTTAGGATTCTTAGGAGCAAGTTCCAAAATCTCCTTTTCATCACTTTGTTCTTTCTCTTAATTTTCCTCTTCTTGTATTTCCCCACATATAGGATCAGTTGGTTCAACTTCACTTATTTCTATTGGTCTATGCATAGCTTCATCAACTTTTACATTTGCACTTTCAACTATTTTCCTTAGTCTTTTATTGAAGCATCTATATGCTTTATTGTTAGTTGAATATCCAAGGAAAATTAATTCATCACATCTAGCATTAAACTTTCCAATATTCTCATAATCTATTTTAATGTAACATCTGCTTCCAAACACTTTAAAGTATTTAATAGTAGGAGTCTTACTAGTCCATAACTCATAAGGAGTCTTTGTGCTAGTACCTCTGATTTGAACTCTATTAAGAATGTAAACAATAGTGTGGATTTTTTCCCTCCAATACACATCAGAAACATTTTCTTCTTTCATCATTATCCTGGCTACCTATTGAATAGTTTAGTTCTTTCTTTCTACAACTCCATTCTACAGAGGGGTTCTAAGGGTAGAATAATGTCTCTTTATCCCATGCTCTTCAAAATAATGCATTAAACTCACTAGAATTGAATTCTCCACCTCTATCAGATCTTAAACATTTGATTCTTGGGTTTACCTCATTCGCTACTCTTGCTTTGAACACTTTAAATCTATCTAGAGCTTGAGCTTTGTCTCTAAGAAAATTAACCCATATCATCCTAGAGTAATCATCAATCAAAACCATACAATACATGTCACCATTAAGGCTTCCTGTTCTTGTAGGACCACAGAGGTCTGTATAAATCAATTCCAGCATTCTAATAGATGATTGTTCTTTTCCTTTAGAGTTGCATCTTGTTTTTTTCCTAACTAACAACTTCTGCAAATAGAATTTGTAGGCTTTGTGAATCTAGGCAGATCTCTAACAACTTCTCTTGAATTGATCCTGATCAGATTATCAAAATTTACATGTCCCATCCTTCGGTGCCACATCAAACTTTCATTAATCTGAGAAACAAAGCACTAAATATCATCACTCTTAAGCTAATAGATTTTTCCATGAGTTCTTCCTGCTTCTACCATAGTTTCAGATCCTTTATGATCTCATAGGTATTATCCCAAAACACAAGCTTAAATCCTTTGCTACACATTTGCACAACACTCAAAAGATTATGCCTTAAGCCCTTAACATAATAGACATCATCAATATTATGTTTTCCATCAAAACTAATTGTTCCTTTCCCAACAATCTTAGCACTAGAACTATCTATACATAACTAATCCTCCATAATAATTTTCAAGTTTAGTGAACTTACTCTTATCTCTAATCATATGATTTGAACATCCACTGCCAATTACCCAATATTCTTCATCCCGCCTAGCATGAAAAGTAGTAGCCAGAGTACCTTCCATCTCATCCTTGTTTCTCTCTAGATCAGATTCCCTTGCACATCTTTCATGGTTAGTAGACACATATTTACTTTATAAGGCTAGAAACAAGCAGTCATCTTTATCATCCTCAAAATTAGACTCATCATCAAAAAATACTACATCTTCTTTAACATAATAGAATTTCTTGAACTTCCTATCATTTTTGTCTTTGCAATTATTATTATATTTGTTCTTCTTGTGTGTAGCCCTATTTGGACATCTTGAAGCATAGTGAACAATATTTCCGCATTACCACAACCGAAACATTTAAAAGGAAACATACCTTTGTACTTACCAGTACCTTTCTTCAATTTCCTTATAAATTTTTCTTCCAACTCTTTTGAACCATCACTATCTAAATCATCTCCTGTCTTAATTGATTTAAAGGTTGTTTCCGCTTTCTCCTTTTCTCTTCCAAACTTCATCATCTCAAATGTAGTCAAGGTGCCAAATAGTTGCTCCTTAATAAATTTATTTGGATCATATGATTCTTCAATAGCAGAGACCTTATCACTATAATTCTCTGGTAGGATCATCAAGATCTTCTCAATTACATCTCCATATGTCATGGTACCACCTTGGTTCTTGATTTCATTTGTTGCAAGTTCAACTCTTTGATGATATCTTGCAATATATTCACCTTCTTCCATTATCAAGTTCTCAAATATATGTTTTGTTGTTAGCTTCCTTGACAATTTCACTCTATCATTTACTTCATAGATATCTTTCAACTTTTCCCATACTTCATAAGCAATGCTTAAAGAGATAAATTTTGTCCTTTCAGTTCTAGATAAAGCATTGAAGATAGTATACCTTGCTTTTTCATTGTCCTCATAGGAAGAAATCTCATCTACAGAGGAAGGACCAATAACCAGTTCAACATATTTTGTCTCAATAGCTTTCCAAGTCTTGGAACCAAGAGTGACTAGGTAAACTCTCATCTGCACTTTCTAGTCACTGTAATCAACTCCATCAAAAATAGGGATTTGCAACTTGTGTGCCATATAATCTACCTCAAGTGGTTGAGCTTTCCACCGAGGAACCAAAGCTCTGAAACCAATTGTTGAAATGCACAATACAACTAAGAGGGGTGGTGAATCAATTTTACCAAATTAATTTATTTCAAACCTTAATCAATTCCACTTTAACTTAATTTTTTATTAAGTGTAAATATGAAATGAAAATAATAGAAAGAAAATACAAGAGACACCAAATTTACGTGGAAAACCCAATGAGGGAAAAACCATAGTGAGGATTAACTCACAATATAGTAAAAATGCAATATTGGATACAAAGGCTCACTATCAGAGGACTCACTGCCCAAATACAAAGGCTCACTACCTACAAATAGGACTCATTGTCTAGAAGGAGGCTCACTGCCTATAGATAAATAAAAGACAAGTAAAGATCAACTACAATAGGTTCCACATAGTCATACCTTGATCAAAGGGTTACAAACACCATCAACTCATTGCTTTCAGGAATCTAACACATCAAAGTATTGTTGCCTTGATTCGCTCTTACACACTCTACTTTTATCACTTGTTTGCACACTTCACTTTCTTTCATTTCAATTGACAACATCTTGACTTGCTTAAATGCCATATTCAACCCTAGAAACTTTCTCCAAGGTTGGTTATACATCCTCCATTTTACAAATTCAAATTGGGTCAGCTACTCAATATTTCCATGATGGATAAGAATGAGAGAGGACCAATTACATATTTAATTAGGACCCAAACAACATCTTGGATCAATCACATGCTTCCTTAATTTGATGCAAATCTTTATGTAATGTGTAAGCACCAAGTAGGCCAAACCTAATGAAAACACCAATGAACTTTGAAGTACATGCATCTCTAGCAAGATGATCACACATGGATCACCCAACACACTTTATCAGATATTGAAACACCTCTTAGAAACCATTAGATACATCCACATCAACTACAATAGTCTTTATTCATAGAACACTCTTCAACAGTCCATCCAGACCAAGCAAAAACACACCGTAGCTTTCGAACAAGCCTTCTAGAGCACCAAACCATAAGCACGTTTTCAAGAACATAGAGAACATCAAGATTAAACTTCATCCAAATCTGCAAGATCTGAAACAAAATACCAGAATATTGCGGAGTAGAGACATCTCTCCTAGTCCACATAAAACAGTTCTGCTAAACCAGTTCACACACCGATGAACACATCTTTCATTCTCCATTAACCTAGAAGCTAAAACTTAGGGTATATTATCCATTGAAGCTCATAACACAATACCATAGATCTGCATAGGTATAGGATCAATATAGAAGAAATGCAAAGAACAATACTAGAGAACACTCAAAACACACACTCAACACTGTCTTCATTATTTCTTAATTTTCTCAAAATCACTTGGCATCAACATAATTGTAACTTCATAAATATAGATCCATGTACTCTCAACACTTCAATAGTATCTCAACTATACAAGTACTACCTTCAATCACTCTGAACTAAGTTGACATCAATGAAAACATTAATGACAACACCACCAAACACATCCATACTTGCAACAGAATCTTCCAGGTCATCTACTCTTGACCAAAATGTTAATACTCCTATGGGATTTGGGAATTTGATACCAAAGGTGGATATGTACAATTTTGATGGCAAGGACCCTCTAACATGGATAAACTAAATGGAGAATTGTTTTGAAGTCCAAAAAGTCCCAAATGGATAAAAGGTCACAATGGCTTCCTTATATCTAGAACCAAATCAATTCATTTGGTATCGTTGGATTTATACTCATCAAAAGAAAAATGGTTTCACTTTCTCATGGTCAATTTTTATGGAGGAACTTCAAGGAAAATATAGTAACAGTGTGATAGATAACTTCTTTAGTTAGCTAGCTAAACTTCAGCAAATAGAGTCAGTTAAGGATTATATTTTGTGATTCCAAAATCTTTCCTTAAGAGCGGACACAATTATAGAGGATAACTTGAATGATTTGTTCTTGGTTGGTCTCAAGGATCACATTCAACATGAGGTACACATGTTTAGTCTTAGCAAGGAGGGTAGAGGAAAAGTATTTGATTCCTAGAAAACAAGGGGCTAATGGGTATGTGTAGGATCATCATGGAAAAATAAGGACCTTAAGTGGTGATGAAAACTCAGAAAATTAGAGTTAGACAACTTGACATAAAAAATTGAATAAGTTATCTATATTATTTCAAAAATATGTAAGAATAGAATCTGTAGCAAATTGAATGTAGTTTCTAAACTACTAGGTTTATTTTAAAAATAAATAAATTATTTGGTGAAAATTTGAAATCTCAATGTAGTAGTACTTAAATTTCAGGGAAAAAATAAGAAGTAGGTATCTATTTGACCACCCTAACCACAATAAAATAATATTTTTTTCTAATATTTTACATATAAGTAGAGGACTCATGTCTCGATGTGATGCATATTTTTTCTAACTTTTTCCAAGTAAATAATTAATTATGATTTTTTTATTACAACTTTAAAAAAATATAAAAATGTGTATGTCTGACCACCTTAACTTGGTCAAAACTTCATGAAATTCATTTTTTTAAAATCCTATAGTATGCGAAGCATAGAATGTGATGCATGTTTTGGATAAAGAAAATGTGATATTGTTTGAAAGTTTTTTTTTTCAATCAGCCTATCAATCGGGACTTTATTCATAATTCAAATAGAAAATGAATAATAATTATTTATTAAATTCAAATTAGAGCATAATTTATATTGGTGGAAAGCTAAGAATCTCCTTTAAAAACCCTTTTCATTTCATCAATTTTGGGTAAAAAAAAAGTTGTCAGCCACATGGGCCATCATATCACTTACATATCACCACTTTTTGGCCCATCATGATCCTGCACATACCCTAATGTGATAAGAGACTAGGGATATTAAAAACCTTCGCTTCCTCAACCTACTAGGTTGACCCCACAACAGATTGAGGAGAAGAGAGAAAAAGGGTTATTTTTCAATTGCGATAGAAAATATAATCGAGGACATAAATGTAGTGAAAAGAAGGAACTAATATTAGAAGGTGAAGGGGATTCAAATGAGGAATCACATGATTCCCAACCAATCATTTCTTGTCATGCACCTTTAGGTTTTAGTGCTCCTAAAACTCTCAAGGTAGCTGGTTACTTAAAGAAGCAAGAAGTAACAGTGTTGATTGATTCAGTTAGTATTTATAATGTCATCAACAAAAATTTGGCTACTCATTTAAATTATTTTATGTATCCATATCTAGAGTTTCAGGTTTTGATCGCAGATGGTGGTACTATTAGTTTCCTGAGAAAATGCCATAACATTAAGTTATCAATGGGATATTATCACCTTGCTAGCCCAATGTATGTTATCTCTATGGGTGCATCAGATAATGTTTTGGGAATACAATGGCTTACTACATTGGGAAAAATTGCTCGATGAACTTCCAAGAACTATTCATGAAATTTCAATCAAAAGGAAAGGTAGTAGAGCTAAGGGAATTGAAAGGAAAGTACCCAAAAATGGTAAGCTCTCATCAAATGAAAAAAATTCTTAAGAAAGTCTAGTTGATGGATTTGTGGCCCAATTATTTTCATATGTCTCTCAATCTAATGCTCCTACTCATCCATGTTTACAAGCAATAGTTGATCATCACTCAGTGATTTTTTGAGATATGCCTAAAGGAATTCCTCTTAAGAGGTATCATGATCATGCCATACAACTAGTTCCAGGGAGCCAACCACCCGACATCAAGCCTTATAGGTACCCACATATACAAAAAATAGATATAGAAAAAATTATGGAGGAGATGCTCAAAGCAAGAATTATCAGGCATAGCCAAAGTTCTTACTCCTTGCTTGTGGTGATGGTACATAAGAAGGATGAAACTTGGCGCATGTGTTCAAACTATAGAGTGCTTAACATGTACACAATTAAAGATAAGTTTCCTATTCCAGTCATTGATGATTTGCTAGATGAATTGAATACAGCTAGATGTACTTTACCAAGTTAGATCTTAGATATGGTTATCACCAAATTCAGATTAAGGAAGAAGAAATTTGTAAGATAGCATTTCAGACTCATGAGGATCATTATGAAATTTTGGTGATGCCATTTGGTCTTACCAATGCACCATCTAAATTCCAAAGTTTGATGAAATCCATTTTTAAGAAATTATTGAGGAAGTTTGTATTAGTGTTCTTTGATGATATATTGATTTATAGTAAGACATAGGAAGAACACTTACAACATGTAGATCAAGCATTACAAATGCCAAAGATCATCAAATCTATGTTAAATCATCCAAGTGTTCTTTGTTCTTAATAAGGTGGAGTATTTGGGACACATAGTTTCACATGAAGGAGTAAAGGTGGATCATAACAAAATTAATGCTATCATGGATGGCCTATTCCAAAAACTATTAAGAAATTGAGGGATTTTTAAGGATTGATGGGATACTATAGAAGATTTGTGAATAATTATGGTCATATAGCAACACCTCTCATAGCTTTATTGAAGAAGGATTATTTTCATTGGAATGAGTTAGCTAATGCATCATTTGAGAGATTGAAGGAGGCTATGTGTACAACTCAAGTGCTTGCCACTCTAGACTTCACAAGTTCTTTATTGTGGAATGTGATGCTTCAGGAAATGGTATAGGAGTAGCACTCATATAGGAGGTTTGACTAATTAATTTTGAGAGTCATCAATTAGAAGGTAAGAATAAACTCAAACCTATTTATGAGAAGGAAATACTAGTGATTATGCATGCAGTTAAACAATAGATTCCTTATCTAATGGGTAGATAATTCCAAGTTAAGACAAATCATGATAGCCTGAAATATTTTTTAGAACAAATATTATCTTCTAAAGAGAAACAAAAATAGATCACTAAGATGTTGGGCTATGACTTTGAGATTGTATATAAGAACATGAAGGAAAATATTGTGGAAGATGCACTTTCTAGGAAGGATGAGAAAGATGAAGCCTTATTGTGTGCCCTTTTAATATTACAAGCAAATTGGGTGGAAGAAGCCAAAGAAGAGTGGAAGAATGATGTTGTGAGAAGTAATCTCATCTAAAAATTAAAGAGTGATCCTAGTAGTTCAAATAAGTTTTGTTGGAAGGGAGATACTCTTTGGTATAAAGAAAGTTTGTATCTTTTCAGGGATTCCACTCTTAAACACAAGATTCTCACAGAGTTGCATGAGTCTCAAGTTGGTGTTCATTCAGGATTTTTGAAGACATATCACCAGGTCAAGCAAGATTTTTTTGGGAAGGGCTAAAAGGTGATGCTCAAAAAATTATAGTTGAATGTTTGGTTTGTCAAAGGAATAAAGGGGAGACAATTAAGACACTAGGTCTCTTGAAGCCCTTATCTATTCCTATCCAATGTTTGAAAGAGGTATCCATGGACTTCATCACAGGGCTTCCCAAATATAAAATTCATAATGTCATCATAGTAGTAGTTGATCGCTTCACTAAATATGCACATTTCATTGCATTATCACACCCTTTTACAACAAGTGCAGTGGAATTTTTTTTTTGGAGACTATTCAAAAGATACATGGTGCACCTAAGGTTATTGTTAGTGATCATGATCCTATCTTTACTAGTCACTTTTGGAAAGATTTATTCTCATATTTGGGTACTCAATTGGATCATAGCTCTTCATACCACTCTCAATCAGATGGAAAAACTAAGGTTGTTAATACGTTTTTGGAAGGATATCTATGTTGTTTCACTTCAGAGAAACAATCTCAATGGGTAGATTGGCTACCACTAGTAGAATGGTGGTATAACACTTCTTTTCATAGCTCATAAAAAATGTCTCCATTTTTGGCACTATATGGATATCATCCTCCTCCCATCTAATCATCATTGAAGGTGCCACCAAGAGTTTAGGTAGTAGAGGAACACTTGCTTCATCAATAATGGGTACTTTCAAGACTCAAGGATAATTCAGCCATGGCACAAAATCAAATGAAGAAACAGGAAGAACAACATCATAGTGAAAGAATTTTTGAAGTTGAGGATTGGGTCTTCTTAAGATTGTAGCCTTATAAGAAAATATCACTGAAACAACAACAAAAAATAATATGTTGTTGCCAAGGTATTATGGCCCATACCAAATCATGCAAAAGATCAGTAGTGTTGCCTACAAGCTAGATTTGCCACCAACAACACAAATACATCTAGTTTTTCATGTTTCTTATTTAAAGAAAGTAATTGGGCATAATATTCCAACTCAAACAATACTACTAGAGCTCAGTGAAGAAGGAAGAATCATTTTGGAATGAGAGAACATATATCAAAAACACATGAAGAAGCTAAGGAATGTAGCTCTCACTAAGTATCTCATCCAATGGAAGAATTCTCTAGTTGAATATGCCACATGGAAGGAAAAGGAGTTCATTAAAAAGAATCCACACTTGATTAGTGATGGCACTCTCAAATTTTTCTAATTTGAAGTGATTGTTATCAATCAGATACATGCACCCTTTGTTAGATTTGCATAAATCAAACTATCTGTTGAAACATGGAAACCCTTTTCAGATGTGGGTGATCTATGTGAACAGGGAATCTCCAGAGTGAGTTGGTTCTCCGAATAATAAACTATTCTAAATTATATCTTGAGGAAAAGGGGAGAAATATGAACTATAATTAAACCTATGACTTAAAATTATTGCTTGAAGATGACTCTATTTTTCTACTCACAAACAATTTCTCAAAAAATAACAATGATTCACAACTTCTCATGAACACTTGACACAAAAGTGATTTGCATGAAGATTCAGATTTTGAATACAACATGCAACCTGTATTTATTATATTTCTACATCAAGAGTCAATTCAAGGAAATCAACAATTACATCAAACTAAAAACTACAATTGACACAAAAATTGAGAAGTAGGAATGTTGATTTCATTAACTGGAGGAGTATTACAAGTTTGAGTACAAATTTTTGAGTTATAAGACTCTCTATTTTGCATGAGATGAAGAATCAATAATCTGGACTAGAAAAACACTAAGTTTTTCTCCAAGATATATCACTAAAACCCTAATTTGAGCTCAAGAAAAAAGCTCAAGGAAAGGCACCTAAAACTGCTCAAAAATGTGGCATAAAAGTGGAAAAAACACACTTTTTGCATGTGCATGCCACAAGGCCTCTAGAAATAGGAAATATATGCTTTTAAAGAAAATAAAATACTTCATCTTTTCACCATGCAGCTCAGATCCGACCAAAAGAAAAGTCAACCTATCTTTGCATGCAAACAGATAAACATAGCAATAAGAAATAAAACAATTTACAAACTATAATTTTATTCGCTGCTTTACATCATGTAGTTTTTACAATTGCTTTATTTTTGTAATTAAAGATAAATATTTTGCAAAAGATTAACCTTATTTCTCCATTTACAATGCTTGATTTTTCTCATAAAAAATCATAAAAATAATAGCACTATTACATATTTTAATTGATTTTCTCTAAAACTCAATTTAAAAAATATCAATACTTGATTGATTAATTTTAAAATCAATTGAAAATATAAAATGCCTAAGTGATCTAAATTTTATTCTAATGCACATCTCTCTAATACCTATAAAATCAATTACAATAAAGTGTCTAAGGCATATATAGATCATTCTTTAATTTTTAATTGATTTACAAAATCACTTAAAAAAACAAGACACTTAACCATTCTATTTTTTGTCTAAGGTATTAGACCTACCTTTCATAAATACCTGAAGCCTAAAACCTCATGAAATATTCAATCAAACATTCCTAAAGACTTAGGTAAAAGAAATACATAAAGACTTAATCAAAGTCGACTAAGGGCATGCAAGAATTCAGCCACACAAGGTAAGAGTCATGACTTAAATCAAAATGCAATAATAGACCCTAAATTTGAATTAGGGCACGCAGAACAAAACTAAGAGAAAACCATAAACTCATCTTCATTTCAACTTTGCAACTTTTAGAAGTTTGGATCTGCCTGGGAGAGATGGCGCCGCCATGTTCATGCTTGACTTTTAGCTTGGGAAGTGTCTTGGTAGCTTTAGATTTATCCTCCATTATGGTCGACCCTTCTCTAAAACTTGTGGTAAGTCAATTTCATGGTCTTTTGATGGATTTTCCACAGGATTTTGGAAGAAAACAACCATTAAGGTCGCGGCCTTCACATGCTATTCATTGTCTGAATTTTTTAGTATATTTTCCTCTATGTTTGTTTGATTCCATTCTGGCTGCCATTGATGATTTCGACCTTTGTGTGTGAGAGCTCTTAAGAGTTGGTCATGCCACCTCTTTTCCTCCATTGCTTTGACAAGGGTAAGCTCTAACCTTAGCTTTGTGTTTACAGTATTTCTCTTTCATTCATTAAGCTTTAATAGCTTAAAATACAAGAACTATATTTGTTATTTTTAATATATAAAATGCAGACATAAACAGGTCACACCATGAATGCATCATTATGGGTTTCTACCATGAATTTCTCACTCCATTTCACATCTTTCTCTTCAGATTTGATTTAAATACAACAAGCTTGAAATGTGGTTTTTAATATTCTTGGTGATTTCTTGTAACTGAAACTCCTTCTCCATCTAGCCGCACCATGAAAAACACAAATGGGTGTTTGCAAACTTCATTTCATTCATTGCATTTTCTATAAAAAACCTCATCATGGGTATTCTGGAAATAGAGAGAAAATCATCATTTTATAAAAGCTCTTTCATGGGTATTCAGTAATAGTGGCAAATCTGTATTCTCTCATGAAAACCCCATGTGGGTATTTGTAAAAACTTGAAAGAAACATCTCATGAATAATAAAAAAACTTCGTATGGATATTTGATAGTTTGAAATAAATTCTCTTACTCTGCATTTCATGAAGAACCCCATGTGGGTATGCTAAAAATGGTAACAATCTTCATTTTAATCAAAAAACCCCAATGTGGGTATTTCTGAAAATGAAAGAAAATCCTTGTACTTATGGAATAAACTTATTACTATATTCTCCATTGAAAATTTTGAAAACCCATCATGGGTATACTGTTATTTGAAATGAAATTGTTATTTTGTATGCATTCAGATTCTAAACTTGACCCACCATGGCATTTCAAGTATTTTTGCTTTCCTGTCAAATATTTCAATATGGATTTACTGAAAAAAGAACAAAAACTACATTTGAAACTTCCACATTATGCTGAAACCCATATGATTTTATGATCTTTTTGAAGTAATGCAGTAAACTCTCTTTCTGTTTCAAAAGAGTATTGTAGCAGTTGTTTCACTTGTAATTCAACTTGCTTGATATTTGACAAAAAGTGCATTAAATCGGGAGAATAGGAAAACTTACTTCTCACCACCTTTGTAACTTCGTTTACCTCTTGCACTATTTACCTTTGTTGAATGAAACAAGAGGACTCCATGTCACTTCTGCTTCATTGATAAGGCATTATGTATGCTTTTCTTCTTGGCCCACTTGTAAGTTTAAGGGGCAACATGCTAAGCTCTACCCTTCTGGGAGCCTATTTGACTCCATATGCTTTTGTGTCTTCATAAAACAATCAACTTCATGATTTTTCCTATACCTGCACAAGAAACAAACAACGATAGCAAAAACAAAAGATATCATGATGTTTAAATTTTCAACTCTGATTCCTGCACTTTTCTTGATTGTTTCAGTGCACTGTTTACAACATTCTCCATTACTATTGGTGTTTCATGTAGATATGTTCATAGTTGGAGCTCTAACGAGACCTTCCCAACTTTCTGTAGGTCGATTGGATCTTGAGGACGAAAGATGGTGCACCACTTCTGCATCGGTCAAAAATAATCAAGCAATGATGATTATGTCCATATTTATGTGTTTTTCCCTTCTTGCATCTTCAGTAGTGTAGGGTGCTCCCTTAAATGCATTGCAACAGTTAACTCCATGGATTGTGTGGTTTCCTTAAATTCTCCTTCTACTTTTCATTCTGAAAAGAAATGCATCATAAATGCAAACTTGTACTATCATTTATATTCTTGCAATCAAATGAAATCTGTAATATAACAATGTCATGGAATAAAATGAAAGAAATGAATGCTTAATCACTTGTATAATCAAATTTGTATTACATTTTTTCTATAAACTATTGAGCAATGACTCTGAACTCTGTTCTCTCAAACAAAGTATAACTAATACTTAATAGAACATATGCAATCAACAATTCAAAACCATGTAGAAACTAATTGAATATCCACTTTAAGATATGTCAAACTTTAATCAGCTCCACCAATTGAGTTGTAGTGAAAATTGGTAACATTTTGGTGATTTCCGCTAGATTCTTTCTAGGTAAGCATTAGACCAGTTGCCTGTAACACTCCATTAGACATGAAGTCAAATTTGCCCCTTCATGAAACTCAAAAATCTGAACAACAATACTCCAAACAATAGCAAAACAAAACAATTGAAAGCAAACTAACATCCCCTGATGGCCAACTAAAACATGCACAAAAACACTTAGGGAAAGTAAGAAAACTAAAAAGAAATGTGTGTAAAGCACCTATTTGCAACAAAACTAGCTCTAACCTACTCTAACTAGCTAAATAAACTGGTCAAACAAAACCATTCACTGATTTGGTGAAATAACTGCCCTTTCTACATAATTTTTGATGTCTCACATGATTTTGGACAATTATATGAAAAATAACAATGGATGAAAGGCCATGAGATAGTTGTACCACACCTTGAGGAACATATACACACCTACTAACCTCTTCATATGGAACATAATCATGACTGACTCGAGGTGGTGAAGTGACTTCAATTTTTTCTCCTTCAATTGTACTTGCATGCTTGGGCTCAATCATGATGGGAACCTTCTTGTTGGCCTCCATTCTAGCAATGTGTCTAATTGGACATCCTGTTGACAAGACAAAATTGGAACTGCTTCTTCTGATTTCACTCTTTTCAATTGCCTCACCAACCACAGCCGCTTCCTGCCTTAGTTGAATCATGCATTCAACCTCGTGCTCCTCCAAAACCGATCTATTCTCATTTATTTTCTCATGGATTAGTATTTTTTATGAATGGATTTCATCATTTTGTTGCTCAGAATTTGGCATTTGATCACTACAAGAATTTAGCAGAGCAACAAGCTCTCTACAAGTTGAACAGTTAGGATCTTGACAATCAAGCATAAGGCTATCTTGAATAGGTTGATCATCATTGGCTGGTAAGTTGGGGACCTACATGTTTTCTTCAACAAAAAATGGCAGTTCATCAAATAAATCAACTACAACCTAGGAACAATCGACCATTTCTTGATCTGGGCTTTGTAACTCTTCAACCATAGCCTCCTCTTTTTTTTCTAGCAGTTGTTCCCAATTCTCGAGCTCCTCCTCATCATTGTACCAACTAGAGACTTCAAAATAATCATCAATATTTTTTTTTTCCAATGAATCAAACCTAACAACAACCTTTTGTTGTGAATCAGCCTCCTCTACTAGTTGATTTTCTAAAATTGTATCATCCTTTATGAGACAAGGAAGCTCTTTAGTGCAAATATTGATAGATTCATCATGAGAAATTCTGAAACTTGGGATTTTTATTTCTGGGGAATCTGTTTACATTTAAAACCAATCTCTTAGAGGGGAAAGGATTCTTCAAGTGGTTGGTTATGAAGCACAACAAGTTTAGAATGTACCAACATATGCTCTTGCAAGGCTAAAGGATCTCTAAAACCAAGAATTTTGATCTTAGGAGGGTTAGGAAGCTCATTTTTCATAAAACTTGGAAACTTAAATTCATTAACCTCTTCTTGAATGAAGTGCTCCAAAATAGCAAGAGTTTTTTGGGCTTCGTGCCTTTGAAACTAAGAAAGAAAAAGCTTTGTTTGTGCAGCTTTCTACTTCTCCAAATCCTCAAACTGTGTTCTTTGGGCCTCCAACTCCTACTCATGAAGATAGGCCTGATAAGCTAGATCCTCTTGGTGCTGATTATACTCATGTTGCTTCTTGATCTCCTCCAACTGCCTCCTATAGTCAAGCAGTGTGCTCCTTATGCTTGCAATATCCCCTTGGTGTGCATCGTACTGCTTTCATTTTACTATTTCATTCATTTGTGCCTCATAGTCCAACCTTATATCTCTGAAACTCAAATCTTGAATATCTTGGGTCTAATTATGAGTATATGACGGCTGAGATAAAAAATGGGCAAGGGTGGGTGGATGGTAATTATATTGGGCATGTTGGTTTTCAAAGTCCATTATATTGAACCAACAACATGATTGTGGTATGGTGGATGGTATCACACATTGTCATGAAAATTTGACCTATTCATTCATTCATAAGCTAGAGAAAAATAAAAAATAGGCTTTTAAAAATAAACCAACACTTGATATGCATGCAAAAACCGAGAATGGAGTTTCCAGGTATATTGAAAAGGCCTCCAAAAGGTTGAATAAATTGTTGTATACACCAAACAACAATTAAAATATTGAAAAATTCTCTAAAAAAAACTTTCAGAGTCCCACTGGGCATGCCAAAAACTGTTATCAATCAGATATACACCCTTTGTCATATTTGCATAAATCAAACTATCTATTGAAACATGGAAACCCTTTTCAGATGTGGGTGGTCTATGTGAAAAGGGAATCTCCAGAGTGAGTTGGTTCTCCGAATAATAAAATATTCTAAATGATATCTTGAGGAAAATGGGAGAAATATGAACTATAATTAAACCTATGACTTAAAATGATTGCTTGAAGATGACTCTATTTTTCTACTCACAAATAATTTCTCAGAAAACAACAATGATTCAAAACTTCCCATGAACACTTGAAATAAAAGTGATTTGCATGAAGATTCAAATTTTGAATACAACATGCAACCTGTATTTATGATCTTTCTACATCGAGCTATAATTCAAGTACATGACAAAGATTCTGTAAACAAAAATCACAAATTACATTAAACTGAAAACTACAATTGACACAAAAATTAAGAAGTAGGAATGTTGATTTCATTAACTGGAGGAGTATTAAAAGTCTGAGTACAAATTTCTGAGTTACAAGACTCTTTGTTTTTCATAAGAATGAGAATCAATAATCTGGACTAGAAAAACACTAAGTTTTTCTCCAAGATATATCACTAAAACCCTAATCCGAGCTCAAGAAAAAAGCTCAAGGAAAGGCACCTAAAACTGGTCCAAAATGTTGCATAAAAGTGGAAAAAACACACTGTTTGCATGTGCATGCCATGAGGCCTCTAAAAATAGGCAAAATCTGCTTTCAAAGCAAATAAAATACTTCATCTTTTCACCATGCAGCTCAGATCCAACCAAAAGAAAAGTCAACCTATCTTTGCATGCAAACTACTAAAAATAGCAATAAGAAATAAAACAATTTATAAACAATTGTTTTATTCTCTCCTTTACATCATGCAGGTTTTACAATTGCTTTATTTTTGCAATTAAAGATAAATTTTGCAAAACATTAACCTTATTTCTCCATTTACAATACCTGATTTTTCTCATAAAAAATCATAAAAATAATAAGCCCTCCACTATTACATATTTTAATTGATTTTCTCTAAAAATCAATTTAAAAAATACCAATACTTGATTGATTTCTTTTAAAATCAATTGAAAATATAAAATGCTTAAGTGATCTAAATTTTAATCTAAGGCACATCTCTCTAATACCTAATTGATTTCTCTAAAATCAATTACAATAAAGTGTCTAAGACATATATTGATCATTCTTTAATTTTTAATTGATTTACAAAATAAATTAAAAGAACAAGACACTTAACCATTCTATTTTTTGTCTAAGGTATTAGACCTACCTTTCATAAATACCTGAAGCCTAAAACCTCATGAAATATTCAATCAAACATTCCTACAGACTTAGGTAAAAGAAATACATAGAGACTTAATCAAAGTCGACTTAGGGCATGCAAGAATTCGACCCCACAAGGTAAGACTCATGACTTTATTCAAAATGCTTTAATAGACCCTAAATTCGAATTAGGGCAAGAAAAACAAAACTAAGGGAAAACCCTAAACTCATCTTCATTTCCACTTTGCAACTTTTAGAAGTTTGGCTTTGCCTTGGGAGGTGTCTTGGTAGCTTCAAATTTCTCCTCCATTCTGGTCGACCCTTCTCTACAACTCGTGGTAAGTCAATTTCATGGTCTTTTGATGGCTTTTCCACTAGATTTTGGAAGCAAATAGCCATTAAGGGCACGACCTTGACATGTTATTCATTGTATGACTTTTTTGGTGTATTTTCCTTTGTGTTTGTTTGATTCCATTCTAACCGCCATTGATGACTTCGACCTTTGTGTTTGAGAGTGCTTAAGAGCTGGCCGCACCACCTCTTTTCCTCCATTTCTTTGACAAGGGTAAGCTCTAGCCTTAGCTTTGTGTTTCCAATATTTCTCTTTCATTCATTAAGATTTTAAAGCTTAAAATACAAGAAGTATATTTGATGTTTTTAATATATAAAATGTAGACATAAATAGGTCGCTCCATGAATGCATCATTCTGGGTTTCTACCATGAATTTCTTGCTCCATTTCACATCTTTCTCTTTAGATTTGATTTAAATACAACAAGCTTGAAATGGGGTTTAATTATATTCTCCATGATTTTTTGTAACTGAAACTCCTTCTCCATCTGGTCACGCCATGAAAGCACAAATGGGTGTTTGCAAACTACATTTAATTCATTGCATTTTCTATATAAAAAAAACCCGTCATGGGTATTCTGGAAATAGAGAGAAAAACATCATTTTATAAAAGCTCTTTCATGGGTATTCAGTAATAATGGCAAATTTGTATTCTCTCATGAAAACCCCATGTGGGTATTTTTAAAAAATTGAAAGAAACTTCTCATGAATAATAAAAAAACTTCATATCGATATTTGATAGTTTGAAATAAAATCTCTTACTCTCCATTTCATGAAGAATCCCATGTGGGTATGCTGAAAATGGTAACAATCTTCATTTTAATCAAAAACCCCAATGTGGATATTTCTGAAAATGAAAGCAAATCCTTTTATTTTTGGAACAAATTTACTTATAACTATATTCTCTGTTGAAACTATTCAAAACCCATCATGGGTATACTGTTATTTGAAATAAAATTGTTATTTTGTAAGCATTTAGATTCTAAACTTGACTCACCATGGCATTTCAAGCATTTTTTATTTCCTGTCAAAAAATTTCATGTCGATTTACTAAAAAAGAACAAAAACTGCATTTGAAACTTCCACATTATGCTGAAACCCATATGACTTTATCATCTTTCTGAAATAATGTAGTTAGCTCTCTTTCTGTTTCAAAATAGTACCATAGCAATTGTTTCACTTGTAATTCAACTTACTTGATATTTGACAAAAAGTGCATTAAATCGAGAGAATAAAAAAACTTACTTCTCACCACCTTTGTAGCTTCATTTACCTCTTGCACTGTTTACCTTTGTTGAACTAAACAAGAGGACTCAACGTCACTTGTGCTTCATAGATAAGGCATTGTGTATGCTTTCCTTCTTGTCCCACTTGTAAGTTTAAGGGGTAGCATGTTGAGCTCTACCCTTGTGGGAGCTTGTTTCACTCCGCATGCTTTTGTGTCTTCATAAAACAATCAGCTTCATGAATTTTCCTATACTTGCACAAGAAACAAACAATGCTAGCAAAAACAAAAGATATCATGATGTTTACACTTTCAACTCTGATTCCTACACTTTTTTTATTGTTTCAATGCACTGTTCACAACATTCTCCATTACTGTTGGTGGTTCATGTAGATATGTTCATAGTCGGAGCTCTAACGAGACCTTCCCAAATTTTTGCAGGTCGATTGGAGCTCGAGGATGAAAGATGGTGCACCACTTCTGCATCGACTGACAATAATCGGGCAATGATGATTATGTCCATATTTATGTGTTTTTCCTTTCTTGCATCTTCAGTAGTGTAGGGTGCTCCCTTCAATGCATTGCAACATTTAAATCCACGACTTGTGTGGTTTCTTTAAATTATCCTTCTACTTTTCATTCTGAAAAAAAATGCATCAAAAATGCAAACTTGTACTATCATTTGTATCCTTGTAATCAAATGAAATCTGTAATATAACAATGTCATGGAATAAAATGAAAGCAATGAATGCTTAATCATTTGTATAATCAGCTTTGTATTTCATTTGCTCTATAAATTATTGAGCAATGACTTTGAACTTTGTTCTCTCAAACAAAGCATAACTGATACTTAATAAAATAAATGCAATCAATAATTTAAAACCAGGTAGCAACTAACTAAACTCCTAATTTAAGATATATCAATATTTAATCAGCTCCACCAATTGAGTTGTAGTGAAAATTGGTAAGAGTGACCATTTCAAAAATTTTGCCTCTGCACTTTCAGAAATGCACCTAAAAATCTGCCTAAGAGACCTACTTGGGAGGGTCATATTTTGGAGCCTATTGATTTTCAAGCCAAACCCCTTGCTGGACCCACTCATGTGACATATGTTAACATGTATGTCAGTTTTGAGATTCCCATGATAATTTCTGTTAGGGTTTTGAAAAGCAAAGCTGGAGGGTTTTGGCACTTTTCAGTTATTTGCAAACTTTCAGTTTTGCAAAGTAGCCCCCTGCTTGAGCTTGCATTTTGCAAATGGTTGACTATCAAGCAAAAATAATTGTTTCTCTCCATTCTCCCCACAAAAATTTACTCCCATGTCAGGTTTTAGAGCCTCATGACAAGATTTGATAATTTTACTAGGCCAAAAACAAACGTAATTTGTTTAGTTTTGCACTTGCACTTTTCAAGGTGGTCAACTTTCACCTTCAATATCTTTTGATTAATAATGATTCAAGAAAATCCCACTTTCAAGCATACTCATTGGTCCCAAATGTGCTTGTTTTTCCATTGGCAGCCTCCTAGAAGTTTATTTGGTATTTTTTCAAAGTGGTGACTTCATGAGCCCTGATTGATTCTAAATAGGTGCAGATGCAGAAAAGTCCAACTGAGTAGCTTTGGAATTTAATATCTTTCACCTCAAGATTTATTTTTACAAACCGTCCTTTTCACTCCATTCTTGGATCAAATTGTGCATTCCTACTCAGTTTTAGGGTCTCCAAATAAGTTCTAAGGGGTTATTTGATCATTTTATAATCGTGAGAAGGTAAAAAATGGTGTTCCGAAAAGTGTCAAAATTTGAAAATATAAGGACAACCCATTTAGTTTTTTGGTTTGAAATATCTACACCTCCATTTTCATCAAAAATAGAGGTCATATGATATATTATTTTAATGTATCTTTGGTGCAGTGAACACGTCCTGAGAGTCAGTTTACAAAAGAGGTACCTGAATTTTAAGGTTGGACAAAATTTGAGAAAATGGGTTTTATCTAAATAATTGATTAAGATCCTAAGTAAATTTTCACAGCTCTAGGTGTCCCGGTTTCCAACAATAAATTTCTTCAAATGGCTTGCAGCCGTAATTAAAAGTCACAATTTTTCTAAAGTTTCAAATGTTAATATTTAAAATATTTTGAATATTTTAAATATTGTGCAAGGATAAATGAGGCATTTAGGGAAAATATAAAATGAATTTCAAATATTTTGACCAAAGCAATTTTAATTCTTGTTTCTGATTGGTCGAAAGGTGGCTTTCACGACTTTCATGGCTGCATTGCAAAACTCATCTCTCGTGGCCATTTATGTATAAAAATGGCGGAAGAAATCATTAATGCAATGTTTCCAGTGTGAGCGCTTACAGTAAAAACATATCAAATTTGTGTTTGAAGAAATGCTCTTTTAGCATTGCTAGCAAATGGAAGCATTTCACGAGCCTCACATGATAAAAGATGAAGTCAGCCAAAATGTTGTGAGGTGTGTGGGGTTGACCAGGGAAAGAAAGAAGTGGGCCCATGAGTTTCTTAAAATGCTCAAGAAATGAGCATTAAAATATAGACTGAAAGCGGGAGCAGGTAAAATCTAGGTGGGCCTGAGATTTCTTCATTTTGAGCGCACGGGAAAATATTAAAGTGAAATAAAAGATGCCTTCATTATGAAGCAAATATTTGAAGATAAAATGTAGGGGTAAGAATCTCACAGGCCTCGCACGATAAAATGTGATGCCTTCCAAATTGTTGTGAGCTGTGCAAGAAAAGAACCGCATGGAGTGGTGGGTCCCAAGAGGAAATTAAATGCATGGGTAAAGATTTTAAAATCTATGTCCGATGAAATATTCAAAAGCATTCACATTTTAAGAGGCTTTCACTTTTGTAAAGTGAAATATAAAATAAAACATGGGAGTAGATTCTTTGTGAATAAATATTTCAGATGAAATATTTAAATTCTTGGGAAAAATGCATGTGAAAATGTTGGTGAGAAATAATGCATAGTTTTACAAAGTAAATGAAGATACGGGTAAATCTTATTTGCCCGATAATAATTTTCACCAGGCAAGTATTTTAAAAGTTGGGCACGTGAATGTAAAGGGTTGACAGTATAAAATGGAAAGTGAAAATATGCAAGCACGGGTGAATGTTCTAGAGCCTTTGTATTTTTTAAAGCACGTGAGAATATTTTAATGTGAAGTTAATTTAATATTCACTTTGAGATCAAATATTATTTGTTGGGGATTAAAGTATTAATGTGCAACAAAGGAAAACATGGGTAAAGTGAATATACTTACTTTTCAATGCACATAAGTGTGAAATAATTTTCAATGCAACAAGAAAAAGTGAATAAAGTATTTACTATGTAAGACAGAGGTTTTATTTCCTAGAAAATAATAAAGATTTTTGAGCTACAACATAACAAAATAAAAGGACAGAAATAAAGCTTTCATAGGAGGAAATATTGTTCACTGCAGGGTAAAATGGTGCAAATTCTTCACATGGAGAAATTTTATTTTGCTGAACAACTTGAAGGAAAGGAAAATCGAGAGGAAAATTTTGTTACAAGGAAGAGAGTAGAGAGAGGCTTTTCTTTTTGCAGATTAACAGTGGATGGAGCTTCCATATGTCCTCAACGGATTAAATTCTGGAGTTTTGTTTTCGTCTATATCTTCTCTTTTTCTCTCATTGTTCTAAGGTTTTGGATTTCTATATGGGGCTGGGTAGATAGAGAAATGCTAATTCTGAGTCATAAATTGACTTTGTAAGCTATAATTGCTGATTTCATGAGTAAATATCAGCCAGTTTGTGCAAGCAAATCATAAATGTCATCAAATTATCTCCAACTTTATACATTTTAAATCATTTGAATTCAATAATACAAAGTATGTTTGAGTTTATCATCTCAGTTTCCCTGGGAGTGTTTTATTTGTTCATGGGTCTATTTCAAAGAAATGGTTTGAGCAGATAATTTCAATTTTAGGTGTGCAGGTTGGATTAATAAGAAGAGCTTGATTGATAACAGGAGTGGATTTGTTGGCATAATGCACTAGCAGTTTGAATCCACTAGTTGAAGTGTGTTTTCTGATGAAATTCCTTTCATACTTTTGTATTTTGACTTTGTGACCTAGGGTTATGCACTGATATGTTATTCAGCTTGATGCATTCTCAGAAACATTTTAAATTTAAAATCATTAAATCTTTGAACTATGTTGTATGTGCTTAAAAGCATCATTCAATTCCTAGCATTAGGTGATTATTCGCTCAAAGGTCTGCCAAGCCTTCAGTGAATAATATCTATTTGCAGTTAGTAGGAATGTATATGTGTATTGAAGTGTTCTTGAGGCAAGAAATATCATATGAACACAAATAGGAACACCCTCCTTGGTCTCATAGAGCCTAAAGAGTAGGGGTAAAGCCCCAAGAAGCTTTACCTGTCAATTAGCCACTAACTTTGATAATTATTGAACATAGAGGTTGGCTACCTCTTAGAGAGTTTCAAAGCTTAACTGGAAAAAACACCAACAAAATGGTGACTCTACTGGGGAGATTTCTTAATTTCCAGTTGCAAACTGTAATATCATAGAGTCAAGAATTTGGTGAATCTGAACATCTGGTTCAAATATTGAGAAGTTTTCAAACCTGGAAGTAATTGTGTTGTAGCATATTTCAAAAAAATTATGTGTGATTCTATTGTGGAAGAATACCTAGAAAGAGATTTAGTTTTTAGAGAGATTCATAATGCTTGAAGTTCAGTCCTCTATGAAGAGAGGTGATGACTCTATCTAAGAACCTGTTGATGATGTGAAGATATTTTTAGATCTATGTATATTTCCAGTAAGGAGGAATAATTTGCAGCAACTGCAACATATCTAGGTATTTCTCATTTTTTGGTTTTCGAGAAAGATAAATATGTATATGAAAACCACACTTGAAGTTCTAGAAAACTTCGGTTCCCTTATTTAGTGAAATTAAGCACTACAATCAAGGGATATTTGAATAGTTGTAGAGGGAACAAATTCATTTTCAAATATGTATTGTTGTCCTAGTTCTCCATCTACAAGTTGTAATTTCATGCCTAAATCACAACCATGTCCCCAAAGAAAGGTGTCTGCAAGTGACATATATGACCAAGTCTAGATTTTAGTAAAATCCAAGGTTACCCACATTCTGTTCCAAGAAGATTTAATGAATATTTGCCTAATTTTAGAGGAGATTTTGATGAATTAGCATTAAGACATGTACAAGGTCTTTTTGACATGATGGAAGATTGTCAAATTGAAGAAGAGGATTTTGTCATAAAAAAAATTCTAAGAACTTTAGAAGATTTTGTTGAATGTTGGTTTATTTGCTTGCCAATGCATTCCATAGATTCATGGCATAACCTCAGAATATGTTTCCTTGATTATTTTGAAGAAGAGCCAATAGTGAATGATGAATACTTGTCTGAAGAAAGAAATCTACATACCCAAGAAGAATATAATGAGAAATCCACAAACAAAGTTAAGTCTATATCACATATTGATGCATTGTGTGATTTGAAAATATTTGAAGATGAATCCCCTTATGAATTTCATGCTAGATTCATAAAATTTCTACTTGATATACCAGAATTAGAAAGGCTTGATGAATCATTTTGCATCAATTTGTTCTGTGTGAATTGTGAGCCAAGTTGGAGTACTATGTCAGCTAACTTGAAGCCCCCTAGCCTTAAATGCTTAT
Organism: Sequoiadendron giganteum; assembly: GCA_007115665.2. Taxonomy (NCBI): domain Eukaryota; kingdom Viridiplantae; phylum Streptophyta; class Pinopsida; order Cupressales; family Cupressaceae; genus Sequoiadendron; species Sequoiadendron giganteum. The sequence continues at coordinate 268,347,633 of CM021105.1, forward strand.
ATCAATGGATTTCAGTGATTGAAGAAATGATAGATAAATATGGAAGTGATCTCTTAACTCAAAATTTATGTGATGGTACGTTTTCAAGACTTAGTCCAATGGGTGATGATGGTATAATAGAAATGAGTGATGCATCATTAGGTGATGAGGAAGTTGTCTTTGAAAAACCTACAAAAGAAATGTACCCAGATGAAGATTGTAGCCATGATGGTCATGTTGAGTTCAATGAAATATGTGAAGCTTCTTCTATTTGCTTTGAGAATGTAAAAATAGAAGGCATATTTTTTGTAACAAATGAAGGTTGTAATGATGCAGATGATAATGAAAGTATTATCTCATCTATGGAATTTGAATATATAGTTGAAGATCATGCTAATTCTAGGTTTTTGTGTCTTCATGAAGAGAATAATGATGTTGTAAATGGAAGTTTGCAGCTAGCTGAAAAGCATTCTTGTTTGAGTGATTAAGATGATTACAATTCTGTTTGTAGCCCTGGTGACTATAAGTCCTTTCAAGAGAAGGAAGTGGAATTGATTTCTTCAAGTGAAGAGTGCTTCAACAAGGAAAATGATGACAACATTTCTAATGCCTCACTATTGTATGATGATGGATATGAATTGGGTGTTCTTTTTGAAGAAGAAGTATGTAATCAACAATATTATGATGCACTTCATCATACTAATCTTACAAGTATTAAATTTAGCACTGATACAAACATTCATGATGAGACAAAGGAGCTTGTTGATTTGAGAAATTCTTTTGAGAATGTCAGTATATCAACTGCAAATGACAAGGTATGCAATAAGTTTCAGTTAGAGCAATCATTTGCGAGAAGCTACAATGAAGAAACCATTGATGGTTTTCAGTTTGACATTGAAGAAGGTAGGCCTACTGATTGTTCCAACAGTATGAATGAAGAAGGAGATATGTATGCAAGAGGTTCATTGGATGAATCATTTCAAGTAGTGAATTATGAGGAGCGTGCATATGTTGATAATGATAAATTAGGAACTCTAGTTTGGTTTGATGCTTTACCTTCTTCTACTTCTTTTGCTAACTTTGAAGTTGCCATTTAAATTTCGCACACTAACTCATTTTTTTGCACAATCCAACAAAAAATTTTAACGAAAGCTATATAATTAGATGTATCATTGGGCACTTTTTGCAAAATTTTCATTTTTAAAAAATTTTATCCCCGATGTTCATCGGAATTTCAACGAACCTTATTTTTTGTCGAAGTTTCGATGAAGATCTTTCGCCAAAATTTTGACGGACTTGCAAAGTTCAATTGTGGCCGACATAAATAAAAATGAGCTCAACTATTTATTGCGACAGTGTTTTGCTTGATGATTTTCTTGGGAAAAATCAGAAAAAACTCAAGAAGATATCGCTAGGTTGAGGGTAGTCATTGTCTTTTTCCAGAATTCATTTGTGAAGTCAGATTTGTACTTCCAGGTTTGAAAATCATATTTTAAAGCAACATATCATCAAATTTCATTTTTAGTTTTGTGTATTTTTAGAATTTCATTTCCAGATTTTAGACCTGACTTCACAAATTCTTTATAAGGGAATTGTTTATAACTGATGGAAAATTCTTGATGGATTTGGACAAAGATTATATTTGCAAGGTTTCAATTTTAACCCTAATGATCAATTTTCAATAGATTTGGGAGCCATAACTAGATAATATCAAAGGAATAGGGATAGCTACAGAGTGAAATAGCTGTCAAGATTCAAGCCTAGAGGGTTGAACAAAGAATTGGTAATTTTTGATAGTGGATAGTTAGAGCCATTTATTTATGATATTTTTGAAGACTATTTCATAAATATGTATTTTTCCCTTTACCAAGTTTCAGAAATAGATTTTAGACCTTAGATGCTAGTGTCTTATAAAAGCAGTTATGGTATATTTGTTACTTGAAGTTCTTGAATTCATCTTGACTCTATATAAACGTATCTATTTTTTATTTGAACAAGAAAGAAAGAAAGCAACCAATTTGTAAATATTGTGAGATATTTAGAGCAACAAACTAAAAAATGAAAAAATGAAGGTAGGCCTCTCTATTTTTCTTAGTTCACTTAAACTTTTTAGATGTTGCCAAACATCTAGCAAGCTATAACTATCATGCAGATTATATGATTTGTATTTCTTTTGTACTTTGGAACAGTTTACAAGATGAAATTGTCTCCTCATGTATGTAGAAGTATAAGCTGCCAAATACCTTCAAAAGTTGGTACAGGAATCAAAAGATGAACCTATCAAATTGGAAACCAAAATTTTTGTGGTAATAAGAGTTAATTTTGACATGAATGGAGTGTTGTAATAGCTTTATTAAGTAATACAATTCATTTAGTTATTTGACAATTTGGTGATTTGTGTGTAGATATGCCACCATATGAAACTGAATGGAAAAGAGCACTCCTTACCTTATCAAGTAATATCCAGGTAAGATGTTATAAAAAATAACTTGTGCTTTTAGTGAAGTTGGTCAACCTACTAATTCTTTTCCATGCTTAATTTTTTCCTTTTGGATTGAGCTACTTATGATAAATTTTTAACTTTCCTTGCAACCTATGTATTACCCTCTCAATTTTTTAACTGGTTTAAAGCAATCTCTTATAAAGGATATATAATTCCTTAGTACTTTAGATTGTCCTTTATGTTAAGGGAGGCATCTGACTATTGTTTATATAATTCAACTTTATTTGAGAGTAATCATATTTAATCTCTATGTGGTAGATTCAGACACTAAAATAAAGTATTTGACCTTATTAGGAAAAATAAAGCAAAAAATGTAAAAGTGCGTCACATCTCTATTGAAAGTGATCCCATATCCTTTGTGATACCTTCCCTCTAGCAACTTGGCTATCCTTTGTCTTTTAGGTTATGCATGAGTTTATTCATTTGATTTCAATGGCCTTGCATAACACTTGAAGAAATTAATTGTGGTAGCTGCTTGAGATATTGTCCATGCACTCCTTAATACACTTGTAGGTTGTCCTCTTTTGAAACTTTGTGAGATGGAAATATTTATTATTTTACCATACTACTATGAAGAAAATGAACCCTTTACAAGATTTATGATGTTTTAAAAGCCCTCTTGACTGCTCAGTTACTTTTCTTTATGTATCTTTTAAATTTTGTCATACTAACCTATCACTGTTATTATTAATTTCAATGCCCCCTTCATGGTTATGACATGGACTAATCATTGTTTATTTAATATTCATGACTGTGATCTCCTTATGGGAATCTATAGTAAAGTGTCATGTCTCTCTTTGGAGTCCATTTCCTTAAATCTTTTCTCTTTGCTCATTGCTCCTTACCTCTATAGTATCCCTATATTGCATATACATAATAATAACAATTATGGTGATAACTAGTGGACATGGGTATAACATCAAGCATCATACAAATGTAGTTTATATCTACATATATAATACCCCGGGATACTAATATTGTAGCACTAGTCAAAGAATCATCATCAAACTATATTTGTTGATCAAATACAATGAAAAATAAAATATATTAAAATATAAAACATTGATCTTTTCTATCTACTCCACTGTAAATAATAAAGACTTCCAACAGTCAAATTGGAAGGAAATTTCTACAATTTTTATTATTTACACTGGAGTAGATAGAAAATATCATTATTTTATATTTTACTATTTTATTTTGCAAATAGCATTGGATAGTAAATTGGTGAATACACTATCAAACATAATTATTGGACCCTTTGAATATATAGGTTATCAATCTTTAATAAATTCACATGAGAAATCATACTAACCAATAGTATCAATGAAACTTTGATACTATATAATAATGACTAATCTCAGTTTGATGGTATTTCAAGACCAATGCATGAATATCATTGGGCCTCATGGCATTGAACATTGTTTTCATTTAGCCATGGTATAATGTTCTTACAGGAAGCACAATGCGAGTATGATTGAATGTATCAAAGGAAATAGGAGTTAGAGTAGATAAAAAGAGATCAAAAATATTGTAGTGTAACCTTATTATTATATAAATAAATAGAAAAATAGTAAGAGTAGGAACCCCAAATATCATGTTCATTGTCTATGTGAATATGTGTGGAATAGAGTGACCCCTTATCTATTTCATTGCTAATAAGGTTACAGTTTATTCTTATTCTCCTCTGCATAGTATAAGCTCTAACCAATTTTTAATATTTAGCTTAAAAGTCAAGATAGTATTCCATATTGATTCTATGTCAATACGAGGGAGGAAGTTGTATATGGATTCTAGAATAAACATTGTAACCAAACACATGAATTACATGGATGGAAAAAAATTCAATTCAAATGGCAATAGATTTGACATATAAAACCAGAGGATGGCCATATGATATTTTGAAGCACTATTGTAATGGTGAAGTCAATTTAGATAGAGGCTTGCTTCATAAGTAGATGGAAGTGTATGAGACATTTGAAGTTGCTTGTGAGAACAAGATTTAGCTTAACCTACAAAACTAGGCAAATGAAGTGTTGTCCTTACAAAACAATTTTGTCGAGAGTGTGAAAGTGAAGGTCTATACAAAATTGTTTGTATGTATTGTATTCAACATAAATATGTTAGGATCAGTCTCAGCAATCATTTTAGTCTTTCAAAATGATATCATCCTTATTCAGCCATACACTATTTTTTATCAGATGGATGTAATCATTAAGGAAGACCCTTTCATTATTCCCTTAATGGATTGAACTTTCAAGAAGGCCATCTAATGGTTTTTCCTATTGATATCCAAAGCAGGGATGTGAATAAGACTGATGACTATGCAAGCTATATTGTAGATAAAATTCATAGATCTTTTAACTTTATCAAGAAATATAATAGGGTGGTCCACTTCAAATGAAACTCTTTATTATGCCATACTATTTTATTTTCAGAATTCATTTGTGAAGTTGGATTTGTACTTCCAAGTTTGAAAATCATATTTTAAAGCAAAATCTCATTAGATTTCATTTTTAGACTTGTGCATTTTCAGATTTTGTTGTGCAAGTTCAATATTATGATTTTAGGAGTCTAACAGTTGGAAATCATAGTAAAATTAGAATTTAATAATTTCTGGAATTAGCATTTTAAAGTGTTTTTTGGGGCCATTAACTTCAGACTATTTTCTCTTTTGCAAGGGTGGTTGCATGCCAAATTTTTTTGTTGTAAAATATGAGAATTATTAGATTTTTTACTTGTCTATGATTAAAAATTATTGGAGTGTGAGTGATATTTTTTGAAGATCTAAATATTCAAGCTTGGTAAAGAAAAATCATGTCAGATAATATTAGTCCAGAACAAAATGAAGAGTCACTTGATAGATTGTGGGCTAGATTGAAAAGAAAGGGTGATGAGAAATGTTATTGTCCTTGCAATAATTGCAAGGGCTTAAAGATGAGAATACTTTTAATCACAACAACTGAGAAACATTGTAGGCAACATGGTCATGTTGAAGGGGGGCATGATTATCATCCATTGGTAAGTTGTTAATTATATGTGTTTATATTGATTGAATTTGTAAATGCTTATATTATTTCAACATTTTATATATATATAAAAAATCACTTGATCATAATCATGGTTTATTTGTGTATGTCATTATTATAAAGGTGGGGTGCCCTAGGGCACATGATATGGATTATCACAGCATGGAGAATGTGGTTTTGCAATCGGAGGAACATGGAGTTGTGAATATCAAAGATGAAGTTAATGATCCTATGGAAGAAGATGATCATGCGCCAGAAAACACAATTGAAGATGATCGTGAAAATACATTGATCCATGACACATTTAGTGGCACAACTGATCATGTTGATTGAGATGACTTTGATGATGTTCATGATTTACCTATACTTGAGAAGGCATACAAGCCCTTTTATGAAGGCTCCCAAACAACTCTTCTCTCAGTTGTATTGTTGTTGGTGAACTTGAAGGTTATGAATAGTTTATCCAACATACCAATCTCACGGATGTTAAGGTATGTCATATATGTCATATTTTTTCATCTATTTTAATTGTCGTTAGTTCATCACTAGTAAATAAAGGATGAAATATGTACCATTAATATTTTTTATATTAACAAATTATTTTTTGTTGTAGATTGATTGGTGAATTTTTGTTACCGCCATCAAATATTTTACCTCGCTCAGACCGAGATTTATCTGGAATTATGAAAGATATTGGAATGGAGTATCAAGCAATAAATGCATGTCCCAATGATCATATTATATACCATAAACAACATGAATTTGCAACAAAATGCCCGGAATGTCATATCAGTAGATATCAAACAGATCAACTAACAAAAAAGGTGCCTCACAAGGTTCTTCATTATATTCCCATTATTCCACATATGCAACAATTATTTAGGTGTGAAAGCTTAGCGCAATTTATGGATTATCATGCACGGAATAGAAGTGGAGATGACATTAAAGAAGAAAAATGGCCACACTTTAAAGAAGAACCTCATAATCTCAAGATTTCATTGGTAGTGGACGGTGTCAATCCATTTGGAGAGCTGAGATCTATTTACTCAGTGTGGCCTATTTTTGTTATCAACAATAACATTCCTCCATGGATGTCAATAAAGAGGGAGCACATAATGTTGGCAATGATTTTTCCAGGTATTTGTTTACATCAATTTTTTTTAACGTAGTAGCATTTCATTTGTCTTATTTGTTGCATAATGACTTATATTTTTTTCATTTAATAGTCATGTACATTAATTTATATATATTACAGTAAAATGGTTATAATAATTATGTAATGTTTATGTTCATTCAACTAGGTAAGTACCAAGTTAAAGATATGAATGTATATATTGAGCCTCTTATTGACGAGTTACTAAAGTTATGGAATGATGTCACTATGTATGACGTATCTAGACCAATAGGACAATGATAATTTCAATTCTATGCAATGCTTGTATGGACAATTCATGATGCCCTAGGGCTAGCACATTTTTGTGGTATGTTATAACGTTCGACTGCATGAATTTAACGATATTTAATTTTATGAAGTAGATATCATGCATTTTTTTTAAATAATCTATTCATTATATAATTATTAAAATTGACATATTTAATCCAATTATATATGATTTGCAGGTCTTCAAACAAAGGGAAATTTTTCATGTCCAATTTGTGGTCCAAAGATGAAATCTCGCCGTTCAACAAGTTTAGGAAAGTAGGTGTTTGATGAGTATAGGCACTTCCTCCATAGAAATCATAGGTATCAAACTACTGAAAAACATCTTTTCAATGGGAAAGAAAAGACTACATCAAAACCACAAATAATGACACCTCGCCTATGGAAGTTGGAATATAATAGAATTAATCATCAAGGTTATACATTGGATCAAATTATTTATCTATCATATATGATACGTTTTGAATTTATATTTTTATATTATGTTGTGTTTACTCATGCTATAATTGACAATGATTTTCGTTGTTAATTTGTTTAACTTATATGCTTCATGAAGGTCGTCAAGGCATTAATGGTCGGCTTCCATAGGGACTAAAAAGTTATCCCAAATAATTTAGTACGTTGCCCTCAGGGATAACTTTAAGAAACCCCCCCCTCGACGAAGGTGTAAAATCCTAGTGAATCTTTCATTTTATTTGAAAAAAAATATTTATTTTCCTGGCAAATCTTATGCACAGTATTAAAAAATTTGTAAAATCCTAGCGAATCTTGATGAATAATTAGTAAAAATAATAATCATAGTGGCGAATCCTAGTGAATCTTGGCATGCTCCTATCACAATACAGGTGGGGTCGAGGGCCAGATCTTCCCCCATTCCTAACAAAATTCAATACCATCGGCCTAACAATGCTTCATCGACAGAACCCCCATCACAATCTTGTCGATGGCCCGATGAAAATGGTTCGCAACCTAGTATTGGTGTAACAATACTCTATCGAGCTGACTCCTAAGGTGCTCTCCTGATATACCAATAGAGTCAAGTTGTCTTGACAAAACTAACCATGAATTATAACCATGGGCATGAATTATCGAATGCATAAAGTATATCGAGGGAACTATGGTGCATCGGGGAAACATTATCTAGCGTCCCACTGATAGAATGAAGGATGACCGCAAGTTCATTCCGCACCCTAATACACATGTACCTTTTTAAAGGCTTGTTGAGGCCCGAAATTTGTTTTGGGCCACATGATTAGATTTAATCATGTGGCCCAAAACAAATTTTGGGCCTCAACAAGCCTTTTAAAAGGCAAATTTGTATTAGGGCCTGAAATCAACCTACAATCATTTGATTAAAAAACTAATCTAGGGCAATAGATAAAAGAAAATATTCTTCAAATTAAATAGTACTTTATTATTAGTGGCGATATTGCCCCAAAATTAATCAGAGGAATATAATATTACTGGCAAATATAATTAAAAAATTTAGTTATTGTATGACGCATCATTTATATGGCGAATTAATCGAGACAAAATTATTTTTTCGTAAAAACTTGGCAATTTAGTCTTCGTTTCAGCTTGTACTATTAGCCATTTTTGGAGCTCCTGATTTCTCTTATTAGCCAATTGTCGAATATTCTCCACTAAAGTTTTCTCTGGTTGCCCTACTATGAGCAACTACAAATTCTGCATTTGTTTGATACAATGCATATCAAAAAGAATATGATAGGAACGTTATGGAAAATATTGGATGGAAGGCATGACAAAGACATTTTTTTCAAAATTTGTAGTGACATTCAGGAAGCCAATCATGCAATGAAAAATGTCATTCAATTAAATAGCGATGGAGACCAAATTAAGGGGAGGGGGATGTAAGACCCCATTTCATGTGTGATTGATACAACCCTAATTTTTTATATGTTTCCTTGAATAGATGGTGAGATGTGATGTGGACGATAAATAGTGTGGTTATGTAACAATATTTTGGTATTTCATTTTGACATTTTGTTTCATTGCCATTGCCATGAGTGTGTTAGGCATGTATGTAAATCGGGGAATACAATTGAAATGTTAAATGGAATTTTTGTAAGGTCAAATCTTGGGATATTTAACTAGAAAACAAATGGGATGTGAGATTGTTGCTAATTATTGCATTGATAATGATTGCATTGGTAATGTGTAGGAAAGTGAGGGCACCGGTACGAGAAGGGAAAACCAATGAAAGAAAATGGAAAGAAATTCCCTTGTGGTTATGTATTTGATTTCTTTTTGAGCTTAGAAGGAAATAGAGTTAATGTGTTGGTATACTAGGGTGTGAGGGTGGATATTAAAGGGCTAATTTATTTAATTGTTTTGTGTGGGTGTTTAATTGTGTCATGTGAGGTGTAGGTGGGGGTTAGGGTTTAGGAACCCTTATCCAAGTGTGAAATTCGGATGAATCCCTAGGTGGGTCTTTAAAGAGGGTTGTTGGTCAATTTCCTTAGTTAGGATGCAAAAATAAACCCCCTAGGGTCTATAGTATAGTGGTAGGGGTCAAGTAGGCATACAATAGTGCTCCAAAGACACGATTTGACCCTTGAAAAGTCCTCATAATGATGAGTGACGAATTTTGAGGAGAGGATGGGGTGGAAAGATGAAGGGGTTGTCCAAGTGCATGTATTTTATTTGATAATAAAAAGACCCTCATTTATGAAGGAAAGTACACCTCACACATCCCCATCATTTTGAAGAGGAAGAATGAGTGGGGTGTTACCCACTTCTTCTTTTGGAGAACTTAAGTGAAGTTGATAGAAAGGAGGAGAGGAGAGAAGGATTTATTTGGGGAGGGAGAGAAGGGATAGAGATCAAGATGGCTTGGATTGGAGAGAAAAGAAGGATAAAAAGGTTCTATTCCTTCACCTAAAGAAAAGAGATAAGTTTTCCTCTACTCTCATTTTTTTCCCTTTTGTTTTGTTGTTGTAAGAAAGTGGTATGTTGCATGGTTCATGGATGAAATAGAGAATAGAGAACCTAGATACATGAAATTTGATACTATTCTTATTCCTTTGTAAAAAAATAATAATCTATATATAAATAAATTGAAAAGACTCCATGGATCATTTTGGAGCTAAGAGACTTCCTTGCTCGGGGGTATGGCTAGAGCCCATGAGGCTCTATGACGCCATTATGGTAGGGTGGAGAACATGCCTTATTTAGTGGTGTTTCTTTCATTGTATTTCTTTAAATTTATTTGTAATATGGAAAGTTGGTGTATTTATGCAACATAGAAGAAAAAGGAAACAAGGAAAAGCCTTAGTTATAGATGTGCATTTCATTTGATAATTAATTGTTATTGTAAATCTTGGAAGCTAATACTCAGTAGAATGAAGTAATGAAAAAAAAAAGCTTATTCTTGGGCGTAATAATTGTGTCAACTCTATGTATAAGTCTAAATATGGAAAGTTTATTCAAGTTGTGATGCATTTCAATGTATATCAAAGAGTAAATATACAACTGATGGATTCAAGATAAATATAAAAACAATAGGAAAGTTATAAATAAGGTATACTCACCCACTAGGTACTAGACAATCTAGGATTCTCACTGTGGAATATTGCCTCTTAAATATTTGGTTTATTACAGGGTATCCTCTGGATGGGTAAGCCATTAATAAGATATCGTCTATCCTTCCATTTTGTTTCGTTCTACGTACGTAGTTGAATTCTTAAACTCATTATCTGTAGAAGATAGGATTACTCTTCTTTATGCATTGGAAAGAAATGAGTTACGCACTTAAGTAGTATTTCGGATAGCATATCTGTCATGGTTGTAACTTGGAAATTCTACATGAAGATAATGGAAATAAGCAGATTAGTTATCGTATAAAAGTAAATAAATTTCATACATGATCTGTTAAAAAAAAGAAAAGAAAGAAAGAATATATTTAAGACTCTGTCTTCAGTGGCCTCCAAAATATACTGCATTCATCCATCTTTTGGCCTCTCTTAGTTTGAAATCCAAGCATCTAGTATGAGAAAATTTTCGTAGATTAGTAATGATTAATAATCAATTCGCCCTTGTGTGCCTTATGGATTCTGCAATCACAAAGGGAAATAACAACAATGATTCGGAATAAGAACAGATTCAATGGTATTGGGTTATAGCTATCATAACAAACAAACAAAAAAATAGATAATACCAATGAGGAGAAATGGATAAATAAAATTTGTGAACATTTCCTTGAGCGGTCGCCTATGAACTTAGTCTATAATTTTTTCTTTACTCCTCCACTTCTGTCGCCCTCCTGGAGTACTATGCGGGGTGTCTAAACTCTTTTGTCATGGAACTGCGGAATGTCCTTCAGTGACACCCATGCCAAAGGTAAGAAAGGCATGACAATTTTGGGAATGCCTTATTTTCCACGATGGACTTGAAAGTGAAATAAACGATGAATAAATATCTCTGAGGGTATTAGTTTTGATGCAGCCATCAAATAGGTGAGAGTGTTAATATGATAGATGTATAGTGTTGGCAGCTTTTAGCACAGGTATTATTTATTTTATTACCCTCGGGTTATGGGAACGAGCATGTGATCACTGAAAATGTTTTTTTTTGCATTGAAATAATGCTACACCAACATAATAGAATTTTTCAGGTCAATCTTTTAACATAGGGTAGGTGGGTGTGACTGTTGCGTCCTATCTATCACCCGTGCATCAAATCGAACAGTAAATGTGTCGTTGGTAGAATTAATGGATTTCTGGTTTGATTGAAGTTGTCTCGCACACTCCCATTTGATCGTGTCAGTTTTGTCAGCTACAATGGAGAATGAAATAACTCAAGGAGAAGATAATTAATTGTCAATCGTAGCCATATACTGCTATAAGACTTGAGTATCAGATGTATTTAATATTTTGACAAGTTGTCGTCTTGACTTCCCTCCACTTGTGCCACCAAATCAGCATATTATTCATAGGTGTGTATCTTCTGTGGCTTCGCCACCATATTATGCCTCAAGCATAGTTATCCAAGGTGAAATCAAAATGCTTAATTTTCATGATATTCTCTAATCCACTCCATGCAATTCACATCTTTTGATCACAGAAGAAACCAAGGTGTGTGTTCGTATTTTTGCGAGTATCGGAGACCACCAAGGCACTCAAGTGTTATATGGCGTGTTTATTGCGTAATAAACCATCGTCCTAAGGGTTGGAAGGTACAAGCATAAGAGGAGATCGATTTGATTCCTTAGAATGAAATCTAATAATATACAGTAATCCTCCCTTGACTGCTAGAAATCATCTGAAACCTATATTAATTCGACATTTAATGAGTAGTGGCTGAATGTACTTCCATGGCAGAGAATTTTCTCACCATCTCAGATTTATTTTGGTGCTTCTGACAAATCAGCTTTTACTGTTTGATATCCTTTGAGAGACTTGGGTTAGGCGCCAAATTTTAGTTGAAAATTGCCTCTCTTCTTGATTGAAATGAAATTTATATTAAGTACATTGAAATATCCTTCAGCTATCCTGCAGTTAATTTTCTATTAATTTCACAAATACAACTTCTGGGCCAGAAAAGCATACCATAACTTGCATGTCACAAAGCAGAGTTCAAACAATCTCTCTGGCATGAAACGATATTCTGAGAAATAAGAGGATTCTGAACTATATTTAAAAAGAGGCAGCATCAATGCTAGTTTCATTAGCATGTTCGGGCAAATAATGTTTCTCTTATCATGATCTCCTTTCCCTTGAGCATGGAAGGCATACTTCTATTTTAATAACATTATCGAGAGAATTCTTGTTAGCGCATATGTATTTATATCTGAAAAACACTGGTAAGCATCATACACGGTGGTCTTCAAATTATCATGTTGTCCTCTCATGACTATTCAATCTTAGTAATTAGAAGTTCTCGTGGGAATACGTGGAATATAGTTTCCCCTCACTAAAAGAGAAGGGGGATATCCCCATATTATTAAGGAGATTCTAAGAACACAGATAAGACTCAAGGATAAAGATAAATAATAATATATGTTCATTAAAAAAAAAAAAGGAAAAATGCTAAGGTGGCCCCTCTTACGTGGAAAGAGAATATGGGTAGTAGGAGGTTAGTATAAGGAAAAAATACATGGCTGAATTAAAATATACCATGTGTATATGGTAATTTAAGAAGAGCCCTCTCATAATCCCTTAAAAAGGAACAAGAATATAGTATTTAAAAAGAAAAGGATATAAATGTAAATAGATAATTTAATGTGATTATTCTACATTATAAATTCTATGCTTGGCATGTAAATAAGTGCTTTGATTACATTAATAAGAAAGTGGGAAAAAAAAGGTATGTGACAAAAAGCTCTATAATTATTTTAAGAATTTTAAAATATAATTCTAATTTGTTTTAAGCATTTAAGAAAAATAAAAATAAAGGTTTCCCTTATTCCCGTAAACAATGGGATTTGTTTCAACTCTATTAAAAAAAGAAGAAGAGAATTTTAAGAAAAGAAAGAAATAAGAATTTGTTAGGATTATATTTGTTGGTATGTGGCGACTGATCATGCTATACTGTACACTATTTAGTACGGTACACTTTTCTACACTCTATATTTTTCTCCTGCTTTTTCGCGGAATTATCGAAAAAGGAAAAAATCACCGAAAAAGGAAAAACCCGATTTTGGGAAAACCCTAATTTTCAAAGAGAGTTACATAAACGAAGAAAAGGCATTTTTCGCTATATTGTAACAGGAGTTTGGTTAATAAAAAGATTGGATGGCTGCGGTTTGGTGGATGTAGCCCATATTATGTGAACCATGTTAAATTCTCTGTGTGTGTTTTTTATTTCCTGGTTTATTTGATAAAATCTACATTTAGCTTTTAGATATCTGCCCTTCAAACGCTAACAAGTGGTATCAGAGCGGATTGTTTTTCGATTATCATTCACAGGAAAGTCTCATAGTTGAGAGGGAGTCTCAAGGTTAAGTGGGAGCAATGGCAGACAAGGGTAAGTTGAAGGTTGATAAGTGCAATGGGAAAAACTATTAGTTATGGAAGATGCAGATGGAGGACTACCTTTCTCAGAAGGATTTATGGCGGCCATTGGAAGGGAAAACCAAGAAACCCACAGCAATGTCAGATGAGGACTGGGATATTTTGGACAGAAAGGCACTTGACAGCATTCGTTTATGCCTGGCACAATCGATGGCATTCAATATTACAACAACAAAGACAACTCTAGAGTTGACGAAAACCCTAGTGAAGTTATATGAAAAGCCTTCCGCTTCGAATAAGGTATTTCTTATGAAGCGTTTATTTAATATGAAAATGGTAGAAGGTGGGTCAGTTAATAATCATTTAAATGAGTTTAATACGGTTACCAGTCAATTCACTTCTGTAAAAGTAAACTTTGATGAAGAAGTTAGGGCTCTTTTGATTTTGTGCTCTTTGCCTGAAAGCTGGAATAGCTTGGTAATGGCTATTAGCAATTATGTTTCTGGTTCGAATACATTGAAGTTTGATGATGTTGTTGGTGTTATTTTGAGCGAGGAAATTCGTAGGAAAAGCTCAGGTGGAACATCCACATCAGGCAGTGTTTTGAATGCAGAAAGCAGGGGTAGAACAAAGGAGAGAAGAAACAATTTTGGAAGTCGTGGGAACTCATGAGGAAAATCAAGCTATAGAAGGTCCCAATCTAGAGACAAGAGGGATTGCTAGTACTGTGGTAAGCTAGGTCATTTAAAGAAAGATTGTTGGTCTCGGAAAAATAAAGAAGGAGACGAAAATGAAGAAAATAAAGAGGCAAATGTGGTAAGTAATAAATCTGATGAGGATGCTTTGGTTCTTTCTCTTGACAATGTTGACGATTCTTGGGTGTTAGATTCAGGGGCTTCATTTCATGCTACGCCCAATAGAAATTAGTTTCTTGATTATGTCCAAGGGGATTTTGGGCCGGTTTATTTGGGAGATAATGAACCCTGTTAGATTGTTGGAAAGAGAAGAATCAAGATTAAGTTGCAGAATGGAAATCATTGGCTACTACCCGAGGTAAGGCATGTTCCAAAGCTAAAAAGAAATTTAATTTCAGCAGGGCAACTAGATGATGAAGGTTGTGTTGTTACGTTTAGTGATAAAAATTGGAAGGTTACAAAAGATGCCTTAGTGGTAGCAAAAGGTGTGAAAGTAGGCACCTTATATCTTTATACAAGTCATATTGTTCCTTCTACTTTAGCTATTGCAGATAAAAACAAATGTTCAGGAATAGTTGATGTAGTTCAGCAGGAAGAAAATCAGATAGTTGTTGTGGATTTTGAATCAACACTATGGCATAACAGACTTGGGCATATGAGTGCAAAAGGTATGAAAGTACTTCATTCAAAGAACATTTTACCAGGTCTAAAATGTGTTAATATGGATTTTTGTGAAAGTTGTGTGTATGGAAAACAAAAGAGAGTTACTTTTCTCAAGGATAGGAAACAAAAGAAAGATGAGAAATTGGAGCTTGTGCATACGGATGTATAGGGACCAGCTCAGGTATCTTCTCTTGGTGGCTCTCATTATTATGTCACATTCATTGATGATGCAACTAAGAAGGTATGGATTTATTTCATTAGGCAAAAATCTGATGTATTTGAAACTTTTAAAAAATGGAGAAGCTTGGTTGAGAATGAGACGGGTAAAAAGTTAAAATGTCTTAGATCTGATAATGGTGGTGAGTATTGTAGTAAAGAGTTTGAATATTATTGTTCCTTTAATGGTATTCGTAGGAAAAAAATGGTTCCAAGGACTCCATAGGAAAATGGAGTGGCTGAGCGCATGAATAGAACAATAATGGAGTGTGCACAGACTATGAGATTGCATGTTGGGTTGTCTTTGAACATGTGGACAGAGGCTATAAACACTGTTGTTTATTTAATTAATAGAGGTCCATCTAATCCTTTAGGTTGTGGTATTCCAGAGGAAGCATGGACAGGTAAGAAGGTGAGTTATTCTTTTCTGAAAACCTTCGGTTGTGAAGCATTTGCACATGTAGATCCTGAAAATAGAACCAAGCTTGATGCAAAATCAAAGAAATATATATTTTTTGGATATGGAATTGATGAATTTGGTTATAGGCTTTGGGATTTTGAAAATAAGAAAATTGTGAGAAGCAGGGATGTTATATTCAATGAAAAAGTGTTGTATAAAGATCAGTTGTAGCAGCATGAAAAGAAAGAAAATGATTATGCGATGTTGGATGATACTCCAAACAATGAAGTTTCAGTGGATCCTCATGCTCTGTAACAACAACAACAAATACCACAAACTCCAGTGAATGTTAGACGATCTTCAAGGTTAAGTAGACCTCCAGAAAGATTTTCTCCCTCTTTGTACTCTATTGTATTAATTGATGCTGGTGAACCAGTATGTTATCATGAAGCTATGCAGGTGGATACCAAGGTTCAGTGGGAGCATGGAATGGAAGAAGAAATGGACTCCTTGCTGGAAAATCAGACTTGGGAATTATGCAAGTTGCCTGCAGGTAAAAAGGCTTTAGCAAACAAATGGGTTTATAAGATGAAAGAGGAAGATGGAGGTAAGAAAAGATTTAAATCCAAATTAGTTGTAAAGGGATTTGCATAGAAACAGGGTATTGATTTTGATGAAATATTTTCTCCAGTTGTTAAAATGACTTCTATTCGTCCTATTTTAAGTATTGTGGCTATTGAAGATTTGCATCTAGAACAACTTGATGTTAAAACTTCCTTTCTCCATGGTGATTTGGAAGAGGAATTATATATGGAATAGCCACAAGGATTTGAGGTCAAAGGTAAGGAGAAACTAGTGTGCAGATTGAAGAAAAGTTTATATGGCTTGAAGCGAGCACCTCGGCAATGGTATCTTAAATTTGATAGCTTTATGGTTGAGCAAGGCTACAACATGTGTAATTCAGACCATTGTGTTTATTTTAAGAGGTTAGATGAAGATAGCTATATTATTTTATGCTTATATGTTGATGATATGCTTGTAGCGGGGTCTAACATGGATCACATAAAGAAGTTAAAACAACAGTTAGCAAATTCTTTTGCTATGAAGGATTTGGGGGCAGCAAAACAAATCCTTGGTATGAAAATTACAAGAGATAGGAAAAATAGAAAATTATTTTTATCTCAGGTTGATTATGTTAAAAAGGTGTTGCACAGATTTCATATGGAGAATGCAAAAGTTGTCAGCACACCTTTGCCCAGTCATGTCAAATTGATTAAGGATATGTGTCCAAAGGCACAAGAGGAGGAAGGAAAAATGTCCAAGGTACCATACAGTTCAGCTATAGGTGGTTTAATGTATGCCATGGTATGCACGAGACCAAATATTGCACATGTTGTAGGAGTTGTTAGCAAGTATATGAGTAATCCTAGAATTGAGCATTGGAATATAGTAAAATGGATTCTTAGGTATTTGAGAGGTACACCAAATAAATTTTTATGTTTTGAGGGTTCTAATACAGATTTAAAAGGCTATGTTGACTCAGATTTAGCAAGGGATATCAATACCAGGCGGAGTACCATAGGTTATGTATTTACCGTTGGTGGGACAGCAGTAAGTTGGATTTCTCAGTTGCAAAAGGTGGTTGCTTTATCCACCACAGAGGCAATAAAGGAGATGATATGAATGCAACTTTTCATGGAAGAGTTGGGAAAACAATAGGCTGAAAACTACTTGTTCACAGATAGCCAGAGTGCTATACATCTTGCAAAGAATTATGCCTTGCACTCTAAAACCAAACACATATAGTTGAGGTATCATTTCATTCGGTCAGTGTTGGAGGATGGACAGGCAAAGCTAGAAAATATACATACAGATGTAAATCCAGTGGATATGTTTATTAAGGCAGTGATAAGGGAGAAGTTGAGCTCCTCTTCAGCTTCGATTGGTCTTCAAGATTGAATTCAAGTATAACAAAGCAGCAGGGTCCAAGGTGCTTATTTCCAGTGGCAGCTATAAGTGCAGAGGTGTCGTCTAGGTTCAGTCTCCAAGTGGGAGATTGTTGGTATGTGGTGATTGATCATGCTATACTATACACTATTTAGTACTGTACACTCTTCTACACTCTAGATTTTTCTCTTGCTTTTTCACGGAATTATCGAAAAAGGAAAAAATCACCGAAAAGGGAAAAACCCGGTTTTGGGAAAACCCTAATTTTTGAAGAGAGTTACATAAACTAAGAAAAGACATTTTTCGCTATATTGTAATAGGATTTTTTGCACTCGTTAATAAAAATATTGGATGGTTGCAGTTTGGTGGATGTAGCCCATATTGGGTGAACCACGTTAAATTCTCTATGTTATTTTTTGTGAACCATGTTAACTATTTGTGTTATTTTCTGTGTGTGTTTTTTATTTCCTGGTTTATTTGATAAAATTTGCATTTAGCTTTTAGATATCTGCCCTTCAAACCCTAACAATATTTTCTCTAGTTTATATTATTTCATTTTTTTTTCTTCAGATATATGAGTAAATAGAGGCGTTAATTGCATATAGTGTTTACTACCCATCATATATATATAAATATAAATAGAGTGAATTATTAGATAATTAATTAAATAGATATATTAAGTATAGATAAGAAATGTTTTCATTTTGGGATTAACACTACAAGTAATAAGGGGATATTAATACTTTAGTTTTAGAGAAGTATCATTATATTAGATGGGTTAACACTAGTGTTGACATCATTATTAAAGTAGCCCGTAAGATTAATATCATTATAAGATTAAAAAAATGTTGAGTTTTCTGCCATAAAATTTTGGCCTTGACAACTAATTTAATATTAGACTTAACATTAATAGTAGTGTTCAAATAAATAATAATATTATTATTGGAAGCATGCGATTAAAATAATGGTGGCAATATTTTGAATTGCAACAATATAATCTTGTCGAGCTTGTAAGAAAGTAATAATAATTAATTCTAATTTTAGATCATAGTATTCAATAAAATTTAGGTTGAACATGATTAAAATATCGATTGAGCGCAATGTCAAACTCTTGGGTATCATAACCCCACTAAACTAATGTAACAAAATGTCAATCTAAAGTTATCAATAATAAAGCAAAAGGGGGATATTTATTTGAATACATATTTGTGTCTTCATGCATTCAAATTTATGAATTGCCTTCATGAAGAGGTACAACTCTTATCATGTTTAGTGTTACGTCTTAAACACTTAACGAGTGTTAATTAGTTTAATTAATAGATTCAAAAAAACAAATTGTTGTGTTTTTTTTTGCGAAGTTCACGGGCATGACATTCCCTTTCTTGGTTATTAATGAAGTAGCAAAGCAATGCTATAAAAGAAGTCATACAAAAAATTCGATTTCCCATAGGATTTGCTACGAACATAAACAATATCATAACAAAGAAAGGTGAATTTGGGTCAAGGATGAAAATGCATGATTGGCATACCTTCATTAAGGTAATTATTCTGGCATATTATATATATATTTGTATAGTGTATGTACTTTTCAGTGTATTATGTTTACTACTTTTAGAAAAATAATGAAAAAATCATTTTATAATTGTTGCAGTATGTTCTACCTCTATCTCTCCTAGACAACTTTGACAACAATGTCAAGCAAGTTATATATGATCTTGGAAAATGCATGAGGTAAGCAGTGATATTTGTTCAATTCGTTGTATATTTTTACATTAAATCTCGTTAATATATTTGTGCCTTGAATTACTTGTAGATGGTTGTCATCTAAAGCAATCCATAAAGAAGATATAAATTATTGGAAGAGAAAAATTCCTTGTCTAATGTCTGAAATACAAAAGTGTCCACCTTTGAAATTTTTCAATGCATAAGAACACTACCTCATACACCAAGTTGAGGAGATAGAATTGTGCGGACCTATACACACAAGGTCAATGTGGATGGTTGAGAGGCACTTGAAATTTTTGAAGGCTTTGGTTAGACAAAGAGCACATCCTGAGGGTTATATGGTGGAGGGATATATGGTATACAAGACCATGGTGTACATTACTGAATATCTTCCTAAGTTTGCAGCAAAGATCCATGTAGATCGCATTTGGGATCCCAACTCCATTAACAAATTCGAAGGGGAGTACTTGATGGGGAAAGATAGATTCAGGAAATGACAAGTAATTATAAGATGGTCATGGAGATTAATTAGAATACATTTTACATTTTTTTTTTATGTATATTGTACTTGTTTAATTATTAATCTTCAATATACATCAATTATAAATTAAGGTCTTATATCATCATAATTAACTAATTATACGTCGTTTGTGAATTTCAATTTTTTTTTATACAGTTGTTCGAGAGTGGGATGCACTAAATTTGTACATTGCAAACAATCTTGATTGGATGACGGTATGGATTGAACGATGTCAACAATCTGGTCGTGCATTAACATGGGAAGGTGTGGCTTCATTGGTTAAAGAAGCTCATTGTAATGGAGATTCCGATGTTACACCAAGGGAAATTGATTTAGCATATGGTTTAAGAAATTAATAGGTACATATAAATATATTAATCACCCATATTATTTAATTATTTTTAATTATATTCATGTATATATGTTAAGATTTTTTTCTTTGCATACATTCGGCCAAGAATAAATATGTTTATCAACTAACGATATTGCAATAATTTTTACATGTTTGACATATTGTAGGTGAAACACCACAAGGCTATGTGGTGCAATAGTCATAAATTTTGAATCAAAAAGTTGGATGACACAAAGAAAACTTGTGATTCTGGGATAATTGTAGTCTTTCAAGTGACTAATGTTTCATCTAAAAGTGACATACATCCAGAAGTTTCAAAAAATCAATGCTATGGGATTTTGAATAATATACTTGAGTGTGACTTTAAGTCCTTCAAATTAGTTTTGTTTGTCGTCTATGATATAGGTTACAATTGAATGAAAATGATCCTGAGAGAATTTTTATTGAACATGATAATGGATTTACCATGGTTAATACAAGGTATTTTGAGCAAGCTGGAAA
This sequence comes from Sequoiadendron giganteum, assembly GCA_007115665.2. Lineage (NCBI taxonomy): Eukaryota > Viridiplantae > Streptophyta > Pinopsida > Cupressales > Cupressaceae > Sequoiadendron > Sequoiadendron giganteum. The sequence continues at coordinate 268,368,572 of CM021105.1, forward strand.
TGAGCCCTATGTTCTTCCAAGCCAATGTGAGCATGTATTTTACTCAAAGGTTCCAAGTAAACCGGGTTGGTCATATGTTGTTAGACATGATCCAAGAGGAAGGCCGCTAAAGTTTAATGTGGTGGAAGAAAAAGATACCAAAGAACTAGAAGATGATGTAGATGTTGATCATGATCAACAGTTAGTTGATGATTCACCTGACAAAGATGTCGAAGAGGAGGAACTAGATAATGATGATGTAGGAGTTAATGTTCATGAAGATGATATTTGTGTGGATGATGACATTATTGAAACTGATATCAATGACGATTATGATGATATGACCAATCCTTACAATGTCGAATCTAGATTAGATGATACAGACAAAGAGTTGGATGAAGAAGAAGATCAATGACATTGAAATGTATGAGTTATGTGATTGTATTATCTATTTGATATTAGTTTCTTGATAGAATTATATTTGACTTATGTGGTTACATAATTAATTCATGATTTTTCTAATTTTTATGCCATTACATAATTAATTCATCTTGTACTTTTTAATGTTTAATTTTAATTCGTGATGTTACAACTATTGTAGCTCTCCTAGAAATTTCCATATGATCATAATGAATAGTATTTTGTGAAATTACATGAAAGACGACACATTGATCGTAGTAGTTAAATAATGGAAAATTCGTTTAGATTTTTTAGACCAATCACCCTTCATAATGTCACTTTTAGGATCATCTCTAATTTGATTACTAGGACACATAAGGTAGGATTTGATTGGCTTATCTTGGACAAACATTATGTATTTGTGTAATGTGAGAAGATTTTGGATGGGGTAGTGGTGCAAGAGCACCTACACCTCATAAAGTGATCATTGTAAAGGTTGTTGATGGTTGAGGATTTAAAATACAAGCTCTTGGCATTCCAAAATCTGTGTTTTTCTTCAAAAAATTTGTATTTTTCCTATTTTGCAACACCGTACGGTCACATACAATCATATTTTGATGTGAAATAAATTCAATATCATGAATATATGTGTTAGATTTGATTTGAATCTAATTTGAGGGCTTAAGGCATTGATTTGAGTTAGAAAGCTTCATTTCTTTGCCTATAGCCCGGTTACCCTATTTTCGGAGGTTTTGTAGTCCAAACATGATATAAAGGGGATCTTACACTTTTTGCGATTACTGTATCCTATGTAAGAGGCCCCATGGATACTATTGTAATTGTAGGATGCATGAATAGGGAGTAGGATGTGAAATAAAGAAGGTATAACTGTTGTCCTCAAGAGTTTTATGAAGAAAAGCATGTGAAATGAGAGGTTCAAACCTAGGTTTCAACAAAATATGTATGGGTGATCTGATTTTATGAATTTTTACCCATGTACAGACCTAATGGGCTATGTCTGAGTTGGTTTTGAGGTCTGGGAGGTTGTGGAAGTAGGAGATTCAATAAACCCTCATGATTTTGGTCTAAAAGAAGGGTTTTTGGGTTTGGCAAGAATTTGGCCATACAAGTGGAATATTTTTGTGGATTTGGAGGTTTGGAGGCTATTATCTCTCAAAAATGCAGGTAAGAATACCTCAGTAGGTTGCCAATAGCTTGATACATTTTAGGGTAACAAACAAGGCCAAATAATTTGAACCTTCTTCTCTTTAGGTGTTGTCAAACCTAGGTGGGTCTACCTTTGCGAACTGAGCAGACTTAAGTGATGTGATTTTGTTTACAACAATCCATTCACAATGGCAATCTTACAGTGAACATATATAATCCTAATAAAGTTTATGTACTATTAAAGTATGTTCAATTAACAGAAGTAAAAAATAAAATGAACAAACAACTTTGCCAATTTAACTATATGTATATATAACTTTAAGTTATTTTAATTTTAACTAAAAGTACTGAAGTTACAACATACAAATTAAATGATATTTATGATTGTAAAATTTATGATTAAATATATCTCTCAGAATCCTTTTTGTCCCAATTTGAAAATAATTATATATTATAGAATACATTTATTTAAATTTTAAGATGAAAATAGGAAGGAGAAATCAAACAAATATCTTTATGAAAGAATTATATTGGTGTGAAATTAAATATGATTTGTATTCCAATGTAAAAACTACAAAGAATGGAAACAATACTTTCAGCACATAAACTATTATGTAGTAGTCAATTAAAATGATCTAAATAGTCTAATAATTTGACCATTAGCATATAGCAATTTCTATAGAGTTGTAGATCTCTTCAATTTCAAAAACAAAAAACAATATTAGGTAGATAATCAAACATCTTTCATTTCTCTAGTGACTTATTTATCCTAGAGGAACTAGTATATAGTATACAAATAAAACCAACAAACCCACAACTACCCCTATTTTGAAGGAGTTTAGTTTTCTCCCCTTCTTGATCTCCCTAATATTGTCTAATTATTTTAAAGAGACCAAGGGTCATAACACAACTTTATTCATCCCACTAAATAACTTGGTTAATGAAACTTGACAAAAGCAACAAAATAATTGCTACATTTGGCATTGAAACTAGATTTTGTTTACAACAATCTATTCACAATGACAATCTTACAGTGAACATATATAATCCTAATAAAGAGTATGTGTAATATTAGAATATGTTTAGTTAACAAATGTAAAAAATAAAATGGATAAACTAAAAGATGAAAGCATGAGACCAGTGCCTTGTTGGGTGTATGGAGTCTAATGAAGATCTAGAAAAGTGTAATCTATGATGGCAATAATTCAAATAGTTTGGCACACAAATGTAGTTTATAACTTGGATAAACATGCAAGTAAATGACTGACAAACTCTACTTGAGATAGAATGACAATCCTAGTTATGTGATTCTTCTTATTGATCCAATTAATACTCTTTAGTTATTGTGATTGACTAGAAGGGTTTAATCTTTACTTGAAAGAACCAAATGATCACATCACACAAATATAACAAATGTGTATCGGTAAACTGAATAAATGCTTGATATATCAATTTAAACAACATAAAAGCATCAAAATGGAGACAACCAGATAACTGTATAATTCCACAAATTGTTGATACCAATATTAAGCCACAAGTTCAGACATCTTCATTAAATTCATCAAAATTCATACATGCATTTGAGTCTTTTAAAGAAAAGTTTCATTGCAAACTATCTACTATATCTTTCTCCTATCTGCCTATATCTACTTTACATTATGAAATAGATATAAATATATCAAAATTGTGAAAGGGCGTGTCCTTTCAAAAATGTCTTTTTCTTAATAACAATAAAAAACTAGAAACTATGCTCTATTAAGCCATAAATAGATGTTTGACATATAATCTCGGTAAGATGGTTGCTTGTGTGTATCAACATCCTCCAGTGCATTTCTTATGGATATCTCCATTTTGAACATCTTCTCATTCTGTTCACATGCCTCGTCCATTGTTAAATCGTTTCCTATGGCTGTCTCCAAAATTTTTTGCATCATCGGTTCACATTCCTTCATCCATCTGTATTCTCCCTTTAGTTCCCCTCCATCTTCTAAGAGCATTGGTACTCCCATTTTTGTGACATTGATCATCCCCTGCTCATCACCTTGCAATTCATCATGGAAGTCTTTATGTTTTTTCATAAAATGGTTTCTAGTATCAATAGCTATGCTATCAGGAGCATCCCTTTGGTTTATTTCCTGGAACTTCTCTTGGATCCTTCCATCTATCCTCTTGTGTTCTTGTAGTGCAGTAAAATTGTGTGAAAGTGTTCCCCAAAGCTTACTCAACAAAGTCATTAAATTGGTCCGCCTCTTCCTTATTATTGCAGTGAGTGCATCACATTTACCTTGTCAGTACACTTTTGATTCTTCCCACTAGTCTCTTTCCTGGGATATTTCACCATGAGTCAATTGCTTTTTGGATCCCAGCGTGATTCCCATCATGCCTTTCAAGTGATCATTTTGTCTGAGTAGTCTCTCGTTATTAATCTTATACATTTATTTTTCCTTGATTAACATTAATGCCAAATTATGTTGTAGCTATTGGATCAACCTCACCAAATTTTAACGTCATTACATGTCTGAAAGCCTTTTTAGTATCGATTACAACAGATTTCTTCTGTGGAGGATACAGGGCCCATATCATAAGTGATCCCTCATCTAGGTTATACTTAGATCTTGCATAAGTCTTTGTTACCCCCTCAGGAGTGAGCTAATGTGTGGCATTACTATTCTTCAGAAAACTATCAAAAACCAAAGAAAAGTTTAAATCCGACCCAGGAAAGATCATGACACCTACATCTTTTAATAATTTCCTTCCTTTCTCAGGGGTCATTCTCTTCATTTGTTCTTCCAAACTTGATTTTAAGTTATTCACCAGTTGTTCCTCATTACTTGGTGTAATATTCTCCACTAACTCCCTTATTGATTTTCCTTTTAATTTGCATAGAAAGGTTTTAAATTCTGAGGTTTTAATGAATTCATCATCAACCACAAATTATTTATATGCTATCTACCTTGTATCAGCATCTGCACTCTCTTCAACATCTAGTTCCTTGGGAACATACTTGTAGTCTTGAGTTCTCAATCTGGAAATTTTATCAATTGTACTGCTAGGCCTACCATCACCAAAGGCCTCTCCATCATAAGATAATAGTTTTGTATCTTGCAATCCCCTATTATATTCATCAAGAACTTTTTCGGCTTCCTCTGCTTCCAAATTCCTGATCAAGTCATCATACAGATAGGGTATGTGATTGTATCCTCCCAAGTTCATTTTATTTTTGGAAAAATCAATATACCCTTCTGGATCAAATCCTTTTCGTAGTGGACCCTTCTTCATGTTGTATTGCAACAATTTGTTGAGAACCATGTCATATCCATTCCTTGCTAATACAGTGAAATCACCGAAGCATAATGTACTAGGCATAAATGCCTACTTTCTGAAAGAACTTAGATTCATAACATCTGAAAATTTTAATTGCCTAGCAATCTCCAAATATGCAATCCTGTCAAGCACCATCTTGGGTAGAATGAAGGGTCCATCTTCAAATCCATATACTCTTATCATGGTCACATCTTCTAGACAATACCAGTCTCCTCAATTGTGGTTGACTGGTCCATTGAAATCCTTAGGCCTTAAAAAACTTCTTATTTCATCGGATAATGAGTATTCACAATGATGATTGTAAAATATGTACAGTGGTTTCACAAACAAATCTTCAAAATGTAGATAACAAGAATTAGAAAATATGCAATCATAGGTGATGGCCCAAAGTTGTACTAGTAATAAGCTTCCTTCCTTATCGAATTATACAACCCTCAAATTTTCAGGCCACATCTGCAATTCTTGTCCATAATAAAGTATCATATGCATTAGGATTGAATAAGAATCCAAGTTCAAGATAGGAGCTCCACTTTTTAATGCCATCAGTCCTGAATCAAGTACTTTAAAGATGTGTGAAGCATAATAAAAAAACCTTGAATTGTGACATTGGATGTCCATTGCAATTACCATGGGTACAATTGACATGTGCTCATGGGCCTCCATTCCCAGGACTTGACACACTGAAAAATATTTGTACCTCATGTAGGGTTCAAAAAAATCAACATTGAATGAGGGACCATCACTATCATTCAATGGAACTAAAACACCATATTTCTTAGACCTATGTAGTGGCAACCTCCAACCGTTGTACAAAGTATCCATCCTCCAGAATTCCTTTTCCAGCTCTTCAAGTACATTTTTTTCACCACACACTCCCTCTAGGTTAAAAACCTCACAGATGGCAGCTTCAGATACATGTATAAATGGTTTTCCTGATGGATCACAAATAGCTTTACATTTGGATTATAATTGGTAGCTAGCATCTTCTACAATTTTACATTTACAAATACATTGGGGCAGACTAGTTTCCCTAGGTTTAACTTCCAAGGATTGCACACTGGTTCATATCGATTCCTTCATTGGTAATGAAAAATAAACAACTCATATCCCCTAATTGGGGTCCATATGTCTCGTATATGCTTGCATTTATCCTCTAACTTTTCCACTTCTACCCTAAGTTATGCAGATCACCTAACCTTGGGTCCTGATCTGGGCAATTGATCAATTAAGTCTTGATTTAACTTCCTCTCAGCTACCCCCAATTCCTTCTCTGCTTCAATTTTTTGTTTTTTTCCTCTAGCTTTTTAACTCACTCTATTTCCTACCTTTTTCTTTTCCTAAGCTAGTGCTTTCTATTTTATGAATCACAAAACCATAGATTTAATTACAGGGAACTTACAAGTTTATTTAGAATTCTTTGACCGCAAGATCCTTTTTCCCTTCATTCGTTCCTCTGCTGCTAACTTTGCAAAATTCGCCTTCAATTACTTATCTCAATTTAGGAAATCATTGACACATTTGGTAGTAATACTTCCATTAATGTCCTTGCTTTGAACACAAGCATAGCTGATATTCGAATTTACCCACTGTCACATCAAATGTTCTATCAGCAAGACAATCAAAACTTTGGGTGATCCTTTTATTCAGGCTTGACTAAAATTCATTAAACATTCCTTTTATCGAGGAGACATTATGCTGATATCATATAATCTATCCATCTGATTCATATAAATGTCACCAAGAGTCACCCCGATGACTATCTTGATCTTTTTGTGTCTTCATCGACAAGACATGGTGTATCGCTAAGAGATTCAATAATTTTGTTGATGTTATAAGTCTCCCGAATGATTATTCCTTCAATCTCAAGTATCTCGCCAAGACTCCTTCAGATGTAATCTTATCGGCATGACATAGTGGGTCGGGAGGACATTTTGAACTCATTCTGATAGCATTTGTCTTGGCCATAGTATTTTTCTTTGTTTTGTTGGCAAGACAAGATGAGTGTTTTGGCGATGATATTTCATCAGCGAGATAAATGCACTCAGGCTTACTCAGGGATCTTACTTCGATGGAGTTGGTCTGACTGATACAACTCCTTGTGCTTTGATCGATGAGACGAGATAGGTTTCTTACCAATGGAACTTCATTGGTGAGACCTATATGCTCAGTATGACCTTTTCATTTCACCTCGATGGAACTTGTCATGCTGATGACATGGGTTATTTGAATACTAGATTTTGGAGGTTTTTCATGATATCAAATGGTCAAGAATGATGTGATCATATGTGACTATTGATGGAACTTCAAATTTTTTCTCTTTGAATTCCATTTTATCTTGCCTTATTTCTCTGGTCTTTCATATTGTTTGAAAAAACCTAAGGTTGGGGTTTTGTTTTTGCTGAAAGTGTTTCTGGATTAGATTGTGTTTGTTTTTTTGCATCAACATTTTGAATCACACTCTGTGATCCATCAACATTTTTTTTGATTCCAACAATCAACTCCCTTTTCTTGATGTTCTTCTACTAAAACAGCCAAATGGCTCCATTGGTCGTAAGGTTCTTTGCAAGGCTACACATACCAATCTCTATCTCCACTCATCTTCTCATCATCATCCTAGTCAAAAATTTACCGTTCTCAAAAGCCTTCCCTGGAGAGCCTACTAGATTTGTGATGAGGATAACTTAATGCAAGAGTTGACGCACCTTCATCAAGTTTTTAAATTAAATGGTTATTCTAGCGAGAAAATCTCGATGGCCTTAAACTAAGCCAAATCTAGCTTCCTTTCTAGGTCCAACCCCAAACATTCCTTAGTCCTTCCTAATGTTTCTCTTCCTTATGTTGAAGGTATCTCCCAAAAAATCTCCAAGATCCTTCTTAAAAAAGGACTTCGTCGTGCTTTTAAACCCTTCTCTACCTTGAGAAAATGTATTCCTTCCCTCAAAGACTCCAAGGACATATTTCTTGACTCTGGAGTCTATAAGATTGTTTGTTCGTGTGGCATTCCATATATTGGGGAAATCGGTCGTTCCGTTACCACCAAAATCAAGGAGCATAGTGCCAACATTAGACAAGAATGCACCTCCAAATCAGCCCTAGCCGAACACTCCTCTTCCACCAAGCACCACATTTGTCTAGAAAGTGCCCAAATCTTATCCAAAGAAGACAATTTCTTCAGGAGAAAGCTTAAAGAAGCTATTGAAATCAACCATCATCCCATGAACCTTAATCGTGATGAAGGTTGGAGTTTGAACTTGTCTTGGCACCCGTTCCTTTCCAACTTAAGATCCCAGAATTTTACTTCTCGCCTCTAGTTTTTAGCTTCCCCCTTTCTTGTCCCTCTCCCTTGTCTCCCTGTATTGCTTGGGTGTTCCAACCCCCCCCCTTTCCTTTCCTTGTCTTGTTGGTTCCTTGCTTCCCTTTTGTCCTCTCGGCTTCTCCTCCTTCTCCTTTCTGTTCTCCCCTTTCTCTCCTCCTATCCCTTGGTCCTCTCTTTTTCCCGCTCTTGTATGTTCCCTTCTCTCTTTTTTCTCTTATTCATTTTGATTTGTTCTTGCTTCTTGCTTTGGCTTAGTTCGTTTTTGCTTCTAGTTTTTTATTTCATTATGTTTAGTCAAGTTTTTCTTTCATGTGTCTCTTCTCTTTGGGTCTGTCCTTTTCTATTTATTGTTCCTTCTTTCCTTCTTTTTCTAATTCTTGTTTCTCATTATTTTATGACTATTCCTTACATTTTACAAATTATAGGTTTTTTCTAATTACGTCGAAGGCGTATCCTATTTGAGATGAACGAGTTAAAATGGACCATCAATGGTTAATATCGACTATGTATAGTGCAATACGATTGAAGTGATTTCATCTGTTCATCGCCCTATTTTTTCCCCTCCATTTTTTTATTTTTTTTTACTTCTTAATATTTTATTTGCGAACTCTGCCCTTTTTTCTCTTCCGACAACACCACAATATTTACTAAATGAAGGTTTCAACAAATGAAAACAAATATTTGTAAACACCGAAAATTGGTCTAGGCCTGCAAGCACCACTTTTGACATAATTTTCTAATATCCATTGTCATGATTAAATAATGTTAATTATTTAATTACCCCTTTTTAATACATATTTCTTCTATTAATTAAATACCCCTTTTTAATAAATTCATTAATTCATTATGACTTATATTCAACTTTGATTAATTAAATAAATCATGTTTATTTAATTATGTTGCTAACTAATTCCTCTTTCTCAATTAAATATTTATTATTTAATTGAACCCCCTTTATCCATAATTAAATATGTATTATTTAATTACCCCTTTAACCTTTTCAACTATAATTAAATATTTATTATTTAATTATTCAATTCCACCTTTTCAATAGTCAATTAAATAAATTACATTATTTATTTAATTTAAATCACATCATTTTTGAATGTTGAATTAAATTAACATTTAATTCATTAATTAATTATTTATGTCACATTCTTCTGTCATCCAGTTGACTAATCATTTACTCACCTTCTGACTCGAGATCTATTTTTAGCTCTCCAGTTATCTTTGAATTCAACAGTTGATCGTCTCTGCATGGAAACTCTCTGTCACAACTAGTTAGCTAACTAGTTCTAACTCATATGCATGTATGCATTCGAATGCATTCTCGGTCTTCGATCTCCAACTTTGTCTTTGGCAATCAAGTCTATCTCTTCTATTTTTGAAGACTCTTAACTCAAGATTAAGTTATTGTTCTAATTTAATCTTTATCTTGCAGTGTTTTCTGACTCATGTTCTAACTCACGTTCTAACTAACACTGAACTGACATCGCATGGCATTCATCAATCTCGTCCATCAATCTCTCTGTCAAATCTGAGCCGATCGTTCGAAAACCCAAAATCTATAAAATGGCCTGTCAACATCATTATTCCTCCTCTCGAAATCATACACTTTTGAGAAGAAGCTTATCTTCGATATTTTGCTAAGACATTCAACACGGTTATGCTTGCATCAATACTGAAAATCTAAGGGCAAAAAAACTAAAAAGGCAAAATGGAGAAGAGCAATGGAGATAATTCAAAGGAGTGAATGCATATTCAGTGAGATCATTTCAATTTGTTTGTTAGTTTTTATCATGTTTTCATTTTCATTCTTTATTGTTTGATTTTAGATTAATTTTGATTTAGATTAGGATTAACAATTGTTCGTTCTAGTTGCAGATTGATGATAGATTTTATTCTAATGTTACATTTGGTGAACCCGACGTGAACACGCTTCCAATTCGCACATCTTTTCGTCTTTCCGTTTTTCTATTTTTATTTTTATTTTTGCAGGTTTTTCGTACGGCACACCGCATCTGTTAAAAACATCAACACATCTGCATTACAAGCCACAACCGCTAAAAACAGAGACGCATATGTCATTACGCACCGCATCCACGAAGTCCTGAACCGCATCCGCCTATGACCGAATTTGCGAACCGTATCCGCCTATCAGCAAATTTGCGAACTACATCCGCCTGTCAACCTGAACCACATCTGTGGCTCCAAAAGCTGCATATGCCTGGTAAACAATTTTGACTTTTTTATTGAATTTCGTACATCCACGTTTTATTTTATCCATTTTTTTGGGATTTTTGTTAATGTTTGTTTCAGCTATGTTAAGAGGGAATAACGTAGTGTTTGCAGGATGAAGCGAAGAAGACCAAAATAAGAAACAACGAACTACTAATCAGTTTGCATACAGGACCCAATGAATTTGCTTATTTTACATGCTTTCTGTTTGGTAGTTTAAATAATATCATTTGGGCTTATTAAATGAACCAATGTTTTTTGTGTCTTCTTTGTTAGTTTAGAACCTGACTTAGTATACCGAAGTATCCTCTCCCCTTGCGCATTCATGCAATCCTGGGTGCAAGAGAAACAATTACTAGTTCTAGATCTTGGGCCTGCCTTGGTGGGAAAAAGTACTCACCCCAAGACGACTCATAATCGATGACGCGCTTATTACCAGTGACTCCCAACCGGTATAGAAATTTTAATACTCAAGGAAAACTTGGTGTTACTGGAGCTCCTGTAGAACAGTTATCAATTCCCCAAGTACCCTTGTGGTGCATCAAAAACTACAGAGCCTAACCTCTTCAGACTGGGATGCGATTTCCTCCCACATGGTGTTCATGAATGGGTGCCCTAATTAAAAAAATCCATTTATTGTAGATTGCCAAAAACCCATCTATTTGCTTGCGCAGCAGGTTGGACCTGTGAAGTCGTCTTACGTTCTTACGATTTATGTGTTGAGATGAGATGTATGCCATGGGAGTTTCATGGGTACAATAGCTTGGCTGCCCCGTATAAGTGAGTGTCATGGAGGGGAGCCAGTGGGGTCAAGCTATTAGTCATCCGCCATAAATATGCGTAGCTGGAGAAATCCAAGTAAGAATTCAAGAAGTATTGTCTACAAAGCCTAAGTTGTAAATGTTTTCGAGTCTTAAACAGTCCATCCTCACAAAACTAAAAATACATTGATTGTTGTGTTTGTTTTTATTTTTGTATTCGCCAAAATTTTGATCAAAACAGAGTCAGTCAAAAACAAACTTCGGGAAAATTTTCAATTGTCATACTTTGAACCATAATTGTCACAAAGAGTCGCATCTGTTAAGGGAAAAACTGCATAAACTACATGTGTCTGTCAACAGAGCCCACTTTTAAATAGTCCAAGTATTATGAGCCGCAACTATCAATTACTGAGTCACAACTGTCATTGCAAGCCACATCTATCAAATCCAAAGCCGCAACTATCTATTAGAGTTTTAGGTCTGAAAATCACATCTTGAGTTGCAATTGTCATTGCGAGCCGCAACTGTCATTATGAACCGCAACTGTCAAATCATTAACCGCATCCGTCATTATCAAGAAGTCTAGTCATCACCCAAAAACCTATTTTCGGTCAAAATGCCGCATCCGTCGAACTGTGAATTGCATCTGTCAAAAGTTAAACCGCAACTGTTAGGTGAACCACATTTGACTGTCAACAGAAAACTTTGAAAAGTGCAAACTGAGTCTGAAACATTACTGTCATTTTTGCTTTGTTTCTAAAAGATCAACCTTAGATAAAAACTGGAAAACTTTTCTCAACAACTTTGCATCATTAGGTGTCATATACGTCTTAGTCACAGTTTACGTCATAGTCATCCTAAGTTGCATACACATAGATACTTCCTAGGAAATTGCATATCACAGAATAAGTAACTTTCCTTGTCATTGGATACGTTCATGTTTCGGTTTGTCACAAATCATTGAACCTAGTCACTTTAGTCCTATTTAGTGAATCTTTTCAGCTCAACAGTCTAGTTTGGAAAATTCACCTTGTCAACTATCCTTGTCCTACAATCAGGTTCCTTGGTCAAACACAAATCATTGCATGCATTTATTCCATAGGTGGTATGTTATACCCATTTTAGAATCATTTTCCATCATAGTCTACATGATATTTTGCATATTGTCCATCATATCACACGTCATCTTAGTACATCCTTTATTGTCAGAAAATCCAAAAATATAGAAATAGGACATATCAGTTTTTAGACGTAGTCTACACAACCCCGTCTTGAGAAGCTTTTTCATGGTCGAAACAAGGTCTCGAAAGAAATAAAAATAAATGTCAGACCCCAACAAATTCATCAATCCCCCAACGAATTCATCAATCCATTCAGAAATCAACCATCAGGAAGTGAGCGACCACATATACCTTTGCTTGAAAAACACGTCACTAGAGACACACATGGGTAAATTTACATAGAAGACATAGATGCCACTGTACAAGATCTTGAATTTGCATCCTTGATGGATGAGTGTTTGGCAATTGATCCCCAATGCTATCTAGCAAAATTGCTAGTAGAAGGTGCCACACTACCACCAAGATTTGATATTCATAAATTGAAAACAATGTCTACCCAACCAATGCAAACTGTCACGACAAGTGTTTCTATTCCCCAAATCACCGCAGCAATACCAACTGGCATACCAACTCAAACATCGTCAATTGTAAACACAGCCCCTTTCAACATAGCACAAGGTTTACAATTTACTGCGGGAGCAACTTCATCGAACCCCTTTGGCACCAACACGGCTGGTAAGAGATTCAAAGTTGGTAGGAATATTCCTATACCAAATCAGACCATTCAGATAGGAAGCATTCCTATACCAAATCAAACCATTCAAACAGGAAATATTCCTATACCAAATCAAAAAATTCAAATAGGTAATATCCCTATACCAAATTAGAACATTCTAACAGGATATATTCCCTCACCAAATCACAATCCATCACAGAACATGGTATATCAGAACACCTACATTCATCCAAACAATGCAAACAACATGTCCTTGACACAAGTAGATGCTCTACAAAACCAAATGCAAACACTTCAACAATGAATGGAAAACATGTCTATGTCAGGCAAGCGAACTATCTCAACACAAGATCTTTGTCCAAGTCCTTTTGACAAGACATTATATATGACACCTTTCCCCCATGGATACAGTATCCCGATTTTGCCTAAGTATAATGGGAGAAAGAATCCTTTGGAACACATTAGAGAATTCTCAACTGCATGTATAGACATAGCATATGACCCCACATACTTGATGAGACTATTTCCATGAACCCTAATCGGGACAGGACTAGAATGGTTCTCCAAATTACCATATGGTATACGATCTTTGGGTGAATTAGCTGAGAAGTTTGTTGAACATTTTGCCTTTAACATAGACAATGAAGTAACAATAGCTACCCTATGTCATACAATGCCATAAGAGGGTGAAACTTTCACCACTTTCTTCTAGAGGTGGAGAAGTTTAGCTAGCAGATGTCTAGTTGAAATACTGGAAAAACAAAAAGTCACGATATTCCTTGAAAACATCAATCCCAAATTAAGAAGTGACTTAAGGGTACACTGTTGTACCTCATTCCTAGACTTGGTATAGAAGGGAATCATCCTTGAAAAGGTTCTTATTGACAAAGTCCAGAAATAAAGGTACCAGGCAAAAACCCCGTCGTTCAACATCAAAATCTCCCCGCTGATAAGAACAAATTCTGGTCTAGAAACAAAAATCTCACCAATGATGGTGTTGTCGATGCTAAGGGTATACATACAAGACCAGTTATCACAGTTAGAGGTTACAATCCCAATCAAAACATGACAAACAATCCAGATCAAACAGCTAATTATGTCCAAAATTCACAATAACAATGCCCACAATGACGTTTTCCTCAACGTGAATTTACCCCTTTGGGGCAACCAATAGAGACAATATTCAAAGAGCTGATTAAACACAATCTCGTAAAACTTATGGAACCAAGAGATTATGATCCTGGACAGTTTAAACCTTCATGGTGGGATGATAATGCCTATTGTGACTATCATCGAACAAAAGGACATAACCTACAACAATGTCGACAACTAAAAAATATCATCCAAGTCTTTGTTGAAGATGGAACCATAGAGGTCAGGCAAAAACATACCAAGAACGCAGATCATAAGGTTTTTACGAACCCATTACATGACCATACGAAAGGGAGAGCCTCCAGTTCGGGAAACAAGAATCCTCCATCTGCCAATTATACCAATACCAACTATGACTATGGGAAAGGTACGATCATAAACCATCTCTGAGATGCAAATGAAAATGTCAATACCATCATCATCAAGAAACATCCTGAATGTGCTATAAATACACGCTGAACCAAAATAACTCTTCTAGGTCCTTCTTCTAAACCACCTACACTGTCCTACAAGTCTAAGTACAATCTGCTTGACCAATTGAGCAAAACTCCAGCACAAATATCCATCTTGGAGTTGTTGACTTTATCACCCAAACATCGGGCAATTCTCGACAAAGCCTTATAGAACATGATTGTCCCTACCGACTTAGATGTCAATCATTTTGAAGAAATGGTAGGCTATCTAACCAACTCCCATCATGCTACATTTCCCAACAGGATTACTCAATAGAAAAGACCGATCATATTGATCCCTTACATCTTGAAGTCCTAGTCAATCAAACTAAAGTCAGAAGAGTCCTAGTAGACGGAGTAGCAGGTTTGAACCTATGTACCCTAAAATTGGTTAAGGCATTAGGATTCTCAAAATAATGCGTAGACACATCTAAGAGCATAGTAATAAAGGCTTACAATGATGAGGAAAGATCATCCAAAGGAGTGTTCACGCTCCCAATCAAGATTGGCCCTGCAGTTATGAACACCAACTTCCAAGTCTTGGATCTCACCCTTCCATATAACTTGTTGTTAGGTAGACCTTGGATACACGCAATGAAAGTTGTACCTTCCACGTATCACCAATGTCTCAAATTCCCATATAATGGCACCGAGATCACAATCAATGGTGATCCAAACCCGTTTCAATATTGTACCAGCCTAAGGGAAATTCCACAACGTCAAGTTCTCATCAATCAACCAGCTTCATCATCCAACTCATCCTTATACATTGACCCATCACATCTCATCAAGTCCATTCCGTCAAAACCACTACCATCCACTCTCAAAGTTGAGATCCAAGACAAAGGTTGTGGAGAGTATTATATGAAGGCACCCTACTGTGTCAGTCACTTGGTTCCACTTAAGGCATATGGTTTATTAATGCCAGATAGAAGACAACCTACAGTCACATTTCGTGTTCCTCCTAGGATCACATTGACCAAATGGGGAGAGTTAAGTGAAGAAATTGTGGACCAAGATGATATTACCTCCTGGTTGTACTGGGAAAACAATGAATACCCCTCACCATCTATTCAAATAGCTAAGGACTCCTATGGAAAAGGCTTTAAGATAATGCAAAGCAAAGGCTATGATAGACATAGTGGGTTAGGACTACATAGTGATGGCAGGACAAAACCAATTGTTGTCTCACTAAGACCGAAATACCTAGGGCTAGGGTGTCAACCACTTAGAATTGGCTTTCCTAGTACTTTGTCACTGTTTCAAGAGGAAGTGAGTGTTTCCGAAGACATCGAGATATCTCATGAACCACTTCCCCCAATTTAGGATGAATCCCCTGACTCAAATGATTATGAATGGGATTCCCTTTCCTTGACTAGCGACATGAACCTAGATACTCTATTTGGAGAACTAGACAAAATGATCACATCCATACCAAATCCATCTAGTCTTCGTAATACCAAGTCTCTGACCAAAGAAGAATGGAATAAGCACTATTATTGAGAAACCCTTGATCATGCATCTGGGGTACCTGACGAACCATCTTCTATCAACCTAGCCGTTGCAATAGTCCCACACCAGAGTTTACCTACCCGTCGAAAAAAGAACGAGAGGGAGTTAGTCCAAAACTTTTGTGACCATGTCAACTACTTTGTTTTCACCTTGTCAGCTGCCACATTTGACACCTCCAATAATGACATGCCTCTTATATATCCCCAACTAATTGACTAAGATCAACAAGGTACACCTATCTTAGATGAATTCAAGAATGACGAAGCATTAGCTGAGTTCCTGGGACTTCGAGAAGGTATTCCTAGAGGGGATCATAAGGCTGGTTTTACCATAGACTTGGATGATAAAGCATAAGTCGGGGAGTCTGTTTACACCTCTAGTCACAAAAATGAGAATAAAAGAAAAATGATCAAAAAGAGAAAAATGACAAGTCCCTAAGTGAAAACCGTAAGGCGCCTTTGGATGAAGAAAAAGTAAAAATAAAGGACGAATTTGAGGGCGAAAACCTCTCTGAGGCACCCAAGGATAGAGGTTTAAACATTCTCCCCGTTGCATGGGAACAATCACCTATGTTAGTAGAAGAGTCTGTGGCAGTCAACATAGGTACAGAAGAGAACCCTCGAATGGTGTATTTTGTAGCATCATTGACAGAGACAATTTAACTTGAGTTTAAAGACTTCTTCACAAAAAGATAAATAAATTTTGCATGGTCCTATGTAGACATGCCTGGGCTGGATCTGGACCTAATATTACACCACTTACCATTATAGCCAGGCATTAAGCTAGTCAAACAGAATTTAAGGAAAGTGCATTCGTAGATCGCGCTATTGGTTAAGGAAGAACTCAAGAAACTTTTGGATGTCGGATTCATAAGGTCCATAGATTATGCTGACTAGATTTCAAAATCTTGTACCAGTGACTAAACCAACTGGGGGCATTCGAATTTGTACAAATTTTAGAGACATCAACAAGGCATGTCCTAAAGATGATTTCCCTTTTCCGAACATTGACATGATAGTTGACCTTACAGCAGGATACGAGATTCTATCCCTTATGGATGGTTTCTCTGGATATAACCAAATCAAAATTGCAGCTGAAGATCAACATAGGATAGCTTTCAAGTGTCCATGGGGAACATACTGTTGGAATGTTATGCCTTTTGGGCTTAAGAATGCAGGAGCTACGTATCAACGAGCCATGACTACTATTTTCCATGACTTGGTACATACTCTTATGGAAGATTATTTCAATGACATCATAGTTAAATCAGTAAGAAGGGCAGATCATCTCAATATTCTAGACAAAGTATTCCAGAGGCTAGAGAAGTACAACGTCAGACTAAATCCAAAGAAATGTGTTTTTGGAGTCAAATTAGGGAAACTTCTAGGTTACATCATCTCTAGAAGAGGAATCGAAGTAGATCCTGAGAAGGTAAAAGCTATTGTAGAAATGCCTCCCCTAGTCAGCATTGGTCAACTAAGAACACTCCAAGGGAGATTACAATCTATTCAGCACTTCATTGTACAACTAGTAGACAAAATACACCCATTTCAACATTTACTCAAGAAAGGAGTACCCTTTGTATGGACACCTAAATGTCAGGAAGCATTCCAACAAATCAAGGATTATTTGCTCACTCCACCAGTATTGATGCCACCTATAGATGGAAAACCTTTGATACTATATATATCAACAACTCAGTTAGCATTAGGAGCCCTTCTAGCACAGAATGATGATCAAGGTCATGAAAGAGAAGTCTATTACATTAGTCGCACATTGGTAGGATACGAATTAAACTACAACAACATAGAATGTGCCTGTCTTGAGATAGTCTTTCCCACCCAAAATCTTCGGCTCTACATGCTTAATCGCCAAACCATGTTGGTTGCAAAGATCGATCCCCTCAAATATCTACTAATTAAAGCAACATTAATAGGCTGATTGGCTAAATGGGTTATGATACTTAGTGAGTATGACATCCAATATGTGGAGAGGAAGGCTATAAAAGTACAAGTGATTGTCGATCAGTTAGCAGATGCACCCATGAAGGCAGATCATCCTTTAGTAGCAGATTTTCCAGATGAATTTATCTTCAACATTGACACTAGATCTAAATGGATATTATACTTTGACGGTTCACATATAAATTGTGGGTCAGGAGCATGCATACTATTTGTTACACCTCAGGGCGATACAATTCCAAAATCATTCAGAATCGCTTTCCCTTGTACCAAAAACATAGCAAAGTATGAAGCCCTAGTGATAGGATTACGAATGGTAGCCCAATGGAAGATAAAGATTCTACATGTTTATGGAGATTCTCAACTAGTAGTCAGGCAAGTAAACAATGATTATGAGACTAAGGATGAGAAACTTTCTCCTTATAAATGTATGGCCGATAGTTTCAAACAATACTTTGATGAGATCACCTTTCAACAGATACCACTTATTCAAAATAGGGTAGCAGATGTTATGGAAACCATGGGTTCCTTACTGGATATCCCTAGTAACGTGCCTAAGTTTTAGTTTTTGGTCGAAAAGTTGTTGATCCCAACCTATGATATCCCTGACTCTGCGATGGTGTGTGCAATTGTTGGTCCCGCTTCCCCCTGGTACAAGGATGTGTACGATTATCTAAATTCCTAGACTTTACCTGTAGACCTATCCAACAACCAGCATAGAAATTTTTTCCGTAAGTCCGCTAAATACACCATCATCGGAGATACCCTATATAGACGTACCCTAGATAACACCCTAATGAGATGTCTCGATGTTGAACAAGCACAAACAACTTTGTGAGCAGTGCATGAGGGTATATGTGGTTCGCATTCTAGTGGTCCTACTCTAGCCCATAAGATTATGAGATTAGGTTATTATTGGCCTACAATGGAAAAAGACTCATACATCTTTGTTACGAAATGTAGACAATGTCAGATACATGGAGATTTGATAAGAGCACCAACACAAGAGCTTCATCCAATTACTTCACCATGGCCTTTTTCCCAATGGGGACTCGACCTCATAGGTAAGATACACCATTCATCATCCAACGACCATAAATTCATCATCACCTCCACCGAATACTTCACTAAATGGATCGAAGCTATTCCCATGACCTACATCACCGACACACAAATATCCAAGTTTATCCTAAACTATATCATATGTCGGTATGGTGTACCCCAATCCATTATCACAGACAATGGCCATCCATTCAAAAACCAAGAAGTTTGCCACCTATGTGAAGAGTTCCACATCCAACATCATTTTTTCACACCATATTACCCACAAGGTAATGGCCAAGTTGAGGCAACTAATAAAACCATTGTTAGAATCCTCAAGAAGACTGTCAATGATGTTGACCATGACTGGCACTTATAGCTTAACCCTACCTTATGGGCTTACCGTACTAGTATCTGTACTCCCACCGACGCCACTCCATATTCCCTAGTATTCAGCTCTGCATCTATCTTACCTATTGAGGTTGAAATACCTTCTCTAAGGGTATCCTTGAAGGGCCATGTTGATGATGAAGGATATCATGTATCTAGAGTACAAGAGCTTGAGTTACTAGATGAGCGAAGACAGAAAGCATTAGATCATTTGCAAGCATATCAGAATCGTCTTCATCGTAGTTACAACAAGAAAGTCCTAAATAGACACTTTGACATTGGTGACCTGGTTTTAATGGAGAACCCTAAGAATCAAGCTGAACGAGAAAATTTAGGTAAGTTTGAACCTAATTGGTTAGGACCCTATGTAGTCACAAAAGCATTTGGATTAGGTGCATATCAACTCTCTACCCCTGAAGGCGAACCACTTATGTGACCCATCAACAACCTTCATTTGAAGAGGTTCTATGTGTAGCTTCTGAGAGTCATGCCTTAACCAGAAAAATACAAAAAAAAATAGTAAAAGAAAAATAACTGTTGCCTTGAAGAAAACCTGGCAAACAGGCGTCTTTGTAACACCAAAAAACAAAAAAAATTGGAAAACTAGAAAAATAGTAAAGAGAAATAACCCGTCCACTAGTGAAAACCATTTGGTGGCGCTTTGGATAAGTACCATGGTGAAAACCTAGCAAATAGGTGCCATGTGTAGTCAACTTCTCTTTTGTCTACCATCATTCCAATCTGCCTTTTCGCCATCACTCATAATAAATGGTTGTCTTATCCATTGCTTGGAATGATTGACATCAAGTTCATTCCATCACAATCCCCACTCCATCCTGAATACCTTATTCTCGACTGGGGGAAATTCCTTATTCTGTGTCATATGGACCTTGTACATAGCATTACACCATCGAAAAATGTCCTGAAAAAAATCCAAAAACATTAGAAAACATCAAAAATCCAAAAAACAGAGTCAAGTCAGTTATGTAAGTCAGTTGAACTACGTTGCCTCTGCAACTGGATGTAGGCAAGGCCATCTGTCGATGTGCCCTCGAGGCATTAGGTCAGTCAGTCTAAGTTTATCACGTCTCACACACATAAAATCATGACTCTTTGTACATTCATAGTCATTGGTCGTGTTGAACTACAAGGTCTTTGTGTGTACAACGTAGGCAAGGCTAATCAATCGATGAGCCCCCGAGACCGCACTAGGTCAGTCCAATAGGTTTTATCACATTCACTATCTCAAGTCATCCATTGTCAATGCACACACATAGTCATATCAGTCAGGAAATCAGAACAAGTCATGCACCAACAAGGCAAGCATCTCAAATAGTCATCAAGTCAATATCAAACACATCATCAATGCGATCAATCTATGTTTTGCAAGATATGTCTTTCTTGTCAACAGACATTGTCAACTTGTCATAGCCTCATGTAGCTTGTCACATCAACGTCATCCGACTCAAACGTCTTATATGACACATGTCTTTCTGAAACCAGGATTTGTCATGCCTTATACAGATAGTCACCAAGTTGAAACCAGACTCAACGTCTTATGCGGTATGTGTCATCCCTCACATTAAGCTATGTCAAACATCAAGCATCAAACAATCCAAACATGACCAAGTTTTTGGTGAACACAATTATTTGGCTTTATGATTTTATATCTTATTTTCTCTTATCTTTTTATCAATTTGTGAAAGATCTTGTTGCTAGCTTTCTCAAGGATGTCCCTTGAAGGATTTAGAGAAGTAAGGATGTCTCAGGACTCTTTTTCTTTGATTGCTATCAGTCAACTATTTTTTTTAGAACTTTGAATTTTGAATCATGTTACTAGCTTTCTCAAGGATGTCCCTTGTAAGGATTTAGAGAAGCTATGACGTATCATGATCCGTCTTTTATTTGTTTGTTGTCTGTGGTTTTTCTAGACGATAACAACTGGGGCAATCTTGTCCTTAGTTTACGTTATGACACTCCTTGTCTACGACTGTCTGTTTTTCACAGGTGGATGACTTTGTACACTATGGTCTATCTCATATCATAGTGTGTACTATCCATTTGTGTTAGTCCCACCCAATGATGATAAAATTGCAAGCATAGAATATTTGGAAAAATATCAAAGATCATATTTTCCTCAATCAATAACCATTCTTTTTCAATACTAACATTCTATAATCATCCACGCTAACATTTCTTCTTTTTTTCATCTTCACCACCATTATCTATCCATTTCGGGAGAACACTCATGTTCTTCCAACCCGCCTATCCTCTCGAGGGGGCATACCACTACCTCCTTGTCATTCTCCCTTTCACTGGGACATAACCTAACCTGTTTCATGTTGGGGAACAATCGGGGCATATTTTCTTTGACACAACGCCGAAACAACATTGTATCAAAGAGGGGCAAATTGTAGACACTGAAAATTGGTCTAGGCCTACGAGCACCACTTTCGACATAATTTTCTAATATCCATTGTCATGATTAATAATGTTAATGATTTAATTACCCCTTTCTAATACATATTTCTTCTATTAATTAAATACCCCTTTTTAATTAATTCATTAATTCATTAACTCATTATGACTTATATTCAACTTTGATTAATTAAATAAATCATGTTTATTTAATTATGTCGCTAACTAATTCCTCTTTCTTAATTAAATATTTATTATTTAATTATTCAATTCCACCTTTTCAACAGTCAATTAAATAAATTACATTATTTATTTAATTTAAATCACATCATTTTTGAATGTTGAATTAAATTAACATTTAATTCATTAATTAATTATTTATGTCACATTCTTCTGTCCTCCAGTTGACTAATCATTTACTCACCTTCTAACTCGAGATCTATTTTTAGTTCTCTAGTTGTCTATGAATTCAACAGTTGGTCGTCTCTACGAGGAAACTCTCTGTCACAACTAGTCAGTTAACTAGTTCTAACTCATATGCATGTATGCATTCGAATGCATTCTCTGTCTTTGAGTTCCAACTTTGTCTTTGACAATCAAAGTCTATCTCTTCTATTTTTGAAGACTCTTAACTCAAGATTAAGTTATCGTTCTAATTTAATCTTTATCTTGCAATCTTTTCTGACTCATGTTCTAACTCACGTTCTAACTGACATAGAACTAACATCGCATGACATTCATCAATCTGGTTTGTCGATCTCTCTATCGAATCTGAGCCGATCGTTCGAAAACCCAAAATCTATAAAATGGCCTGTCAACATCATTATTCCTCCTCCCGAAATCATACACTTTTGAGAAGAAGCTTATCTTTGATATTTTGCTAAGACATTCAACATGGTTATGCTTGCATCAATACTGAAAATCTGAGGGCAAAAACACTAAAAAGGCAAAATGGAGAAGAGCAATGTAGATAATTCAAAGGAGTGAATGCATATTCGGTGAGATCATTTCAATTTGTTTGTTAGTTTTTATCATGTTTTCATTTTCGTTCTTTATTGTTTGATTTTAGATTAATTTTGATTTAGATTAGTATTAAAAATTGTTCGTTCTACTTGCAGATTGATCAGAGATTTTATTCTAATGTTACAATATCTACTTCTATAAATTTAATTTTAAAATTTGTCCCTTTTTTTCAAGACTTAGAGTGAATTGGTTAATTTGAATGTATGAAATAATTGATATAGTTTGGGTTAATATATAAATTTTAACTTTTTTTAAAATATGTTCATAATTAAAATATCTAACTTTGTTAATTAAATAGGTGTTAAAAGGTGAAATGTTAAATTATAAAAATGTCTATTTTTTTGTTAATTAGAAAGAGATTAAAAGTGAAAATTTAAACTATTTTTAATATTTATATATTGAATGTTTTTACTTGTTTTATATATATTAGTTATATATTTTTTAATTCTAAAAAATAATATTTATAAAAATGTTTTTCTGTTATTTAAAAAGATGTTAAAAGTGGAAATTAAAAATATTTTTAATATTTATATTTTATAAAGTTCATATATTAAGTGGTTTCTACTTAATTTATAATTTGAAAAATAATAAAAAAGTAAATTAGAAAAATAATTAAATTTTTTTTTAAATTAAATTTTTTTTAATTATGAATTAACTTTTTAAATATTTTATTTTAAATATGATTTTAATTTTTTTAATTTTATTTATTTATTTCGCCCAGAGGCGTAACCTACAGGGCAACACAAAGGAGAATGTGAGTGTGTTAACAAAAACAACTCACGGCATATTAAAAATATTAAATAATGACATGTATATGAAAATATGAAACAATAAATAGCCGACAAATATAAATTAAATAAAAATGAATCGATGCCACCCAAAATATTTATGTAAATAGAGAGAGGAAGAAGAAAGGAAAAAATAATTACACATTCACCAAAAAAATATGAATTCATGAAGGGCAGTTAATAAATTTTATGAATTGTGAGGTGTAGTAATTATTTCAGAAAAACATTTTACAAATTGTAGAAGGTGCAGTAATTATTTCAGAAAAATATTTTATGAATTGTGAGAAGGTGGTGCAATTATTTTAGGAAAACCAATTAATATTTTTTACGAATTGAAATAGGTAGCCCAATACAACTAAGTAATATTTCTCACATCCAAAAATATATTTTTTACTTTCTATAATTTTATGTTCTATGATTTGTATATTTCTTACTTCAATTTTTAATTTTTATCATTTTCAAATTTTCTAAATAAATAAAATAACTTTTACTTTCTATGATCTGTGTATTTTTCAAAAAAAAAATTAAAGTTAAAAAAGAAAATTCTAATTTTAAGTTATAAATAAAATTTTACTTCTATTTTATTATCAAATTATTATTTGTTACAGTAGAGTTTGTATATATTTTATTTTTCAATTATTTTTAAAGACATATTTTTTTATGAAGAAGATTAAATTATTAATTATTAATTATAAATAAATAAGATTTATCAATAAATATATATTAACTTTGTGATATATTTTTTTAATGAAATTAGTGTATAGTAAAATTTCTCATATGTCTAATATTTTTTTACTTTTATATTTTATTTTTAAATAATTGTTTAGGATGCCTCACCCAAGATTAAATTTTGAAAATGACGAACAATGAAGAGAACATAGAAGAGAATATGCTAGAAATTACATGAGACAACAACATGAACAAATGAATAATGTACAAAGAGAAGAAGCAAGAAATCATCGAAACCAAAATGATAGAGAAAGACATGTTAAACATAGGGAAAATATGACAGTTGAAGAGATTGAAGCAGAAATGAGACAACATGTAGATGAGATGAGAATATATCGTGTACGAACATTTCAAGAGGAGTAATATATATTAAGAAGAAGATTACAAAAAAATGAGCATTCAAACCAATTTAATGAGATAGAAAGACAACAAATACAAGTACATAATTGTGAATTACTTGAAAGGAATTATGAATCTCATGAGAATACAAAGGGTAAATTTGAAGGAATGAATTCAATTACAATAGATCGTGCGTTATAAACACCAGATAATAGAGTTCAAGATGCAATAAATGTTGAAAGTGAAAATCATGAAGAAAATAATAGTTCACAACAAGAGTTAACCTCTCAATTGAGAAGACGAAGATGACTGCAAAGAAGACAAAATGAAAGAGATCTAGGTACATGCAATAACAATAGAAATGTGAAAATTGATTTGAAAGATTTAAAAATTATATTTCGACATGGTTTAGATAAACTTGCAGCACCAAGTATGTGTTACATTTGTCAAGAAAGTTACCCTGCAATGAAGGTTGTACGAGTTCCTAAAGGCCCAATTTGAAATAGATGTCGATAAGAGAAACATGAAAATCGATTTTCGACATTGAATAATAGGAATCCTGGTCCACAACCATTACAACTTGCAAACCTAACACAAATTGAGGAAATGTTTATAGCGCGTGTAAATCCAATACTTCAAGTTACACATGCAACTAGAGGTTCATATAAATATAAAGGACATACCATAAGTTTTCCAAAAGAAGTAAGACAAATAGCTAAAATTTTACCACATCGAATAAAATATTTACCAATTATTATTGTTCAAAGGAAGGACCAATGTGGAAAAAATTACAATTTTACAGTCAATAGAGAGAGGGTGTACAAAGCATTGAAATATAAGATAGAACATGATAAGTTCTCTAGAGATGTGCAAATTGATGAAAATTCTCTTAATGAACTCACATGAAATTCAAATGAAAACATTTTTTGACAAATTGAACTTTGTTCAAGTATGGAGTTTGATTCAGAGGCAAATGAATATGTATTTGTGGGTCCAATGATAGAGATGGATGAAAGAAACATTATTGAGCACACTGTACATCAATGGCATCAAAACCACCAAATGTTCAAAGAGAGATGGAACTAATATAGGCATGGGTAAATAACCCTAATCTAGATCTTGGATCACTAATTGATTGGCCAAGAATTGGAACATCACCAATAAATGAGTATCTCACTGAAGGATTACTTGATATGTCTTTTCCAACAATATTTCCATATGGACAATGTGATTGGCTAGAACCATGAATAAGGACTGTTCATCTACATGAATTTGTTAAGCAATTATTTCAATATAGAGATCGTCATTTTGGATGACACCCTCGATTTAGATATTATACGATGAATATGATTATGAGACATCGTGCACAAAACTCATTAGCCGTGTTTGTCAAAAAGAGCTTTCAAGACATGCCCACCACAATAAATGAGTTAGGACAACATATGGAAAATGTCCCTCATTCACATCTAGTTGATCATTTGATACGTTTTGGTACTACACTAAGGGGTACAAGATCTTATTGGGAAAAATGTCGAGCTGAATTAACTGACCTATTGCATCAAATTGGAAGACCAACTATTTTCTTTACTTTGAGTGCAACAAATATGTATTAGCCATATTTTCATGCACTAATGCAAGGAACACAACCAAATAATCCACAAGAAGCACAAAAGTGGCGATGCAAAAACATTATTGACTATCCACATATTGTGGCATATTATGTGCACCTATGATATACACTACTTCGAAAGGAAATAATGCAAAAGTGAATGAAAGTAAAAGATTATTGGTCAAGGTATGAATGGCAACATAGAGGATCACCACATGTGAATGGATTTATATAGTTAGAGGGAGCACCAAATATAGACAACCTGAATTGGGGAAATGATCATGAAATAAAAAATGCACAAAAATATTTTGATTCTCTTATTCGTGCATGGAATTCATGGGGAGATCCACATCAACGAAGCATATAGGTATGATTTTTATTCTCAGTTATAATATATTCTTCAAAATATATTACACTTAAAAGTATTGTATGCTAACTAATAAAATATGTTTTATCATCAATGATAGGTCCTACAAAACTTTTTACAACATCCATTCCTTTGAAATACACAAAAATTGAGCCAAATAGACTTGGAATGTGACTATGAAGAGTTACTCAATTGTGTTGAACGTCATACAATATGCAAAGAAGGTGCTTTCCTTCGTAAAAAAAAAAAAAAAGGAACGATGGGTTGTAGGTGAGTTGTTCATATATTCAAATATTTCATGGAAACTTAGGTAAATCATATCTAATTCATTATTGTATATCATTCTTCTATTAAACTCTATTGATAGAGCATGAAGAATATTTTTTTAATTTAATGGGAAATATCTCATTCAATATTTGCAAAGAATAAAAATATTTTTTTCAAACACATGCTAAAGTAATATTTTACATATGACACTGTAGATGCTACTAGCTTATCTATCTTAATATATTAATCTATATATTATACACTGAGAGATATCATTTTCGAGGCATATTTTTTAAAATTCAAAAAAACTAAAAAAATACGCCTCGAAAATGATATCTCTCAGTGTATAATATATAGATTAATATATTAAGATAGATAAGCTAGTAAATTTAGGTTCGTTTTATAATAATAGTTTATTTGTTAATATTAGGTTTAAACTTTGATTTTACTTGTAAATATTTTAGTTTAGTTTTATAATAATTATTTGTTTGTTAATATTAAGTTTAAACTTGATTTTACCTATAAATATTTTATTTGAAGTATGATTTTAATATTTTAAATTTAATTTATTTAAAAATTTATGTTTAATTTCATAATAATAATTTATTTGTTAATATTAAGTTTAAACTTCCATTTAACTTGTAATTTTATTTTTTTGCTAGATAAATTGCTGCTAAGGGGTAACACCTTGTATTGCTTTCAAAAATGGAGAGTTTACATTGAGATTGACATTAGAGAATGACTGGGTGATGGCCTTATCTAAAAAAATGGCCATCTACCATTAGACTCCTTATACCTTCCTACAACCAAACCTGCTCTACGATCAAAGATTTAACTAAATACAAAAAGCCTGGAAAAATGCACAGGCACTACGATTCAGAGGCGGGACTGACTAAAACATCTACACCTTACAATTATCTGGATTCATTAATATTATGCAAGAGCTTAGAAAAGATGATGGCGCAGTGGGTCGAGTGAGGTTTCCATTCCTCCCTCAGAGTCTTTGTCCTTAGAGTCTTCTGATTCCACCTGATTCATGTATGCAATGTAATTTTCAATCACTGAGCAGTCTGGTCTACAGTTCTGGTGAGCTCGCCCCTTCACTTTCTCCTCTAGGTCCCTGGAATCGTTTGGTATCTATTCTTTCCCATAGCCTAAGTCTCAGTTGATGTCGTCTCCTAATGCTAACTCCTCTGCTAGCCCTTCATTTTTCACATATCGCATTACCCAGCCATGAGGTTGGTTGGTCATTAGCTTGGCTACTCTGAGCAGGAAGGTGATGCTCTGGTCCCTTTCATCCCATCATTTTTCAAACCTTTCTGGGTCAATTTTCCTTGTCAGAGGGAATTTCATGACCTCCCTTCCCCGCATGCTCAACATGTTGTAGTTTTGGGGCATTGGGATGGGATTATTTTCATCCACATTATCCAAGGATGCATCAATGTCTCCCATCCATGTGTGAATGAAGACCATTTGGGTCAGTTTCTTTGCGATTTCCTTCCGCACACCCATGTGGAGGAGCACCACCAAAAACATTGTTGGTATTTATGCATTGGACTGGAACTTGTGATATGCTTTCAGGAACTCCAGTCCTACAACCTTCTTGGTTGCCCAAAGTATCAGCGAGTGGGATGAGGCTAGTACCCCGTTGATCCTTTTGTATGTCACTTATCCTCATAAGGCTTGTTGTTGCTTGTCGGTGTCCAGGGTGAGGGGAGTTTCCATCCATTTAACACCTACTTCTATCATCAAGTAAAAATCTTGAGCTTCTACATGCACACACTATTCCTGCAAAGACATTGTTTTAAATGACCTAGACTAGTTTTAACTGTGGTGGGTAGCAATCTTCATGATTAATTTTATATGATTGTGGCAGTTGGAGCATGTAAACTTGCTGGTGCTCTATTGGAGGTACCCAATGTGATTAATGCAAAGTATGTTGAGATGTGTGCAAACAAGGTGTAAGATGAAGAGTGTAATACAACCAAGAGAACCTTGAAAGAGTGTGGGTTGAACAAAGAAAACAGGAAGAAATATGAGAAGTCGGTGCAAACAAAAAAAGAGATGTGGCTGATTTTGAAGGCTTCGAACCTATCTGCCAATTACTTGATAGACATGGTTGATTTTGTTTCCATTTTAATTATTTTAAGGGTCATCTCTTTTCTCTTGTGTTGTTGTTTCCTTAATTCTTGTGTTCATAATGTGCTTTCCATTTTGACTTTAGTTTCTTTTTTAATATTTTTGGTATCTCTTTAGTAGTATAATTAAATGCATTGAGTTGACTTTTTTCATTGCGATGTTTTAATATTTATAATGATTAAAATATACTATTATAATCTTATTTTATCTTTTTGTATTTAATCTTGTCTTTATTATTTTCTCTTTTTATTTTATTTTCCTTATAATGAGATATTTTAATCATCATAAAGATTAAAATATATCATTAACTTTTTTAATCTTAGATCATCTTTTTGTCTTTAATTTTATTTTTTTGTCTTGTTATTTTCTTTTCTTTGCAGTCTTACTTTTTCTTTTGTTTATGGTATTATTTTATTGTTTTCTCAATTTTTTGTAGTCCTTTCTCTTCTCCCACTTCTTTTATTAAGACTTGTTTTGCAATATCATTTCATTTTTCTTCTTCCTGATGATGGATCACTATGTATGATATGAAATGTTGACAAAAAAACTTACACAATTGAATCCAAAAGCTATATACTGCAATGTTATGGACTGTGGAAAACACATACCAACTATAGAATAATTATATTATAATTTTTTATTTTAATTTATATAATAAAATAAATCTAAAATCTAAATTAGAAGTTAGAGAGAGAGAGATTCAAAACTAAATTTTGATTAGATATTTACATAGAGAGAGTTGGAGGGATAAAGAGAAATAGGAGACAAAGAGATATATAGAGGTAGAGATATCAAAGATAAAAGAGGGAGAGAGGGAGATAAATAGGGATGTCAAAAGAGAGTAAGAGAGAGAGATATGGAGAGGTAGAAAGATGAAGAGAGAGGTAGAGAGGGATATATATGGAGAGAGAGAGGTAGAGATAGACATATTTATAGAGAGAGAAGAGAAAGAGAAAGAGAGAGATATTTATATCTCAATCTTCCTCTCTATCTCTGTGTTTCTCATTATTTCTCAATTTATCTTCCTCTCTCTCCCCTATATCTCTCTATCTTTGTCTACGCTTCTCTCTCTATTTATGCATATCTATCTTTGTCTCTATCTCTCTCTTTCACTCATATACACAAACACTCCCTATTCCCCTTCTCTATCTCTCTCCCTCTCTCTCTTTCTCTCACTCTTGACCCCTCTATCCATATCTCCCTATCCCTCCCCCTCTCTATCTATGTCTTATTATCTCTACCTCTCTCTTTTTTTCACCCCATCTCTCCCACTCTATATCTCTATCTCTCTATTTATTTATAGCTCTCACTCCTCTCTTTATCTTTCTAAAATCTAAAATCTAAACTACAAGTTAGAGAGAGAGAGAGTCATAAACTAAATTTTGACTAGATATAGTCACATAAAAAGAGTGAGATAGAGAGATAAAGAGAAATAGGAAACAAAGATATGTGAAGGTAGAGATGTTGAGATATAAATAGAGGGAGGGGGAGATAAATAGGGATATCAAAAGAGATTAAGGGAGAGAGAGGGAGAGATGGAGGGATAAGAAGATAGAGAGGGGAATATATAGAGAGAGAGAGGTAGAGATAGACATATTTCTAGAGAGAGAGAAAGAGATGAGAAGAGAAAGAGAAGAGAGAGATTTATATCTTTGTCTTCCTCTCTCTCCCATATTTCTCTCTATCTTTATCTTCCCTTATCTCTCTATTTATACATAGCTATCTTCATCTATATCTCTCTCTTTCACTCATACACACAAAAACTCTCTATTTCCCCTCTCTACCTCTCTCCTCTCTTTCTCTCACTCTTGACCCCTCTATCCCTATCTCCCTATCTCTCCCCCCTCTCTATCTATATCTCATTATCTCTACCTCTCTCTTTTGTTCACTCCATCTCTCCCACTCTATATCTCTATCTCTATTTATTTATATCTCTCACTCCTCTCTCTATCTATTTATATCCCTATATCTTTACCTCCATCTCCCTATCTATATATATATATATATATATATATATATATATCTCTCCCTATCTCTCTCTATCTCTCTATATCTCCCTCTATCTATATTACTCCCTCTCTCCTCTCTATCTATTGAGCTATATCTTCCTCTCTCCCCATATTTCTCTCTCCATATCCATATCTTTCTCTACCTCTACCTCTACCTCTACCTTTATCTCCCTATCTCACTTTCTCCTTCCCTATCCCTCTCTATCTTTGTATATCACCCTCTATATATCTAAATTTATCCCTCTCCCTTTCCCTTTCTATATATTGATCTATCTATCTCCCTCTTCTTTTTCTCTCTCTCCCTCTCCCTCTCTACCTATCTCTCTCCCTCTCTTCCCCCTCTTCTCTATATCCCTCCTCTACCTATCTCTCTTCCTTTCTCTTCCTCCCTCTCTCTATCTCTCCCCATATATCCCTCACTTACTCCCTCCCTACCTATCTATCTATTTTTCTCCCTCTATCTCTAAAAATGTCTCTCTCCTTCTCACTCTTCCTAGAACTCTATATTTATATCTCTTTTCCCCTTTATCTCCATCTCTCCATATTTATTCTTTCATCTCTCTATCTATCTCTATCTCATTATCTCTCCATATCTCTACCATATATATCTTCCTCACTCTACTTCTCTTTATATATCACTTCCCATCTCTCTCTCTCTCTCTCTCTCTCTCTCTCTCTCTCTCTCTTGATCTCCCCCTCTTTCTCTCCCTCTTCCTCTCTTCCTATTGAAAAATTAATACGATTCGAGTAATGGAGCTTGATTATCTTCCTAATTCAGAGGTTTTGTAAGTGGATGCATAATTGGTTTGAACTTATCATTTCTCCATTGAGACATTTTTTGCAAAAACATATCATTGGCAATATAACTTACCAATTGACCTCATGTACTACACAAATGTATAAAAAATAGACCAAATTTTCTCTAATTAACCTTTCACACCTCTTCGGCATACCCATTGCACACCAATGTGCAATTTCTAGTTATTTGTTACTTTTAATTTTTTTATTTGTTTTTAATCTCTTTTCAATTTTCTTGTTAATTTATTTTAAATTTTAGCAGTTTTTATATATTCTTATTTGTAGTTTTATATTTTTGTACAATTTATTTTCTGATTAATTATTTATAATTTATATGTAAACATGTAATTTATAAATTTAATGTTTACTTATAAATTATAATTTATGTACTTATAATTTGTTTATAATTTATTCTCTTTTAAATTTGTTATAATTTAAAACATATTTCTTATTTGGTTATTTTCTCTTTATATATTATATATTTTAATTTATTTTGTTTATTGTAAAAATTATATGTTTATTTTCTTGTTATTTATAATAATTTTTGTTTATTTTTAAATTTTATTCTTATTAATTTTTTGTTTGTTTATGCCTAATTAATTGTTATGTTTTTTATATAATATTTTTCTTTTAAACTTTGGATTTTTAATATTTTATTTTTTGGTTCATTTAATTTTTACTATTTTTTATCAATACGTTTATTTACATTTCCTTTATTATAACTTTTGTTTATTCTTATAATTATATGTTTATTTACTTACATTTTTTATTAATTTTTGTTTATTTATATTATACTCTTTTACTTATATGTTTATTCTCTTAATTTATTATTTTCATGTTTTTTACTTCTTTTATGCTTATTTATTATTTTTGTTTATTTATTTATTTTTATTTGTTACTTTTATTAATTTTGTATCTTGTCTTTTTAAATTATATGTTTATTTACATATAATTTACAATTTATTTGTATTTGTATTTTATACTTTTATTTAAAATTAAGCTTCTAATTTAATTTTGAAAGTCTCCTTGGTTAAATTTTATGTTTTTGAAAAGTTAAGCAGCATTTCCAGGGCATCGTACCTTTCACAATGAGCCACTAGGGCCAAAAAAGAACAAGACAAAACAACAACAAAATGGGAAAAAGTAGGAATAGCCCAAAGGCAGCATAGCGATAGCAGAACAACAACCAACAGACAGGCATAGGAAGCTGCTAACTAGCACTGCCCCAGTTTTTAATTAGGAGGTCCACCGCCTCATCACCCACCCACTCTTTGTTGTCCTAGTTGTTGTTACCTTCCAGTTCCTCCTTTATAGTGTTCGACAAGGTGCTTGTGATAAAGTGTGTAATGCCTCGCCACACAACCCTAGACGAAGTTTCAATTCACTACAAATGCGTACTAATTTTTATTTTTTTAAAGTGAATTAAACATACATGTTCGCCTATAATTGACAACCTCCCCTAAGGCTACGTAACTGAGATTACTTAATTCCCATTAATATACATCATCTAAATTACATTGCATTGAATAACTAAAGAATGACATTCATTTAACATAAGTAAATACAAGATAGGAATAGAATATCCATAACATATATCCATTACAAGATTGCAACCCTCATTCCCAGAATGAGTCAAAATACAAAAGTATTACAATTACATAAATCCACCTCATAACAACAAAAGGGGTAAATACAACTCATAACAATTGAAATACAACAGTGCTAGAAAAGGATAACAAGATCCGTGAGTTGTCCAACTGGATGTCTCACCTCCATGAACTGAAGATCAATGGGGACCCAACGGTTTTGGTGCATGTTCCACCCAACCTAGTGGTACCCGAAGGCCCACCCCCCATGCTAGGAGATAGTAAAAATACATGGACAAGAAATCTACTACCTCTAACCAAAGGCTGACTCATACTGACACATACTGATATAACCAAACAAATGCAATACACAAGTACAACTCAATTACAACATAAGTACAACACTAACATCATTGACATAGATCACATTGCTTCCAGACATAAAATAGACCAAGTATGTTCAAAGAACCATACACATATAACAGTAAAAAATAGTTGTCCTAGATAGAGTGTCATCGCCTAGTAGTAATGAGATCTCCTCTAGGCATTCTTCATAGGCTCCGGTACAGGTAATCCTGGTGACCTCAACCGAATCCCGGCCTTCATACTCACTCAAGCGTAATCAACTACCTCTCGTACGGACAATATAGTTTATCTTACCATTCCAAGCCTTCTCACTCACCCCAAGTCTAAACAAGCCCTTGTGTCTGTGAGCGAGGTAAAATTATCTTGATTAGTGAGAATTTAGTCCTAATCTTCTAAGTACATTACTTTAATTATCACTTGTTAAAAATACTTTCGAAGGTTACCCAGTTTACCTCTTTAGGCTCCGACCCCTAACAAAAGCCACCCTTCTAATGGACAACACAAAAACATCTACTCACCAAGGGAATCACAAGTGCATACTACCTGGGCATCAAAACCACTCCCACACAAGGAGAAAACAAATACTATAATTCACTCCAAACATCATGGAGGCAACAAACACATGTAGTCCACTCCTTTCACAGGAGGTACAAAACATCCCCATTTGTGAAAACTGGGTAAAACCTGAAAAGACATCATGCACTACCCAAGGGAAAACAATTGGATGGCATAAAGATTCAAAAACCCTCATCCTCTAAGTTCTTCTGGAAGACTTACAATTTAGGACTACCACTAAATCCCAAAACCCACAATGCAACTCGATGACATAGCCACAACAAGCATTCAAATCCTTAATCAAATCTATCATTTGGATTTCCTAAATCCATACTCATTCAATAGAAACAATGACAAAGTCAAGCACGATAACAGAGTTAACACACTACTCAAAACTAGACTCCAAGGGTAACTCAAGTACTATAGAACTAAGTAACTCAATCTCTCCTAATCTATGAGACGACAATAAAAAATCCCACTCCAACGCTTGGAGGGAAACAAACTCATACATATCTACCCAAGGAAAATGAACATTAACTAACATGGGAATGACCCACATTCACTAGAAGACTTCTCAATTTTTAACACAATTACCCATTCCCAAAGCATTGACTAAAAGGGAAATATAATAACATACTGATAAAGAACAACACTATGTTCAGATATATTAAATCCATATCCCTACTTAAAACATTTCACAGAAAATAAATATTATCTTTCTAAATCTTCACTAAAATGCAATAATTTCATCATTAAAACAAATAATTTTCGCAACAATATCCAATCATGTTTAATAAGAAATTTTCGTTAAATTTGTTGTCTTATAACATTCATGTGTTAATATGTCTAAACTGATCATCATATAAATATATATATATATATATATATATTCTAACAATGACTAAACATACTTACGTAATTTAAATTTATACTTTATGTTAAAAGTAATACTTGCATCTTATACAAATAAAGAAAAAGAAAGTTTGTATACTAAAATTACCAGTCTGAATATTTAATTAATTTTGGAAAAATCTATCATAATTAATTCTAAAAATATAAATACATATAAATATATATATAAATACATATATTAATCATATAATATTTATATATACATTTATATAATATTTATATATATTTAATATTCAAATTCAAATTCAAAACACGATTTCCGAACTACCTCGGACGACGGACGAATACACAGTCACCCATACACAGGTACAAAATTTACTTATAATAATAAAAATAAAATAAAAATTATTAAATTCAATGTACAGGGGTCGGATTTCCATGCTCCAGGAAAACAAAGTCAAACACAAAAATATACAATAATAAAAAAAAGAATAAACAAAGTAGGGATCGGAAACCCATAAAAAAACAAGGAGGCACGTGAAGGTACTATGGGGGCGACTCTGTCATGTGACAGCGCATCCCCCAAAAGGTGGGCGCGTTGTCCCATGACAGCACCCCTCCCACAAATACATGTGGGCAGTGGGGTCATGGCCACCATCCACTTTTGTGGATAATATTTTTTTTTTTTATTTTATAATAATTTTCTTTAAAAAAAAAAAAACACAGAAACCAAAATAGTATCATTCCGCCATTAATACAGTACGGAATTTGAGAATGAGAATTTCAATCACAGAATTTTGATAGAATAAAGGATTTAACATATATATATTTATTTTTTATATATTATATGCAAACTCTTATATAATATATATATATATATACCAGAATTTATAAGATTGATAAATTTGAGGAAAATATTTAAAAAAATCAGTAATAAGAAAATTAATTAAATTTTCCAAAATGTCATTCAAAAATTCAAAGGATGTTAATTTAATTTTTTTCCAATCTATTCTTTCTGATTTATCAATAATTTAAACAAAAGAACTTTGAATAGATCTAAATTTTGTTTGATTTTCAATGTAGATTTTCTATAGGGTTTGAATTTGAAATACAGATTTGATTTTTTTCAAAGTAGAATTTCCATAATAAATCCTAAATGTTTGAGAACATTTTAAATTGAAATTTAAACAATGGATCTACGGTTTTGTATACTAAACAATCTGCTACAGTAAATTTATCAAAATTTCCTCAACCATTAAATTAAAAATTGAAATAAACATCAAGTATAAAACTTGGAATATGATGCTACAGAAGATGATGAAATTTCTTGATAGAAGCCTCCTCCAAGCTTTTCCTCAAAAGTGCAACCAATTCCAATTCCAAAATCCAAAATTTGATTCAAACCTTACTTGTGCAATTTCTTCCAAAATTCCCAAATTCCTCTGAAAATATCAATTCTTCCAAAAACTTCTCTCCTCAAAAATTGAAACATGCATTCACATTAAACTAAAAATATCTAATCTAACCCTAATTCTCTTTTGCATGCAAAGTAGAAAATTAGATATTTTCTTCTTTTCTAATTTTTGAAAACACAAAATTGAAATAAAATACAATTTTTATTTCTTTTCAATTTCTCATAATTTAATTTAATTTAATAAACTTAATTAATCAATTTTAAATTATTTAATAACTAAATTTAACCCTTTTGAGATTAAAATTTAATTAAATTAAATTTCATTAAAAACTTTTAAACAAACATCAAAGCATAATTTTAATTTAATATTAAAATAATCACTACTTTTTCCAATGCAATTATTCTAAACATTAAACAAATAATAAGCATTTAATAAAATCATATAACATAAATCAAGTAAACAGGACTATCGACACACTAAGGCTAGGGCATAGACCTGACACATGTTACCTAGCTACTATCTCCCTTTTCAACTTAACCATTGGATCGACATGCTCAAACCTGTGAAACCAAGTGGAGTCGATGTCATGTACCTGCAACCTGAAACCAAGTAAACAACATAATATAGTATATCCAGTATATAATACACACCGTGAAGAAGAAATCACAGATTCACAGGGCGCTCGCAAGCAAG
Source organism: Sequoiadendron giganteum (assembly GCA_007115665.2). Lineage (NCBI taxonomy): Eukaryota > Viridiplantae > Streptophyta > Pinopsida > Cupressales > Cupressaceae > Sequoiadendron > Sequoiadendron giganteum. Next base: position 268,406,014 of record CM021105.1, read on the forward strand.
TGATGCGAAACCGTCCTCTTCACCAATCCACTCATCAAAGGCTAACATTACATCATAATCAGAAATCATGTAATACAATATCTCAAGCTAACTCTACTAACATCAATAATCCATAATGCATGTGAAACAATAGTCAGATAATCCACATCACACAATAATCAATGTCGCTCAATAGTAGCGATCAAAACACAAACAACAAGGTGTGTCCAATATAATAGTAGCTGTAACCAAACATAGCATAAAGCTATCCAAACAAGAAGCAAAACAAAGGGGTATTACAAAGTGTCCTAGCTTCATGGTGAAGTGGGTTACCCCCGAAACCTTTTGTCAAGAATGTCCATTCTCTTCACCACAACGTCCGAATCCACCCCAAAGTCCATAGTCCCCTGAATCTCTCCAGGCTCATCCACCAGGGGATGCAGAGAGTGGGAGGTAGAGCCATCAAAAGGAAGCTTGTTGTCCACCAGAGTAACCTGGGGCCTCTCCACATTCTCAGCCTCCACATCTTCAGAATCTTCTTCCTTGTAACCTTTGATGTCGGTCTACTCCTCCTTAGAGTCTTCAATAATCAACCTCTTTTAGCTGTTCTTAGCCAGCCTCCCAGATCTCCTCCTGGCATTATCCCCACCCATAATCTCAATGCTCCCCATGATCGTATCGCCTCTAGAGTCTTTCCTAACAAAATTCTTGCCCTTACCATTCTTAGTCATCGGGGCTAGCATGCTTTTTTCCTTACCTTTGTTTGTTGAAGTGGCCTTGTAGGCCGAGTCTGCCAGAATGGCTTTGATTTCACAGAGTCCTTCTGCAACGCTGGTATGGGCCTTTCCCAGCCAACCCTTAAGTTTTTTGGCGGTAATTTTGGCCTTAGGATTCCCCACAAAGCCCAAATTGGAATTCCTAGGAGGGCTTCTAGAATCGGTCGAGGAAACCTACATAGTAGAATGGGGTTCAAAGTTCTCAATGCAGATCGTCGTGATGGCTTTAGGTGGACAAAGAGCTAGATGAAAGTGATATAGTCTCAAAATAAGCCCCTGATGGAGCAGGAGTGGTGGGAGATCATAGGAGTTGCGGTTGTCTGAATCTTTGCACTTGTTGACATATTTTTCAAGGTCCATTAAAAGAGAAAATGGGAAACTAAGCAACATCTTATGTCTAAGGTGATTTAGCAAAGGGAAGTGGTAAGAGAAACAAGTTTTAAACCTACCTTCCAAAGTAACATACTTCATCAGCGCCATGCACACCTGATCTCAGGGCTTCAGGAGAGCATCCCTCTCAAACCTTGACTGATTCCGCACCTGGGCCTCCTCACCTCTGAAAAAGGCTTTTAAGCTTTCAAGATCTAGTTTCTTGGTGTGTTTGGGGTATTTTTTCCCAAAACACAGCAACCCCGTCACCTACACAATGACATCCTCACTGATTTCAAAAGATATACCACCAATGGAGACCTGACGGTCCTTCCACGAACTAGCGAACTGACTAGATAAGATACAACCATGACAAACTAGGCCTTCCATAAGTAGAGCAATGCCACCCTCCACACAAATGTGCTAGACCAAAGGGTTGTTCTGAAACTCTTCGCAATTGTCAGGTTCAATCCTAACTCGCTCACCACCCATATTACCAACCTGCACAAAAAACTCAAGAATTTGCAAAAAAAGCCAATTGCAACAGCCGTGAATGATAATCACAATGTGATTGTTAAGGCAAGGTATGCAACAGAGGATAATAACACCCACATACAGGTCACACGCGCGGAAGGGAAAATCACCATAGGGTGATTTGACACTAAATTTAAATAATTTATGATTACGGCCAAGAAGGCAAGAATTGGCGGACATGTAGGGAATGCACAAAAACCCATGCAAAAAGGCCGAATAACTAAATTTAGAAACCATCCAAATGGAACCAAAAGAGTCCCGCGCTAAACTAATAAGCTCGAAGCCTCTAGAAGGAGGCCGATTCCCATCATGAATAGTCAAATCATTATAAATACACTCGCTCCACCAAATGCAAGGAGGAGAAACAACAAGAAATCCCACAATCCCCAAGAGAATAGATCACACAGTACAGATCCACAGATTTAATGAAGTCACATCCTTCCAATTATCCTTCATCAAGCCGCCACAATTATACTTGTAACCATATTTTAAGTCCCAACCCCGCCACATCTTTTTAACCTTAGAACCCGACTCCATCCACCAAGTCCAAAGGATGGACATGTGGATCCTCCTTTCCATGCCCCACACATGAAGATCTCTGCCAGGAAACCTCCACCTGTACATCATTTCCATGTTGACACTCATCCACCAGATCCCCCAAAAAATCTAGTGGGCCCCCCATTTAGCTCCTGTCATCCAAAGATTTAAAATCATTGCAAACCATGGTAGCTTTGTTCCCGCAAGATTAAAGCTTGAATATTTTGCAGTAACCTCTCCTTTTTCCTCCAACATTTAATGGAATCTCATCCCAAGCCAAGATTAGCCAAGGAATCCGCCACCTGGTTTCCTTCTCTGAAGATATGAGTTACCTTTTTCTCCCTAAATTTGGATAAAAGGAAACTAACATCCAACAAAATTTCCTTAGTATTCCAGCCAATTAATGTATCTTTATTCAAGCATCCGTAACCGACTTGGAGTCTCCCTCAATTTGAAGATAAGCAATACCCAAAGAAACAATAATTTTGAGGCCCATTAACAGCGCACGAGCCTCTACCATTAAAGTAGATTGAAGCCCAATACCTCTAGTGAATCCCGCCACCAAAGCTCCCATGGAATCTTTGATAACTCCACCAATACTTGCCCTCCTTAGGTTGCCCTTAGCAGCCCCATCAAAATTAAGTTTAAACCATCCTCTATCCAGAGGCTCCCATTTAGTATTTTTTCTATCTAAAAGTTTGAAATTATCAAAGGAATTAACCTTTAAATCCTGATGCCACTCCTTAGCCATTTTGATTTTGTAATCCAAATGCCCCTTCTACAGGAGTTTCCCATTAAAGAGAGAGATATTCTCCTCAATAATCCTAACACCAATGCCAAAAACCTCCTTGGGACTCCTCTCAATGTTCCTGAAGACCTTGTTATTCCTCTCCTTCCATATACACCATCCTAAGATAGGGGGGACTTGCTTCCAAATTTCACCAGGTAGAGAGTGGGAAAATGGGCCATACCAACCTAGAATGAACGATAAAAGATCCTTGCTCATCACCCAAAGGACATCAAGTTTCTCAAAGGCCAGTCCCCAAACTGTGGTAGCAAACGAGCAGTGTAGTAAAAGGTGACTGACAGATTCCTCCCCTTTCTTGCAAAGAAAACATCTATTGGGAAAACAAAAACCTCGAATCCTAAAATTGTCTTGGGTTAGAATCATGTTATGACAGGCCGTCCACCAAAAAAAATTAATTTTAGGGATCATGTGGCAATTCCAAACCTTCTTCCAAGGTTCCTCGGTAGAATTTTTGTTAGTCAGTAGTCTGTAAGCTGATCGCACCGAGAGATCCCCCTGTTTATCTAAAGTCCAAAAAAAATTGTCCTCCCTATCATAGGAAGGAAATCTGGTGCTGGAAAGAATCACCTGAAGGGATCGATCCAGACAACAAAGGTCATGAGACTGGAGGCAAAAAAGAGTGAGATCTTTCCAAATCCTAGCTCCAGGTGGTCCAGAAACATAGTCACTAATATGTATGCCAAAGAATCTCTGAGCCGCTCCCATCACCGCCCCAAAGTCAGAGCAGGACAGAGATGAGTCAATTAGCCAAGTATCTTCCCAGAACATGATTCTAATCCCATTGCCCATTTTCCATTTAATCCCTTTCTTTAACAAACCTTGTATGCTGCAAATGCTCCTCCAGACAATAGAGCCCTAGGGGTGGGGCTCCGAGAGACAATCAATCAAAGGCCTATTCTGGAGATATTTGGAATTCATGATTTTACACTAGTCCTTAGTGTTCCTTAACTAGTCCCAACCAAACTTAGCCATCAGAGCCCTGTTAGAGTTGACAATCCTCTTGATTCAAATCCCACCACAATTCTTAGCCTAACAGACCCTTTCCCATTTCACCAAAGCGAATTTCTTCTTTTCCTTAGTACCAGACCATAGGAAATTCCTTTGAATTCTTTCAAATTTATCAGCAATGTACTTGGGCATTTTAAAAATGGAAAGAAAGTAAGTGGGGATACCTTGGATAGTTGCAGTGAGGAGTTGGAGTTTTCCAGCATGGCTTAGCATAGAGCCCTTCCACCCAGCCAATTTCCTTTGAATCATTTCCAGAACCGAGTTCTAGAACTCTGTGGGAACCTCCTTAACCATGAGGGGGAGCCCAAGATACACTGACGGGAGAGAATCACTAACACATCCCAGAACCACAATCACCCTATTTATCAAGTTAGGCATGTAGTTAAAGAAAAAAATATTTCTCTTTTATTGTAATTGATGCTTTGACCAGAGCAAGAGGCATAGTTGTTAAGAGAAGATTTTCATTTCCTAGCTTCCACCACAGAGGCCTTCCCAGAAAGAAAGGTATCATCCACAAATTGTTGCACAACAATTAGGTCAAGAGAGGAAGCCGCTCTAACACCCGAAATGGAGCCCTTTGACAGCAGACCCATGAAATTCCTACTGAGCACATCATCCATCATTATGAAAAGATAGCGGGATAGGGGGTCTCCTTGTCTGAGCCCTCTACCAGCTGAGAAGAACCCACAAGGAGATCCATTAATCATAACTGAAAACTTGATAGTGCTAACACATTCCATAATGAGTTTGATGACCAAACTATTAAAGCCAAACTTAGCCAAGACCTTCAAGATGAAGTCCCATAACACTTTATCATAATCTTTGGAAATGTCAAGCTTGAGAGCCATCCCCACATTGTTACATCTATCCATTGAGTGGATCAGCTCATGCGTTGTCAAAGTGGCATCAAGAATATGTCGCCCATGGACAAACCCCTTTTGAGTGTGACTGATGATTTTTTCCAGAAGAGGTTTGATTGGTTAACAAGGATCTTAGAAATGATCTTATAAAAGGTGTTACAAAGGCTAATAGGTCAAAAATCAGACATAGAAAGAGGTTCACTTATCTTGGGGATAAGAGCAATGAAAGTGTGGTTCAATTGTTTGAGTATCCTACCAGATTTGAAGAAATCCCTATCCTCAAGCACAAGGTCCCCACCCATAGTATCCCAGAAAATTTGAGAAAAAATCAAGAGGGAAACCATTAGGCCCCGAAGCTTTGAAATCCTCCATGCTAAAGGTAGCCATACGAACTTCTTCCATAGAAATAGTCTTAAGGATTCCCGAATTATCCTCTTGAGAGATAGAGGTAGGGAGATGCTGGAGAATCGCACAATCCAAAGCCAGGTTGGGCACCTCAGCAGGGGCCGAATAAGCCTCCTGAAAATAGTTAACCGCATAGAGCCCGATTTGAGCTTGATTAGAAATCACCTCCCCAATGGCATTTTTCAGTTTAGAAATTTGATTCCTTTTCATGTGCTTGATAGAAGAAACATGAAAAAAGGAGGTATTCCTATCCCCTTCCATTGGCCACTCAACCCTATATTTTTGCTTCCAGAAGACCTCCTCATTTTTTAAGACCCGTTCCCATTCCATTCTAGCTTCTCGTTCTTGGGTGTGACTCTGCTGACTATCATCCCCCTCATCCATGTTTTTCTGTAAGGTCCTTAACTTTCCTTCAAGAATTTTTTTCCTTTGGAAAACATCCCCGAACACATTCTTGTTCCATCCTTTGACCATATTTTTGATATGTTTAAGCTTAAAGAAGATCCTGTACATAGGGGATCCTTGGACAAGAATATTCCACCATTCAACAATTTTATTTTTGAAATCAGGATGAGCATTCCACATTATTTCAAAGTGAAAAGGGAAGGGACCAACATCATGATGAATGTTAGTGGTCAACAGAAGAGGATTATGGTCAAAGACCATCCTGGGAAAGGTTATTAGATTGGCATCTAAGACATTAGTCCAATGAGGAGAGCAGAGGAATTGGTCAAGCCGGACCTGAATTAGGTTACCACTAGCCCTTCTATTAGACCAAGTGTAATTCTGGCCCAGTAGCTCAATATCAACTAAACCCAAAGAATTCAAAAAATTATCCAGATTAGACATGCTATCAGAGTAATCCAGAAGGCCACCACTTTTCTCAAACGGAAATAGGGGGGAGTTAAAATCTTCAACAACAAGCCAATGACCTCCCTTATTCAAATTAATCTTAGCCAACATGTTATTCCATAGAATACTTCTCATGTTCCTCTGATTAGGAGCATATATATTAACTATAGACCAAGCTTCACCAAGATAAGTGAACAAAACCCCTACACTATTTTTAAAGTGAAATATTTCAGAACCCTACAAACTAGATGGGTTCCAAAGCATAGCCAAACCCCCTGAAGCTCCCTCGGCATCACTATAGACATAGGAAGCATTAGGCCAGAAAAAGTTAGCAATTTTATCAAAATTAACCATCAACATTTTGGTTTCTTGAAGAAGGAAAACATCAATCTTATGTTCCACTATATAGTCTTTCAGAGCACGTTGTTTGTGTGAGCTATTGAGCCCACAAATGTTCCATGACATAATTCTCATTTTTGACCTTTTTTTGAGGATACGTCCAATGTCCTCTACTTTCCCAGGGCAATCTCATTTGTCATTTCTCTCGTTCTAGTGTATCTCTGAGAAGGTCTCCCTGGCTTAGATTCCCCTCCTACATTTGCCTTCTTCTTTCTTCCTTTCTTCTTGGGCGTTGTCCAAATCCCTTCATCCCTAGCTTTCTCAAACTTCAAATCCCCCAAACTTTTAGTAGATTCATCAATCATACCAGAGTACTCTTCTTCCCAAATTTCACCATCCTCGAACAAGGCCCGACAGGTCCCCAAAGCGAAAGCCTTAACTAGAGGATCAAAAGCTAAAGTACCAGGAATAAGAAACCCACCAAAGACCCCATCAAACAGGGGATCAACAACCGAAGAGCCAAGGTCCTGAGGCAAAAGGACAGGCAGGGGTTTAGCAGCTGACTCCAATGAGTCACTAGGGTTAGTTAATTCAGAAGGAGTACCAACCGGGGAGGGTGGATGTGGAGGATTCTCAAGTGACTAATCAACACCTGGGGGAACAACCCCTGAGTCACTTGGCTGACTCAGAATATTCTCAGCCAGGGTAGTGGGATTTAGCACATTGTCCTTAAACTCTCGACTGACTGCAGCTTTGCAATCAGAGATCAGATGCCTAGCTTTGGCACACTTTTGATAGTATACCATAACATTTTCGTAACCCACACAGGTTGAATCCAGCTGCCCAACTTGGAACATAGCTTAACAGAGTTTGGTAGGATTTTATCAACACAAATATTCACATAGAATCTCATGAGGACTAACATGGATTTTTATTTTGTGATAGAATCTATGGTAACAAATTGACCCAGCGAATCCCCAATAGCTTTAAAAATGGCATCATCCCAAAAATCCAAAGGCAAACCCAGAATCCTTACCCAAATTGGAGCCGACTTATTTAGATCTATAGCAGGGTCAAAACTAGGTTTCCACCTGCACAAAGCCAAGCTGTGCTTCCCAAAAACCCACTGACCCATTGACAGAGTAATCACCATGTCCTCCACTGCTGTGAATCTAAACAGGAAGAGACCACCAGCCATAGCACAAATCTCCACACTACCCTTAAGGCGCCATTTTGCCACAACCCATTTCCGAACCATATCCACCATTGGACAATAAGAAAGGAATCTCCCCACAACAACATTCTCCATGGAGGAGAGGATCCTGTCACTGATCGAATCAAGAATGTCGAACATAGCACCAAAGTTCAAGACAATCTTAGGTGTAGACTGAAACAAGGAGGAGACTTTTTTGCCATTAGAAAGCACATCCTTCCAACCGACAGTTAGAGGGATCTTCCCCACCGACACAGAAGATTTTCTTAGAGACGCCAAAGTCTTCAAAAAGCCCGATGGTGAAAGCACTGACCCCGTAGGGGTGGTACCCGTCAAACACGGGTCCAAGGTAGAGGAGCATGGGTCAGGGGGGCAGGGCGGGACCATCGGGAACCCCCAAGATAGAGTCCAACATGCACGTAGAAATCAAACTCAGAGGAGCGGGAGAAAATTCGAATATAGAGGAGCGGGATTGTAACAATGGTTAAATTTTATGTTTCTTTCTTATTTTATATATATTTATTTTTAATTTATTATTTTTTCATTTAATTATAATTTTTTTGTTAACATATAATTTATAATCTATATGTTAGCATATAATTTATAATCTATATGTTAACATATAATTTATAATTTATGTGGTAACATATAATTCCTAATTTATATGTTAACATATAATTTATAATCTATATGTTAACATATAATTTGCAATCTATATGTTAACATATAATTTATAATCTATATGTTAACATATAATTTATAATCTATATGTTTATAAATTATTTGTGTATTTTTAGATTCTTGGTTATTTATAAATTATATAAATAATCATATAATTTATAGATAATGATATTTATATTTTTTTTATTCCTTGCTTGTGTTCTTTATTTTACTTTATTTATTTATTATCACTAAGTTTTTGTTTTTGTTTTCATGAAAAACCCTAGTGTTTTATCTTATGCCTTGGGTGAGATCTATTTGGTTGTCACTTTATAGAGGGGGTTTTAAAACAACTTATGCCCATCACTTTGTCTAAGTTGGGCCCCTTTTGATTTAATGTTTTAATTCTTTTTCCTGACTTTATTATTCCCTAAGTCTAATTTGGCCCCGTGTCCCCATGTTTAAAAACAATTTTAGCCATTGTTTGTCATCGGCCTAGGTGATGTCCCCTTATGCCTTTAATAAATGTTTTATATTGCGTAGGGAAAAACTTTTAATGACCGTTGATCAACCATCATTTGATCATAGTCGTTCCCTGCCATCCCGCGATGACCCCACCACAGAGTCTCAACTTATCGTGATATCATGGGTGAGCACCATGTGTCTCATTTGGTAGTGTCGAAGGGATGATGAAAGTGATTTAATATATCTGTAGGGTTTTAATATGTTATATAGTAAGTTACTAAAGTGGTTACAAGATGCACATGCTTCAAATCAACGACGATGTTATAATCTGGATGGAAAAGGTACTCGATGGTTAGTGACAAGGCTGGCGACTATGTTGAGTGAACAAGATTGCCAATGGTTGAAATCTATGGCTGCCCACCATCGCGTGATTAGAAGTTGTGAGGTCTTTATTGATCATGATATCACGGGTGAGCACCATGTGGATTTCTTTGGTGATGCATAATATGGTGGGCCCTTGTTGTCATGATGGAGATCGTGTCAGCTTGTTTTGAAAACCATTTGATGATCTGACAGAAGTAAAAGATCGATGACTGATATTTGAATTTGCATCTAATGCAATTGGAGTCATTTGTCCAACGTGTGAGCAAACTTTAATGGTGGATGAGACATTCACTGGCTTGATCTGATCGATATATAGAGACTATTCTTTTGCCCTATTGTTCTCACAAAGCATTCAAACATCTTTGCGAAGCAGTTTCAGAGCCAAGGACGAAGTTATGAGTTGTCACAACAAGGATTTGGGTTTCTGCAAAGCGTAAAGTTGTGAGTTATTTTCTATACTTATTGGCTAATTTGATTGAGAATTTGGGGAACATTGTGGTGTACTTGTTGAAGAGATTATTGATAATTTTTCTAGGGCTATAGGTTTCTTTGAATTGTGAGAGATTGCAAGGTTCTATTCTATAGTCTCATTTTTCAGTTTATCCCTAGTTTGTTTAAAGGTTTGAAATATCAAGGAAGCCCTAGTTTACCAAGGATGGCACCGTTAAAGCAGCATTTTGGCCAAGTTGACTATTTACACAGAAATTTATATGATGACTTTCTGGATCAATTCCCATCGTCAACTAATGATAGGAAGAGGGGGTTGGTTTTGATGCATGGAAGAGCCCTAGGGGAGGGGTTAGTATATAAATGCTCCAACATTGTCGATGCTAGGGTTCCCATGATAGGTCTGGAGATGTTTAGGTTGTGTTATGGACACAAGAATTTTCCCCACCCCTTTTCAAACGGATGGAAGTATGAGATGGGGAAACTGGTGTTACCTAATGTATTCCCTGATGTGGATTTGCTTAGGGTAGTGGCTGCACGTTATGACCCTATTACATGGGTAATTAGAGATAATGATGGAAGGGTTATGTTGAGCATCAACAAGGAATAATTTCAATAGGTTTTTGACCTAAGTGATCCTAGCCCGTTCTTGGTTCATATTGATCTTGAGGAGATAAAATAGGAGTATGCAAGGTCAAATGCACTTTTCAGGTTTAAACTGCTCCTACCTCATCTGGCAAGGGCAAGAGGTTCAAAGTTCTATATCAACCCTATTGACCAAGAGCCTTTCTGGCTAAACTATTTTACAAATCACTTCTTGGCCACCTTTTACTCATTATGCCATATTTTGGGTTTCAACCCTAATACATTGATGCCAATTGCCTACATGTTTATGGAGGTGCAAATAAAACACCCAAACTTCTCAATAATCTATCATTTTGCTTCCTTTTTGGCTAAAAAGATACATGGAGGGTTGTTAAAGTTGAAATAAAAGGATGCAAGCATTCCATTCTTCTGGTATTCGATGTTGATGTACATGTTCTTGTACAAGAATTTTGATTTCTTCTCTGAGAAGATGTAGTTAAGGAAAACAGTTAATGGAGAAAGATTGCCAGTGCAGGCATGGACTGCAGACCTTTCTTATAACAGGGAGAGTGCCAATTTTGTGTAGTTTGATAACTATTTTTCCTCTAGATTGAGGGCTAGGTTGATGGTAAATGTACCTAGAATCCTTGAGGAGTTACATGACTTCCTCATACCAAAGGGAAGGAAGCCTGGATTGAGAATTTTTCACAATTGGGGTGACATTATCCCATACCCAGTCAGCATTGTCTTGAGAGTGTATGGTTTCCAAGGGACTCCACATATCCTGCCATGCAATGTGCCACCAAGACTAGGACTTTTAGAGGTTATGTGGCAGATTGGTTGTATCCATGAGGAAAACCTTATAGGGAAAAGGTAAAGGAACGTGTTTTCTTGATTACACTGTGGTGTCAGACTTTGTGTTTTCTAAGGGAGGTTGGGTCCATTTTGGGAAGTTTTTTTATGATTACCATCTGAGGTCTAGTTGCAAGAGACAACATGACCCTGAGGGATTATTTGCCCTTTTCAAACAATGAATTAAAGGTGGAAAGTTTGTGCATGAATTCAACTTTCCTAAGGATCTGATTAGGTTTGAGTTTGATCTGAATAAGTAGGAATTGAGCAAGGAGAAATCGATAGCTTATGACAAGCTATTAGCCATTGTACACAAAATGGATCCCAAATATTATCCATTGATGGATTTTAGCCCGTTTCACAAGAAAAATGACTTTTTGATGGACAACTTCAAGGAAACCATGGGCACCTTGATGAAAAAAAAGATAAACTTGGAGTTGGATGAAGGTAAACAAGAGCAAGATGCCATGCATACTGAAATGAGGCCAACATACCAACCTACAATGAAGTGGCCTCTCTATAAGAGAAAAAGAAATGACAATAGTGATGATGAAGAAGAAGATAAAAAAGGAAAACAAATCATGAAAGCATCAACACAACCAGGTCCAAAATTCAGAGCACCTGGGGGAATCAAAATCATTGATTTGGACTCATCAGTGGAGGATAGTCCTTCACCACCACCATCAGAGCCAATCCCTCAAAGGAAAAGGATTGAGAAAGTATAAGAGGATCTGATGGATGAAATTCTGGTCATAGACTAAGATATGCAAGTTGGTATGCCTTCTCCGCCCAGGCCAGCTGAATTGGTCTTGTCTAATTTGGATATGAAAGGGAAGTGTGTGCAAGATGCTAGGATGGCGGAATGTAAGGAATTTTTAGATGATGATGCATTTGTCAAGACTATAGTCTTCTTACAATTGGTATGGAGAATGAGGCTAGAGGAATATCAAGAGAAATGCAAGAGGAGAAGAGAGTTAAGACCTGAAAGGTTAGATCAAGAGAATGATGATGAAGTGAAAGCTAAATTGATGGAAGAGTTTAAGAACATCACTCCCGAGGAGGGGATAAAACTAGTGACTCAGGTTGGTGTGTTGATTTTTCTTGAATGGGACATAGTAGATGCAGTAGCATTTAATGCTATTCTAAAGTCCAAGCATCCCCTATAGGATTCTGAGGAAGAGGTCAAGGCAGCATTGCCGAATTCTACCTTTAGTGAAGAATATGAGACTTTAGAAATTTGGTCTTTAGCTCCTCAAGGAAGAAATATCGATGTCACTGACATTAACCCAAACATAAGGGGAGGGTTAATAATAAAGAGAGCCTCAGCGGCCTCAACTACAAAGGCTACTAACTTAACTGTAAATGTGGCCAAATTGGCCCAAAAGACCGCTGAGAGAGAGGAGGCTGAAAATAAGAGCCTAATGGAGAAGTATAATTTCATAATTGGAGAGTACAACAAGGTGCAACAAAGGAATGTTGAGCTGCAAACTAAGGTGGATAGGATGAAATACAAGCAAGTTGGAGAGACATCAAGTGCTCCAAGTATTATGACATTGCCTTCCACATCAGGATTAGTGCCTCCTGCTTCTCCAATTATTTCTACACTAGGGTCCCCTAGCCAAAATCCTTCACTTAGTCCTACATTAGAGCCAATTGGGGAAGAAATTGAATACTTTTTTTGATCCCACAAAGAAGTAATTAATGCATAAGATTGCAGAGTTATAGGTAGCTTTGAAGGCAAGTGAGGAGGGAGCACTTGTAAAATAGGGTGAGATTGTTGACACAGTTTTGAGACATTTGAATGAAAAGGTTGATGGCAGATTGCCATCAGTGTATTCTTTATATTCTTTTTTATTGGATTCAATAAAGAATATTAACATGGATCCCTAGAGCCAATGATTTAGACATAATGTACAAAGCCTCAAGGTTTGATACAAATAATAGGCCCCGATCATTAAGGCCTACTCAAGTGTTAGTTATGTCATTGAAAGGTTTTCAGGCCTTACCAGATGACTTGAGTAGGAAAATTAGAGAATTGGTAAAGGATTTTGATGATTGGAGTGATACCTCTTTACCTAATATAATTGATGAGCAAGAAAATGTTAAATCACTACAACAGTGGTAGGATACAGAAAATGAGGTCATCAATGCAAAAATTAAATTAATTTCTGATGATTCAGATTATGACTTATTGGTGAGCTGTATGGACAATATCATTAGTACCAGCTCATTTTTGGAATATTTTGAGAGAGAAGCAAACCAAATGGCGATTAAGTACACACCTTATAGTGTTAAGGTGAATGGGGTAATTAATTTTGATTGGCCAACTGATGAAAAATAGCAGAGATGGGTAAATGTATACTTAACTGAGGAAGAGTAAACCAGAGTTGGATACTGGCGGTTAACAACTTAGCTGTTGCAGTTACAATAGATTCCAGTTTGTTTTGATGATAGACTTGGCATGATATTCTTGAAGTTTTTGTTGTTGCATCAACCATTCTCAGCGAGCAGATGAACAGGAAGATTCTTCGGGGATCAGCTGTTATAACAAGTTTTTGAAATATCACAAGGTGCTCCAAGATGTTGGTGACAAATGTAATTCTGGCCTGATGCTTGTTTGCTCCTTCATTTTCTATAAGAAGGATTTCAAGTCTAGAAGTACGAGTTAGAAAGTTAGACATTTTTGGTTGAGTCTAGGTGAAGTTGTAGAGAAAATTGTAAAGTCTGATGGTTGTAGAGAAAATGCAATTTAGGTTTTGAGTCATTCTATAGTAGGTCTTGAATTTATGGGGATTTTGTGTTTTACGATAGTACTAGCATTTGAATTGAAATAATTTATTTCGAACTCATGTCTCTCCATTGTACAAGAATATTTGAATCTTGAATAAAATGATCAAGGGTTGTTTCATTCATCTCACTATTGCGGTGTGTATGATTCTCATTTTAGCTTTAATTTAAGGAATTAATTAAAATTCTTGAATAGAATTGTAGGTGGATATGTTTTTGTGTAAGGATTTGATAAGTAGTATTGGGTTAGAATGCACGTTGATGAGATTGTAAAGCAATGTTGTCAAGGATCTTACATGTTATGTTTTGAATCTATCATGAACCCTTAAATGCTCATGAATCTGACTCCTCCAATGGTATATGGCACTAGTCTAAGTTGTACTTATTCGTGAGGTTCGGTATTTGTTTGTCTTTACTTAGAGCTTGCTACAAATTTCAAATTGAAGACTATCTTATACTGTGAAATGTTATTGCAATTATCTCATGCTCCAAATAGTTGACATTGATGAATAGCCAATTCTATCCGGTATTATCCTGTTATGTTGAGCTATTAAATGAGATTATTTATTGTTGCTAATGTTGTTTATAATAATGGTACAGAGGTTGTAAACACATTAAGGGATCACCCTCCTAGGCCTTGTAGAGCCCAAAGTGTAGGAGGTTTGTTAAAATCCTCGTCAGTTGGTCTAGGTCCTTCGAGTTGCCTTTGATTGGAATTGGCAATTCTATAGGTAGATTAGAACATCAGCTTGGTTGCAGTAAAAAAAACCAACAACTATGATGGATTATACTCAATTCAGGAAATGATCGACACATTTGGTAGTAATACTTCCATTAATGTCCTAGCTTTGAACACGAGCATAGCTGATCTTCAAATTTACCCACTGTCACATCAAATGTTCTATTGGAAAGATAATTGAAACTTTGGGCGATCCTTTTATTTAGGCTTGACTAACGTTCATGAAACATTCTTTTTGTCAGGGAGACATTATGTCGATATCACATAATCTATCCATCTGATTCATATAAATGTCGCCAAGAGTCACCCCGATGACTATCTTGATTTGTTTGTGTCTTCATCAACAAGACATGTTGTATCACTAAGACATTCAGTAATTTTTCCCATGTTATAAGTCTCCCCGATGATTATTCCTTCGATCTCAAGTATGTCGCCAAGACTCCTGCTGATGTAATCTTATCGGTGTGACATGGTGGGTCAGGAGGACATTTTGAACTCATTCCAATAGCGTTTGTCTTGGTGATAGTATATTTCTTTGTTTTGTCGGCAAGACAAGATGAGGATTTCGGTGATGATATTTCATCGACGAGACAAATGCACTCAGACTGACTCAGGGATCTTACTCCGATGGCATTGGTTTGGACAATACAACTCCTTGTGCTTTGATTGGTGAGACAAGACATGTTTTTTGCCGATGGAACTTCATCGATGAGACCTATATGCTCAGTATGACCTTTTCATTTCACCCCAATGGAACTTGTCTTGCCAATGATATGGGTTATATGAATACTAGATTTTGGAGGTTTTTCATGATATCAAATGGTCAAGAATGATGTGATCATATGTGACTATGATGGATTATACCCAAGGTAAGGTTTTCTTTAGGGAATCAATGAGTGCAAAATCACTGTAAATGTTAGTTGCTTTGTGATCAATGTTCTATTGTGGGCCTCTAGCCTATCCCAGGTCTTTGTTATCATTTTTTCAATGTTCTATACAACGACCAAGTTTCTATTTGTAATATGCTTTTAGTTGGTCATTAAAAAGAGATATATGGTCTGTTTCCTTATAGAAATAATGCATTTATAGCATTCATGTGTTTTTCATTTAAAATAATGGAATTTGGTAATAATAAGAAGGAAGTGTGAAGTTTGAAAAATCATATTTTCAAATTTATTTTTTTGTCTTTTTTGAAACAATTAAATAGGTTTGATTCATAAGAGGATTCAATAAGTTGTTTAGAACAATAAAATGGTGTCAATGTTTGTGATGAGGAAAAATGAATTGGAGAGTGGTGCAAAACAGGTTACAAGGTTTGAAAGGGATGTTTAAGTTGTACTTTTTAGAGTAATAAGGTTGGCATTAAACTTTTGAAATATTTTTAGTTCATATTTTTAAGATAAAGATTCTTTTAAACAAAAAAAATTGTTTTAAATTTCATACTTGGAAAACAAAAATGCAAATGCAATAAATGAATAATAGAGAATCATGCATGGGAACAAAACACCACCTACAAATGCAAATAAGTTATTGGAATGACATAAAATAGATGATAAAGTCAAATATATTATTGGTCTTTCCCTTTCTGACATTAAATTTTATTATATAGATTTAGATACATCATCATAGGAAATTTGGGATAATTTCAATAAAATATTTGGAGAAAAATAGTTAATGTGAAGTTTTTTCTAAAACTTCAACTATTTAGATTCAAAATGAGAGATATAATCACTATGTCTAATCACATAAGAAATTTGAGATCTCTCATTAGACAACTGGTAGAAGTGAAGGATCTATTAGATGATGAAGATGCTAAGGATATTTTGGTAAATAATTTAAAAATTCAACAATGTTATTTCTATGCTTAATCCAATAACTTCTCAAACACAAGAAGATGTGATTTTGGCCCTATTAGGAAAAGAAAAAAGAACAATGGAAAAGATTTAAAAGTTGATTCTCAACATGAGAATGTATTATACTCATGAGGTAATAATAATTAAAAAATAAAAATGAATGTTATTATTGTAATAAAAATGATCACATGGTGTGGACTTGTATAACTCGAGCCAATGATGTTCTTGAGGGAGAACTTAAAGAAAAATCAAATGATGTTAGCTTAGCCTATATATATTTATTTGTTTCAATCAACATTTTTTTTGTGTGGAATGTAAAACTCAAGGGAGGGTGTTGGAATATTAATATTAACATTAATAAATTCACCTTACTAACTTGTTTATTTTTTTTATTAAATAATTAGTTATATTCTTATAAGATATTAGTTCAAATGGGAAGGTATATTTGAAAGGCTTTGTAAAATCCATATTGTAATATATTCCCAAATGAACTGTATGATATAATTATTATTTTGAGTGTTTTTATGAGCAGATATAAGTTCTCTTGACTTTTCCAATATATTTTGTATGCTTTATTAGCCATGATTTTATGATTAATTTTCCACTTTCGACACTACTTCTTACTAACTTTGCATCCAAATTTGGCTCTTAGACTAAATATTTCATAAAGGTGCATTTCAATTTTCTTACTATCACCTTTGGCTGAATTTTTAAATTGGTTCAACCATGAAAAAAGTGTGGTTACTTTTAATTATTTCCACTTAAATGTTGGTTACAATTTTCTAATTTTCTTTCCGTTTAGCTAGCCACAATTTCATACTAGCATTAGTACTTGAAAATGGCAGTTTACTTCTACTTAAAGCTCATGGTAATTTCATTAATCTCCTGCTACCTTTGGTGTTGAATTAGACTAGTTATGTAATCTAGGATTTGTTCCTTTTTTTTTTTTAACTTTTTTCAAAAAAACGTTATGATGGTTATACTTGTATTACCATGAATGGACATAAATTTGAGGATTTTGGGTGTTTTCATTCAATTTTTCATGTTTTCCCCTTAGCTCCTACTTTATATGTGTTTTTTATGGAAGCATTTGGATATCTTTTGGCTAATAGTATTTCATGGAACCTTATTAAAGGTGCTACTTTTCCTAACTCTATAGCCCAACTATTCAATGGTCATTTTTCTAATGACTCCTTTCTTGCTCTCTTGGAGGACAAACATGACATTATTTAGGATATTCAATGCCTAGATATTTTATGGAAAGCTTTAAGGTCAAATATATAGTGGCATAAAACTCAATGTTATAGGAAATCCTTCTTAGCCAATCCCAATTGGCTCAATTCCTATGGATAGAAGGGGGTTGATCATAAGGAAGTGTTGAGATTCCTAAGCATCTCTTTTACCTTTTAGGTTTCTCCTTCCTCTTTAAGGAAACATATCATTTCTAGAGCTGAGAAAAATTATCATATTCAATTGTGAAGCCCCTTTCTTTGGCAAGGAGATTCCATGTGTGTTCAAAAATTCTTGTTGCACACATTTCAATTACTCATCTTGCTATGAACCTTGCAAATCATCATATTTGAAGATTGAAAAAACCCAAAGGTATATTTTATGGCCTCCCTTTAACCAAGAAAAATGGTTTCAAAAAGTATCCTAGGAGTTTTATTATTTCCCTCATGACTATAATAGGCTTGGCTTTCTTTATATTCACCACTCTAAATGGTGCCATAATTTTAAATTTAATTAACATACTCTAAAACCTAACAAAACCAGGTTGTAGCTTGTCAAATTGGAGAAGTGAAAGGTCAATACCAATGTTGAGGAAGAGTTGGGAGGAGTGAAAACAAGGTCAATACTAGTGTAGAGGAAGATTTTGGAGTTAAAACAAGGTCAATACCAGTGCCGACGAAGAGTTTGGAGGAGTGAAAACAAGGTCAATACTAGTTCCGAGGAAGAGTATGGAGGAGTGAAAACAAGGTCAATACCAACGTCGATGAAGAGTTTGGAGGAGTGAAAACAAGGTCAATACCAACACCAAGGAAGAGTATGGAGGAGCAAAAACAAGGTCAATACCAGCACCGAGAACGAGGTTGGGGGCACTCAGGGAAAATCGATGACCAAGGGACAATGAGTACTATAAATTTGGCACCCCCATTCTCTTTAACCTGCAATTTTCATGCTTAGTTTCCAAAGATCTTTTCGTACATTGGCACCCCCATTCTCATAAAATGGTATAAGATAAGACAAAAAATAAAATAGCTTAGTCTTTCACATTTTTATCGACCAGCCTCAGGTCTTGGCAAAACTCCCATAATCTACCTAGATCTTGGTTGTTGGTGGGAACATGTTATTCTTTGTTGTACAGCCTACCTCAAATCTTATGTCCACAAAGTTGCTAAAAACATAAAACAATAAGAAAAAATTCAAAGGTACAACTAAAAAAGGGTTATTTCCTTTTGGCCTCATCCACCTCTTATATTTCAACATAGCATGGAATTACACTTACATAACATAAACTCAAACAAATGGAAGTTTATAGGGGCAAAGGAGCCCAAGTATATGCTAGGCTAAGCTAGATCTAATGAATGGAAATAGATGCATACAATTCCTCTTTAATACCTCCACCACAAACATATGCAAGGAAAGGTCTCCTCCCTTATTGGTAGTGATAACCTCCTCCACACACAACCCTTAAAAATTATGAATAGAGGAATATAATCTTTGAAGAAATCAAAGTTGATTCTCTCCTACTTGATGCAATTAGTCATTTTATCGTTATAAACATTTATAGTGAATACTAGAGGCACATAG
Source organism: Sequoiadendron giganteum (assembly GCA_007115665.2). Lineage (NCBI taxonomy): Eukaryota > Viridiplantae > Streptophyta > Pinopsida > Cupressales > Cupressaceae > Sequoiadendron > Sequoiadendron giganteum. The sequence continues at coordinate 268,425,277 of CM021105.1, forward strand.
ACCAATTCTTCATAATAGAAGAATTTGATCATACTTTTCCAATGATGGCATTATGAGAAAACCTTAGGTTAAATGAATAATTTCTAGCTAAGTTCTTTAAATCATGTCCAATTGTATAATAGAAGACCACCACTATGTCTACTTGGATACCATGGAGAAAGGCTCTTTGGGCTCTTTCATCAATCAAGGTATTGTTAAATTTTAACACCTAAAAGTGAGAATGAAGAATATTTCCTAGGATGGTGGTCAATTATGCTTCTCAACACCTAGATTACAAAATCCTTGTCAATATCATTTCCATCACAATTAAACCTATTGCTTGAGATATAGTCATATCGGTAAACAAATTGGCTTTCTTGATAGTAGATACATTCTAGACAATTCAATCCTTGCATAAGAGATTGTTGAATGGGCCCAACAAACTAGTCATGATGCCCTTACTATTAAGTTAAAAGTTTGACAAGGCATATTATTGCATCAAATGTCCTTTCATTTATAAAAGGCTCAAATGGATTTATTTTTAACCCTAAATTATTATCACACATTCAAAATTACAAAATACCAGTTGAATGAAGTACCTTCATTTGAAGCTGATGTCGTCATGACCTTTGAATGAAGAACCTTCATTCAAAAATGATACCATGTCAATACTTTCAAATGAAGGTATTTTTTATTTTAAATATTTCATGTCCAAAATTCTTTATAAAAGGAACCGTTGCATGAAGGACCTTCAAATGAAGACCTTAATTCAAAGGTCCTTCATTAGAAGATCCTTCAAATGAAGGTTCCTTTAATGCCATCCCATTATAGCTCTTAGATTTGTTAGAGATATTTTTATTTTGAAGTAGAGGTTGGACCATCAAATAGTGTCACCATGACTCTACCAAGATATCCATCAAATTGATAAACCCTGACTTAACAACCACAAATTCACAAGAAAATAGTGGGTGGATTGGTGGATTGGTGGATGTCATTTCTATTTAGCCCTCAAACCCTTACATAGGCAAAACAGGGTAGTCCCTATATTTGATTATTTTCTCCCACAAAACAGTGATTGAGCACTTCAAAACAAATGCAAATGAAAGGGAACACATATATTTATCTACAACAATGATCTCAGAGAATTTAAAACTTGTACAGATCCATACAACATAAAAGAACTTCAGAAAATAGTAAAAACACAGAAAATTGCTTCAAGAACATGGTATTTGATATGAAATTTTAGTATCAAATCCTCCAACAATTGCAATGGGATGGAAATACAATATGATCAAAGTGGGATAATAAATGCATCGTTTGAAGTATCAAACCAATATGCAAAGATGAAAGAAAGTGCTAACCCCTTAAACTGAAAAAGTTTCTTTTAACTCTAAGTTTGTTGGGTAGACAATTCTTTTAAGTTATCAAATCCTACCATCATACATAATAAAAATGTTGTTGTTTCAAATGACTATGATAACTAACTTTCACTATTTGAAGATGTTGAAACCTTGTCATAGAGAATTAGAGCATTGATGCGACCACTCATCCTACCTTAAAAAATACCAAAAGTCTCCTAGCAATTAGACATAGAAATATTTAAGATGAAAAACATTTTTTATTGCCAAAGCATAAACTTATGATGACTTTACCAGGCCTAGTGCACACTCCCTCCCTGTTAACCACTTAGACATATGGAAATTAAATGTAAATTTGCTGCTATTTTTAGTCATGTAGGTGTCCAATAAACCACTTGGTAGTGTTTCCCTTCAAGTTTATTTACTTGAATGAAGAGCAAAAGTCCTTTGATTACAATTAGAGAATACATTTGAGGCCTTGGTTGTGTAACTGGTGGAATATAGTCATGTTTAACACTTGTTACAAAGTTTGGGAGTTAAAACGTTAAGTAGACTTGATTTGTGATGGATACATTTGGACAGTAGTAACAATAACTTGTAATCTATCAAGACTTGATTACCTTATAACCTATCAAATTCTATCGATGAAATGATAGATTAATCATAATGTCACCTTAGGATCACATCACCATGAAAGAAATTAATCCAACATCCTTATGAGTGCAGGTACCATCAAATAGGTATTTGTCAGATCTGTCTTCATCGAGCGAGGGAAATTCAGGAAGAGAAGAGGAAAGTGAGACATGTAGTAGGTCTAAAAGAGGGAGATCAACTAGAGGTCAAAAGATTAGAAGAAAATTCCATAAACGCATGGAATTTTTTCTTGTTGAAGGGGGGTCATGTTCTTATGATGATGAGAGCATAGGTGACATTGAGGTGCCCTTGAGGAACAAACATCTACAGAAACAATGGGTACCCAAGGAACTTCCTCCAATAAACACTAATTTTTGTGTCAATGAGAGGATATATCGCATAGCACCATCATCATTACATGGTTTGGGCCTATTTTGCATGGATGACATAAAGGTTTGTTATGAAAAATTTACTGAATTGATGAAGTATGTTGGACCCTATTATAGTTACAAAGATTGGATGTATCTGGTTCAATATACAAGAAGTATGCGTAGGTATGCACTATCATCAAATTATATACATCTAAAAGATAAGGATCAAAATAAAGGAGTGGTTAGGTACATTGACAAAAGGCTAAAAGCATCAGGGAATATGTAAGGTTTATAAATAGTACATGATCTGGGTCAACAAATAAGCAACCCAATTCCATATTCGAGGTGCGATAGGGAAACTATGTATTCGTATGTGCAATAAAATCAATAACTGCAAGGGAAGAGTTGCTAATTGATTACAATTTGAATTGCTTAGATACAAAAACAGTTACTATGGGGGTGGTATGTACTATATACAATTTTACCCAACCTCCAATTAATGACTCCAATATACCATTTTATTATTGTTTTTTTTCGTAAGTATATTGGTTTCATTTCGGTAATGTTTTTTATATTTAATTTTTGTCACAGTGGGACATTGATCATACGAGGAACGCTCTGGCCCAGAGCACAGATCATGATCCACCTTCAGGCACTTCTATATAACAAGTTTACCTCAATGTAATTGTACAAATTAGATACGAGCAAAATGTTTTATTATTATGTTTTTTTCATGAGTTTATTGGGTTAATTTTGATTATTTTTTTAACATTCTTGCTATAGTCGACTGATTGGGGAAAGGCAGCAATAGTAGAGGAGAGCATCCATATGGAGGTGCAGTCACTATTATGCAATGATGAAATCATATTTTCTGCAAACCCTGTGGATATGATGAGGAAGGCCCAGAAAAATGCAATGAAGAAATCCTTAAGTTGGTATTCATAGTGCCTCAAACAGATGAGATAAGATAAAGGGTTAAAATATTGTCTGAGAGAGCAAAAAAATTGCAAGTAAGTTATCATGAGATCTTTAATTATAACATAAGTTCATTCATGGTTTTATATTTTGTACTCTTTTATGTCATGAACTAAAATATGTGCTGTTTTTAAAGGATTATTTGCATCCTCATGATGTTGCTAGCCATGATCAGGGTACTACAAGTGTTGCTTGGGAAGTAGGGGTCGGTACAATTGTCAATCCTAATCTTCCTACGCATACATCACATCATCCGAGCTCATCATCCATGCCTATATTGTCGAATGAAATGTCGGTAACACATACCATGCAGGCATCTGATAGTGTACCCTCCGGCAGTGAACACATGCCACTACATATGTCAATACATGTACTTGGGGATGCAGAGGCCAATAGTACTGGTGATGTTTTAGCAGCATTTCCTGGATATTCCCGTATTACTAGTATGGGAACATTTTCGGTCACATTTGTGGTGATCGAGGATTTCGTTCCCATAAAGATAGAGAAGGTCCCAGGTACTTTAATTTTTTTTAATTATTATTATATATAATCCAATTAAAATTTACTTATTGATCACTCTTTATAAACTAATGATCCCATGATCATTTTATAAGAAATGATGTTTTTTTATAAACATCTAAGTGATATTACATTAGAGCTCTTCAGGCCCACCATACATATAAGGTGGGATGCCCAAAATCGAGATTTAAAAGATGAGCTCATTAACCGTTTAGTTGTGTTGTTCGGTGATTAAACATTCAACCGAACCAAGGTCCTTAAGAAATTTGTTACCTATCTAAAGTATGTGAGGGACCAATATAGGTCACATTTAGAGAAGAACAGAAAGTACAAGCATCCCCCCATGATTCTGGAGAGGGAGTGGAAGGACTTGGTGTCTGATGGAAAGGAGAAGGCTGAAAAGAAAAAAGGAAAGACACCACCGGGCCAAGGAAGGTATGTGATACTATCAACAATGTAATTATATATTGATTACTCTTTCCTTTTACATAATCTAACGTATTTAAAAAAATTCATAGGTTGCCCGACACATCGAAGGCAACAAAGGCAAGACTAGAAAAACACGGGCAACACAAACTTGGCTCTGGTGGTTATATGAAATTAGTTGCACAAATTGTAAGTATCAATAAATGAAATATTGCATCCAAATAATAAATTGCAAACAATTTTGGTTTTATCACACCATAGAAGCAAAATTCATGATCTTATGCAAAAATGCAGGGATCTGATTTCAACAGAGTGCCCACAGAAGAGGACCTAAAGATTACCTTCCAACAAGGCTATGGAGCCCTGGCTGAACACCTAAGAGTTTTGACTGGGAAAAAACAATCTTCCACTGCATCCAACATGCATGTAAATAAACTCAATAAAGTTTATTTAAAATTGAATACTTGTGCAATCTATTCAATATTAATTTCCACCATAATAATGTACCTATTTGTTTTAAACAAACAAACAATGATAATACTGCACATGACATTGGAATGCAGCCTGGTGAGGGTGGAGCACAACTTGTAGATGAAGGCCATGGTGTGCATCCCGATACTGGATGTATTCATGTGCTAGACAAAACGCAGTATGGATTAATACAATTAAACATCTTTAATTGCATTTGGTGTATTAATTAATGTAACCTTTTGTATTTCAATTTTAGAGCATATAGAGCATGATCAACATGTTGAACATGATCAGGCTAGACAGGATCAAGAACATGATGTGGCCCCATCAAGTAAAGAGGACCACTCTAATGTTCTTTTAAACATATTTAATTGCAATTGGTGTACTAATTAATGTAACCTTTCATGTTTCAACTCCAGATCAGGATTTAGAGGGTGTTCAGAATGTTGAACATGAGGCTATAAGACAAGATTAGGAAAATTATGTGGCCTCATCAAGTAAAGAGCACCACTCTAATGTTCTTTTAATTAATGAAATACTTGTAACAATAATAATAAAACGTATCAATTTAACATTTCTTTGCTATTGCAGCAGACCCCCCTTGTAGTGGCGTCGACATTGTGAGTACATGACTAGGCATACATTAAGATCATGAGCAGAGCTTAGAACAACTAAAGGGGGGATATATGATTTAGAAAATGATACTCCACTTCAGCTTGTTTTAGCTACAAAAAAGAAACAAAAAAAAAGTGATTGTAATCATATTATGACAACCATATTTTTGATAATATGTAGAAACTGAAAAAATGAATGTTATATGTTAATGAATGAATGTGAATATGTTAATGAATGAATGTTAAATGTTATTACTGTAGGATGAATGAATGAATGTTATATGTTATGAATGGACGAATGAATGATTAATGTTATATGATCGGGTTGGGGAATTGAGAGTGATGTGAGGGGGTGGGTCCAAATGAGCTTCCACCTTCACGTGGTTGGCCCTGTTAAGTAGATAACATTAAACTATTCTCAAAACAAAAAGAAGCTCAATAAGGTAATGCACTTTTCAATATAAGAAATGCATCGTTTGAAGCATCAAACCAATATGCAAAGATGAAAGAAAGTGATGAGATTTTCACTATGAACATTGTGTTGTGTGTGGATTTGGTTTCAAAGCTCTGTTTCTTTTGTTTTTAATGGTCTCTAAAATTTGACTTTTGTGCATAACAGGTTAGTGGAAAATTTGACAGCTCTGAAGGGTTTAGAGGCTCAATTGAGATAGATACAGGGTGGTAAGCCATAAATGTCAACTATGACTTCTACTATGATAGGTATAGCTAAATTGTGAACCTTTGTTGGATTCTTGTGAGAATTCATTGCAAATTCTCATGCAAGCTTGTCATCATATCCGCTCAACCTCCTAAAATATATGTCATCCCATCCTACCTATTTAAATATTTTATATGCCTTGACAACTTCTGGAGCTCTCAATTCATCAATAGACGTGGGATCAAAATAGGGACAGTGGTCTCCTACCATTATACTACCAAGAGGTTTTCCAAACTAGAATAGTTTATAGACAAAAACCATTAACAGATGCAAAAACTGTCGCTGACAAGGAAAAGTGTTGGGAACAATTTGAGGATAATGGTTGTGGCAAAAACGACAAGTAGGTAAATGGTAACTAAGTATAGAGAGTGGTTTACAATGGTATAATTATGGAAACTTATGGTTACACGGATGAGTGGTAAGGTAATAATAATATAGAATAAACAAGGCCAAGTAATAATGGTTTACGGTGTGTCAAATAGATATGACATGGATATGATTTGGCAGTTCTCCCCCCAAATAGGCATGTGACCCATCCTGGGGTTGTTTCACCATTTATTAAAAGAAAACAAAGATATTAAATAAAATAATAGAGAAAAGTAAAAACCTAAACATACCGATACTGATGGCCACCAAGAGTATAGAAAGTCAAAGTGGATGCGAGCACAAGAGAAACTGACAAAACAAAAAATAGGACCGGACAAAGCACGTGGTCAGTGATGACATAGAAGTGTCAGTTGGGTAGTGTCTTATCCAGGATCAAAGCAATGTAAAGTCATGATGAGGATAGTGCATCAATTTAAATGCACCACCAAAACCGTTGCCAAGGTGGATGTGTACGAGAGACATTAAATGGTAAGAATGACAAGACCCAATATGGAGTACCACAGCTTCCACACTGCCACATGTAGAATGGAGTGCAATTAAAAGACAACAACGGAGGTAAGACATCCTAGCAAGTAAGTGGCGAGAATGCTCTAGAAGACCATGGAACCAACAAAGTAGAAAGTGCATCTAGAACCGAGCAGAGCAGATGAAGTACAGGAATGGAATCAGGGAAAAACTCGCTTGATGTACAATTTGTAAGATGTCAGTGATACTAGGAATGTGGTGGCAAAGACCCAAAGAATTGCTACCAAGAGGAGGAAAACACCAACTGACAACATATGAAAAAAGAACGGATGAACAAAGGTTCCCGACCAAAAAATGATAGGAACCAAGTCTCGATAAACCTATGCAGAATGAAGCACACAAAATGGTGGTATAAATTTGAAAAAGGATGGTACTGGTCGAAGAGAATAGCAAGAGGAAAGAAATTCATCTTGAAATAGCTGAAATGAAAACTGACTCGTCCACACTAAGGAACTGTTGTTGTAGTCATTAGGCAATTCCTAGCATAGAAGTGATAGGAATCTTGGTTTTTTTAATCACAACAATAGATCGCTGGCATTGTCGGTCTTCAATCTACCACCACTTAGAGACATCGAAAAATCAATTTTCACCGCTAATTTTATTTTACAGTTAGTATCCATCGGAATCTAGTTTTCAAATATTAATTGGCCAACAATGCTTGAAGGTTTTCATTGTTGGATATTTTATTACTTTTTTTTTCAAACAATAGAACAAATTAGTTTCAAGAGGTGACATGAAAAAAAGTGAGTTCCTTTGCCATATCATAAACAAAAATTTCTTTTGAAAGGGGCCATTTGTAAAGTTTCATATGGTGCCCATTCACAAGAAAAGCCATGCACTCTGAATCCAAAATGCATAGTTTAACAACACCATTATCATATACAGTTTGGATTTCATAAGGACCGAGACATCGAGTATGAAACTTCCCCTTGAAGTCCTAGAACCACGAGTCATAAAGCAACACCTAGTCCCCAGGTTGGAATGTTCATGACCGAATGAAGCGGTCATGCCACTGTGCTCTTTGCTTTTGCACCACCTCCGCATGAAGAAGGGATTCCTGATGCATCTCATCTAAAGAATGGACTTGATCAATTTTATCCTTTTGGGCTTCACTGAGACTCCTCCCAATTTGAAGAGCAATGTAGAGATTCTTCACTTTGATTTCAATTAGCAAAACAACCTTTTTTCCATAGACAAGTTCATATGGTGTCAATCTAGTGGTCGTCTTCCAAGTTGTGCGGTAGGCCCAAACTACTTCAAAAAAATTGTCTACCCAATCTTTCTTGTGCAATGCTATTGCCTTCATGAGAATATTCTCCAATTCTTGGTTGGTCACTTTCACTTTCCCATTGGCTTGTGGATGGTATGAGGAAGATTTGTGATGCTTTATCTCTTATTCCTACACCAACGCAACAACCAAATCAAAGTTGAACTATGTCCCCTAGTCCATGAAAATTTCTTTGGGCGCACCAAACTTGGTAAAAATCTCATAATACAAGAAATTAGCAACTTTGGTATCACTAGCATGCTTCAAAGCTACTACCTCTACCCACATAGTGACATAATCTATACAAACCAAAATGTATTCTTTATTCTGAGAAGGAGGATTAATGTGCCCTACAAAATCTAAACCCCATTTTTCAAAGGGTTTAATTAACAATTGCGGGTGTAAAGGCATCTCATCAGAGCATGTAGGTCGACCCATATATTGACAATTAGCATAATGCTAAACAACCTTTTACAGTCTTTGTAGATCATTGGCCAATAATATCCTACAATTAAAACTTTGTTAGTAATTCATTGTGACACAAAATGGCCTTCGCAAGGCTAAGAATGACAGGTGTGGAGTGTATCAAACACATCCTCCTGTACAACACAATGATACATAACATTATTGATTCTAGTATAGAAAAGTAAACCATTAATCTAATTGTATTTCCCACTAAACCCAATAATCTTTTGACATTCTCTCGGAGAAAAGTGGGGTGGAAATCTGCAGGTAACAAGATAGTTAGCAATATCGGCAAACCATGGGCTCTTCACAGAAATAGAAAAAAGATGTTCATCTGGAAAAGTATCATCCACAAGAATTGTTCATCATCACGCTACAGTATAGATAGAAAATTAGCCACTATGTTCTCTTGTCCTGCTTTGTCAAGAATAGTAATGTCAAATTCCTGCAAGAGAAGCAACCACTCAATCACTCGTCTCGTAACAACTGGCTTATTCATCAAAAATATAATAGCAGAGTGATCCGTATGTACAAATATCTTGTACCTAGTTATCTAGTGGCAAAATTTTGTTATTGCATAGTATGTGGGATACTCCCAAGACTTAATAGAAATAATGATATCTTTAATCATACCTTTTGGTTTTACGAGGGAGTGATCTGTCATTTATAAGACCATTAGAGTATGTCTTAGTCCTTGAAGGGCTAATCTCTCCTTAGTCTCGTTTGTTATCACATTTAAGGTTGCCCCTAAATCTACAAGTGTATTTGGAATAACTATATTAGGGTGGGTGCAAAAATATGGATAGCCAATTTGTGGCCAACTTTTTTTTTTTAAATTGAAAGCTCATAATGTGAGCGCATTATAACGTGCTCGCATTATGGCTTGGTGTGTCGAGCCTGAGGCTTGGCCACAATTAGCCCATAACGCAAGTGCGTTATGACCTATTAAAAGAAAAAAGAAAAACACAAATTCATTTTAACTTGTCACTGTGTTTTTTTTCTTGCCCGCGACCAAAACCCCATTTTTTTGCGCTCACATTCTTTGAGGAGATATTTTACAAAATTCTTCATCAACGGTTGTTATTTCATTATCAAGATGCTACCACATCGACGAGGAGGTCTGAGAGGTAAGGATTTTTTGTTTTTTGTTTTTTGTTTTGAATTTTTTAGTTTTAGGTTGTTTTTTATATTTATTTTTTGAATTTTTAGGAGATGTTAATCAACCTATAAACCTCCTCAAAATCCTTAACAAGCACAACAAAAAAAAGAGGAACAAAATCCTCAACAAGCATAGTAAGAACAACAACAAAAAAATCCTCAATTTAATCAACCACAACAACAATCTCCTCCACCAATCCCTCAACATCCTCTTAGCACTCAGCAAAACTTAATGAGTGAAATTGAGAACAATAAAAACCAAATTGAGGATTTAATCAAGAGGTTGAACGATCCAAACAGTTCAACCATGGAAACAATGACCCTGGCAACTTCACTCAAAGAAATTTTAAAACATGTAGATTCAATAGGTAAACAATTAACTAGTTGGAAAGATAGGAGGCAAGTAGCTAGGACTTATTACTAGGATAAAATATCATATAAAGATGTAAAAGATTTAAAAATTACAAAATTTGATTTGTGCTCATTATTCATTGACCCATGCACAAATGCAAATCTTAGCCTCAATCTGAAGAGGTTTCCTATTCATTGGTGCCACCACCAACATATTAGGAACCTTTTTTTGGGATAGCTGGTACATGGCTTTTGATTACCCACCATGTAATAATTGTGAAGTCCCACAGTATTTCCTTAGGAAACTATACTATGAGTTCATCTTGAACAAAATCTCAAATTATTTTGATGAGGGACTTCCAGAGGAGAGGTGGGGGGTCAGCTCAAGATAAACCCGGTGCACAACATGATCCTATGTGACAAGGGAGATGACCTCTCACTAGGTCACCTCATGAGCACATCGTTATCCCTTCCGTCGTGAAGGAGAGTGTCAATGTAGAGACTTTGCAGGCCATTAGCTCTTTGACCCAGAGTGTCATCCAACATGCCAGCCCTATTCTATAGTGCCATCCAAGGGAGTCTTCGAGTGGTGGGATTCGAACCCATTTGTGTCAACCTTATGAACTGACTTGTTCATATGACCCCACCGACACTCAGGAGGTTGCTACACAAGATCCGTCTGTAGCTATGGAGATGGTGAGGGCAGCTGACATTTTGCATGAGGCCTATGGCATTGATAGTCAAGTAAAAGTTAGCATGTTCATTGAATTTAATTTATTGAATTTTGATTTTGAAATGCAAGATTAACTAATTTAGTTTTATGATTTTAATAAAATTATAGGGTCACAGTGTTGATACTAGATACATCGGCCCTACACCTGCTTACTTATCCACCGCACCTACCATTGAGGTATGTAACTAGTAAACAATTATAAATTTAATACATGTTAATAGCATTTTTTTATGAATGGTATTTTAATATGTGATTTTGGATGTTGAATAGGCTAATATTGGAGAATTCAAGGGAACACTTCCCAGTGCTAGTGGATTTAGTCAAACCTACACGCAGGTAATAGAATAAAGAGTTTAACTAATGAATTGTACTTAAAAAAATTGTGTATTTTATATTCATATCGTTGATTACGTTGCATTGCACATATTTCAAACTCAAAGCATTACTTCACATTCCATAACTAATAAGTAGATGTTGATAGATGACAAAATTTCAACTACAATATAGTTGTTTAGAAATTCAACATAAGCAATGATGCAATTACTTCACATAGCATAAGTAATAAGTAGGAGCATCTTCCAATTGCATTTTCTTGTCATGGAATTCCATGAAACCACTTTTTACTGAGGCATCTTTTCAAACAGTTCACTGCCTTGTCTATGCTATGGATGCTTGGAAGGAATATATGAAAGAATAATAGTAAGCAATAGCATAGACAAGGCAATGAGTTGTTTGAAAAAATGCCTCAAAGAAATGTGGTCTCATGGTGATGTCCATCACCATGAGACCCAATTTATTTGAGGCACTTTTTCAAATAGCTCACTGTCTTTTCTATGCTACCACATTTTCCATACATGTCTACCAAAGCATTTTATCAAACAGTTCATTTCCTCACTACTATGGCTAAAAGCTTAAAAAAGGTGCTTTCCAACAAACTATGGATGCTTGGAAAAAATATATCAAAGCATAATAGTAAGCAATAGCATAGACAAGGCAATGAGTAGTTTGAAAAAATGCCTTGAAGAAATGTGGTCTCATGGTGATGGAATGCCATTCCATCACCATGAGACCACATTTCTTTGAGGAATTTCTTCAAAGATCTCACCACCTTTTCTATGATACCACATTTTCCATGCATGTGTACCAAAGAATTTTATCAAACTACTCACTTCCTTGATGCTATGGCTAAAAGCCTAAAATAGGTGCTTTCCAACAAACTATGGATGGTTGGAAAAATTTATATCAAAGCATAATAGTAAGCGATAATACCATAGAGAAGGCAATGAACTATTTGAAAAAAATGCCTAAAAGAAATGTGGTCTTATGGTGATGGAATGCCATGACGTGCATTTTTTTGTAATGGCATTCCATCACCATGAGACACCATTTCTTTGAGGCATTTTTTCAAATGGTTAAGTCCCTTCTCTATGCCACCATAGTTATCGTACATGTCTACAAAAGCATTTTATCAAATAGTTCACCGACTTGCTACTATGGGTAAAAGTCTAAAAACACATGCTTTTGAATAAGCTATGGATAGGGCAAATTGTAAGCATGATAGTCAGAAATATATAGTTTAATAAGTACTCAAAATTTTATTCATTATCTCATACATTATAAGTCATGACATGGATCGCTATTGTAGTTTTCATGATTGAATAATTTGTTGTTTTATTTTCAGCTGTTGCAAGCGGAAACACCTCTAAATGTTCAGAGGGCAATGGAGATCAGTTTTCATTTGCTATAGAATCCTCGATGGCTCTGACAGGGGAGGTATGAGGAAAATTACTAAATTTCAATTTACATTCATTGTTATAGATGTTAGTTAGTGAAAAATCAAACCATTATTGATTCGTAGTTTATTTTCTATTTGGATGGTTTATATAGGGCTTCAGCACGCCTCAACATGCGCATTTGAATGTTTCCCTCGTGGAGAATGATCATCAGCTGGCGGTAAGTGATTATTTTGTTAAATATATCATTTTTTTAATGTAATTTCTATATAGTAATGTCTTTACTCCTTATTGTAACAGATAAGACTTGACCAAGAGCTAAACCCTAGGAGGAGCACCAGGATCACTCCTTGACTGCAGCATAAACGAGTGATAGACGTATCACCATTTGATTGACAAGCAAAGGGAAAGATTTTATTTTGAGGGGATGGAGAGCGATGACTTTTGATTCTAGAGCTCTTTGTTGTATGCCTATATGGCATTTTTGTACATATTTTGTATTGGATATATTTCACTTTACATGCCTATATGGCATTCTCGTAAGCCTATATGGCTATTTTGTACCTATATTTTATACTTATATCGACATATATTGATGTATGCCTACATGGATATTTGGTTAATACAAATCCTTTTTATCGATGGTGTCCATATTTGCATTATAAATCCATGGTTCAATAGATATGAGTTACGTGTATTCAAGTGTATACTTTTTGACTTACATGTATTCCAATGTATGCTTTGCGACTTACGTGTTTTCATGCGTATACCTTGTATTCATGCATATAATTTATATTAATTTGCATATACTATGTATTTGTGTGTATACTTTAAGGCTTACATGTTTTTGAGTACTTGTGTTTCCCTTATTCATATGTACATGCTTGACTTATTTACATGTATACTTATTAATTGGTTAGCCCTAGCATTGATCATTGTTGTCCTTCATGATTTTTCTTGAATATTAATTGATTGATGCCAAACAACTTTATTAGTCGATGCTAAATAACTTCAATATTTCTAGGAATACTAGTAGAGTTAGAAATTCCAAAATTGCACAAATTGAAAAGAAAAGATTAACTGTAAATAAATGCATTGATTATTAACTTGATAATTGATTAAGAATGAGTATAAAATATATCAAAAGACGATCCTTCTAGAATGGCAACTACCAACTAGAAAATAGGCAAAGCATTCCCAATACTTTGAAAGTAATAATCCACCCAAAATTGCAACGGGAGTGGTGCAGGTCAGAGAGGCAAAAATCCTTCATCGTATTACAACTTGACCAAACACAAAAAATTCTTTTTTATTCACCCATATTTTATTCACCACTCCCTTCAACAGGCACTTTATTCCACAAGACTTTTCCAAATATCCACTCTTAAGAGGTCTATTTGTTTGTAGCATTCCACAATGAAAAAAATGGTTACAACTTTCAAAACATATTGAAACTCCCAAATTAGAACACAGATTCAAGGACCCATTTGTGCCTCCTCAAACATATCAAGAAACCAAATATACTTGTTTTGTAAAATACCCTTCTAAAATAGATTATCCTGCAGCATGAAGGCTTAATTAGGCCTATTGTCCAAAGCATGTATCAACTAACTCACTTACCAACCCCAAATAACTATGGAAATACCTTTACTAGGTTATAAAACTTTAGAATCAACAATATTTTGGTCACTTAAACTCTTCCTTAAGGTAATAAAATACAAACCCTTGTTTTAGGGTGAACTATGCTCAAACAATGAGTGTTTTATTGAAAATGTGCATCCCAAACCTCAAATCACTTTTCCAATGCTTCATAAACCCTAGAATATGTCTGCACATGGTAAATAAATGGATTCCCAACCTTAAACACTTCGGTTTCATCAAAACCCTACTTGTAATCATCATCTTTAAACCAAGATTCATGCATTTTCAATTAGGACAACAAATAAAACCTTATCAAATAGCCTTCCCTTCTCTTAAATCCTTCTTTAACATTGAAAACTATCTGAAAGCCCCCATTTCACCTGGTTCTAGACAAACCCGTCGGAGGAAATGATAACAAATGCATCTTTTTGAACCTCAAGACCCCAAAACAGGGTTAGAAACCTGTTAACAACAAAATGACCATAAAATTCACAATACTTAACAAAATTCAATCCAAAAAAATGAATATTGATGATACTTCATGCCTTTAATGTTTCCCATAACTTTTAGACCATTTCTCCTCTATACAGAGCTGTACAAGTCTTGGGAGTAGCAGATTTGCAGGAAAAAAGAATAAAATTAATAATACACAGGTTTCTCATTGATTTTTCTCCATACACAATTCCCTCTAACATATTCCTTGAGGTTCTAAAAACATAAATAAACTTATTACCCCAGAAAAAAAACATTACCACTGACTCTTTAACTAACTGACCCTTCATATACCCAACTCTTGCAATTTTGCATCTTTTTACAACTCTACATGACAACATTTGACACTTTTGCAAACTATGAAAAAAATAAACTCAAATGACTCCAAATACATTTAAAGATGGTATATTAGACCTTATTTGATGCCCAATAACTCAAAACACCAAAAATCAACCCAAGATAAACTTAGGACCTTGTTTGCAGTGCCCCTACACCAAGGAGAGAAGGTGGTGCAGGGGCACCATGTTAGTCATCTTGAGTAATAGAGGTCTTATGTCAAGTTTTGGTGTTTAGAGTCTTTTTGTAACTTAATAAGGTCTTAATATACCATTTTTAATGTTTTAGAGTGATGTGGAGTCTTTGGGGGTCAAAATTGCAAAAATTGCAAAATCTTGTAAAATGTTGTCATGAAAAGATGTAAAAGTGCAAGTTATGGAAGTCCAATGGTCAACGAAGGAAAGAATTTGGTTTGAGTCAGTTTCTTGGTTGATTCTTGGTGTCTTGTGATTAAATATAATTTCTTGGGTTGAAGGGAGAGGTTGTTGAAGATCTAGATGTAAATCTTGGTGCAAAAGCAATAAGAATCTCTCAATTTTCTGTGTTTTTTTTCTACAAATCTTTATGTTTCAGACCTTTGTATAGTTTTGTACTACTTTTAATTGATACCATATGCATTAAATATTGTGGGTAGAAGATTTAGCTTCCTTTATGTGTTATTTTGAGTTGATTTCACTTTGTTTTGTGTATTTTATAGTCAATTTACTAAGGGTGGGTCTGAAACACTATTTTGAAGGGTTATGAGTGCTTAAAAATATGTTAATGGCCCATTCCACCGATTGTAACTACTATAGGTTGGTGGAATGGGTCCAATATGGTAGTTCTAGATGTTAGAGTAAGGATTTTGAGCAGCGAATAGCATATGATGGAGATTTGTTGTTGCCTCAAGGGTATTTTTTGTGAATTTTGGCTTGAAAGAGATGGCTTAGTATAAGAGTTTGATGAAATTGAATTGTTCAAGGTTTGGAGATGATTTTTCTAGCATGAGAAGATATATTTGAGTGTGTTTGAAGAATTGGAAAAGTGGTTAGAGGCTTGGATCATTGATTTTCAATAAACCCACCTAGTTTTAAGCATAGAAGTGACCTAGATGAGGGTTTTGTGTTTTGACACATTGGTGAGTGTTTCAGTGACCAAGAATTGTGGATTATGGGGTTTTTGGGTCTGATGAAGGTCTTTCCATAGGTATTTAAGGTTTGCAGCACATTTGAAGGCATGATGTTTTGTAAAAGTGGCCTAATTAGCCTATTGGGGACAACGTAGCAACACTTTTTTGGAGGATAATTGGTTGTATATTGTTGTAAGGGCAAGAAGGATAATTGAAAAATGTCTTTTGATTGCTATAATTGAGGATGATCATATGCTTTTTGTGTGGAAAACTCGGACTTCTCAATCGTCGTGTGTATATTTCTCTTTTTGATTGTTTTGCATGCCATCATAAGGGATCAAGCCGGTTGAACGTAGCTCAGAGCGATTCCACGTGTTTGGGTGTGAAAGAGGACCATGCCTAGCATAAATTTACCTATCAAGATGTGTTGGAGCAATTTTTTTGGTCACACGAATTGCAAAACAAAAGTTGCACCACTTTGCAACCTTACACTACTTGCATTTGACACTTTTTCTATCAAGTGAAAACTGGACACCACGGAAAAATGACTCTGAGATAACAAAAACCGAGAGAGGTTATTGTAGAGGGGTCCAACATGATCCCATAGGCTTAAAAAGATATTTCATAAGCATCACATTTTTTGAGTAATAGCCCGTCAAAGATTGCTTCCCTTTTGCACTTTGGACCCTTAAGGGATTGAGTCGGTTGAATGTAGCTCGAAGAAATTCCACGTGTTTGGGTGTGAAAGAAGACCATTCCTAGTGTAAACGTACCCATTTGGATGTGTTGGAACAGTCTGTTTGGTCACACGAGTTGCAGAACGAAAGTTGTACCACTTTGCAACTTTCAACTACTTGCATTTGACAACTTTTTCCCCGAGTGAAAATTCACCACCATGCAAAAATGCCTCCAAGATAGAAAAAACCGAGAGAGGTTAATTTAGAGGGGCACAACATGATCCCATAGGATCAGATGAAAATTTTCTAAGCATTATGGTATTTGAGTAATAGCATGTTGAAGTTTGCAACCATTTTGCACTTTGGACTCCTAAGGGATCGATCTGGTTGAACATAGCTCAGAGCGACTCTGCATGTTTGGGTGCAAAAAAGGACCATGCCTAGCGTAAACATACCTATTTGGATACGTTGGAATAGTCCTTTTGGTCACATGAGTTGTAGAATGAAAGTTGCACCACTTTGCAACTTTCAACTACTTGTATTTGACAACTTTTTTCCCAAGTGAAAATTTGCCACCACGGAAAAATTCCTTTGAGATAGCGAAAATTGAGAGAGGCTATTGTAGAGGGCTCCAACATGATCTCATAGGCTCAGAAAATAATTTTCTAAGCATCATGGTATTCGAGTAACAACATGTTGAAGTTTACAACCATTTTGCACTTTGGACTCTTAAGGGATCGATCTGGTTGAACGTAGCTTAGAGCGATTCTGCATTTTTGGGTGCTAAAGAGGACCATGCCTAGTGTAAAAATACCTATTTAGATGCATTGGAATATTCTATTTGTTCGCATGAGTTACAAAATGAAAGTTGCACCACTTTGTAACTTTCAACTATTTGCACTTGACAACTTTTTCCCCAAGTGAAAATTCGCCACCACGGGAAAATGCCTCTGAGATAGCAAAAACTAAGAGAGGTTATTGTAGAGGGGTCCAACATGATCCCATAGGCTCAGATAATAATTTTCTAAACATCATGGTATTCAAGTAGTATCATGATGAATTTTGCAACCATTTTGCACTTTGGACTCTTAAAGGATCGATCTGGTTGAACGTAGCTCAGAGTGATTCCACGTGTTTGGGTGCAAAAGAGGACCATTCCTAGCGTAAATATACCCATTCAAATGCGTTGGAACAGTCTGTTTGGTCACACAAGTTGTAGAATGAAAGTTGCACCACTTTGCAACTTTCAACTAATTGCATTTCACAACTTTTTTCCCCAAGTGAAATTTCACCACCACGGGAAAATGCCTCCGAGATAGAAAAAACTGAGAGAGTTTATTGTAGAGGGGACCAACGTGATCCCATAGGATCAGATGATAATTTTCTAAGCATCATGGTATCCGAGTAAGAGCATACTAAATTTTGCAGCCATTTTACACTTTAGACTCTTAAGGGATCGATTTGGTTGAACGTAGCTCGGAGTAATTTTGCGTGATTTTGTGTCAAAAAGGGTGATGCATAGTGTAAACATACCTATTCAAATGTGTTGGAATAGTCTATTTGGTCACACTAGTTATAGAACAAAATTTGCACCACTTTGCAACATTGCATTGTTTGTAATTGACACGTTTTCCATCAATTCAAAATTGGACACCACGGAAAAATGACTCTGAGATAACAAAAACTGAGAGAGTTTATTTTAGAGGTTCCCTACATGATCTCAATGCCTCAGATGGAATGTTCATAACCAACATGGTATCCAGGTAACAGGTCATCAAATATAGTTGCCCTTTTGCAATTTGGATTGTTAAGGGATTACGTTGCTTGAATTACAAATGTTTGAGGGCAGCAATAAATTTTAATGTAGATCAGGGAGGAAATCAACCTACAATCACAATTCAATCCTTTAGAAACAACTTTGCAACCCTTTTAAAATATCTCCAACTCTTCAAATTCACTCAAATTCCCTTGTAGGTTTGCAAACCTAGTTTCTGGACCAAAACTCTAAGATCCAATTTCAAACCCACTAACCAATTGTATTTTTAGATACCCTTTAACATCTTACAAATCATATCTCAAAAGAAACACAGGTCACTTTGGACCAACTTCTCCAAAATCACGCAACTACGTTGTCCTAGACCTCAATTAGGTCACTTAAACAAAGTATCACCCACTCAAACACCTTTCCAACCCTAAATCTTCATGGATAGTCACTTACCAGTCTACAAAACCTCCAAATCCACAACTTAATCAAAAAATCACTTCCTATGACACCAAAACATGAAACCCTCACTTTATGCTATTCCAAAGGGATTTATTGAAAAACATTGTTTCAGGCTTCTACACAACCAACCAAGGCCTCAAACACCTTTATTTATGTCTACACATGCTTTAAGGTTCATCAAAATTTGTTTCCCTCGAGAGTTTCTACAACTTCCCTCCTCTAACCATCAAATTTCACTCAAAATACACAGTTTGATAATTAGGGCATCATGCCTAGGCACTCAACTCACTTTCCCTGCCCTTACAAAGATTCAAAAACTTCAATATATGCTTGATCATGCCAAATCAATCATCTCCCAATCTTTCCTAAGACAATTTCACCAAAACCCAACATCAAAACTCCATTTTTAAGTCAAAATTCACCTAATTTCCTCTAGGACAGCAACCAAAAACACTTCTAAACATTTTCCTTAATCATAAGTCTTATCCATACATCTAATCCTACTATTTTTTACTCATTCCACCAAGCCACAAAGAGAAAAAATAGGTGGAATGAGTCATTTATTCATTTTTAGTATTTAAACCCTTATGGCTAGCTGTACAAACCCACAGTCAGTAATTTGACAATAAAATTCTTAAAACTCAATGAATTTACTTCACTCTAAAGCCAAAAATGTAGCTAACACCTATCTCTAAAAATTGGAAAATATATTAGGATGTAATACTTCTGTACAGCCAAGTATAAGATTCTGCAACAGAAAAATTCAATGAAACACACATAATTACAAGAGAAATCAAGGGATTTTTATTGTTTTTCCTTCACAAAAACCTTCAAAAACCTCTCCCTTAGAGTTCCCAACATATTTAAACCTTAACCAACCTATGAAAACAGTGCTAAGTTTCCTTTGAATGCCCATGACTATTGGGCTTCTTCAAGTTTACATTTTTTTGCACTTTTTTCACATTGACAACTTTTAAATTTTTGCAATTTTACATCATTTTGACAAATATGCAACATGAACTCCAAAATTACCCCAAAACCAAATAAAATCACTTATTACATTATAAATTGGTCTAATATGACCTTATTCAATTGAAAAAACTCAAAACACAAAACTAACTTAAGACTTCCATGAACCAAATTTGCTTAATAACCTTGGTGCCCCTGCACCAAATTTCAATATTTAAGTAAATCTCATTACATGCCTTAGGTACTTCATTCTCACTAATCTTTTACAATTTCACTCATACATTCAATATTCTCTTATAATTTCTACATCATAGATGCTCATGATGAGATTAACTTCAAATGAGTAACTTGAGATTCCCTCGCTAAGCTATACACACTCTTTTATAATGGCTTCAAATCAGAATTGAGATTTTTCAAGATCATCAAAATAAGGATGTTGCATTGCTTTTTTGGCTGAGATTCTCTTTGATGGATCATAAATCAACATTTTATGCAAGGAGAGACCAATCAATTTTTAGTAGTTTACTTACAAATACGCAAAGTAAAAGAAGAAAAAGAAAGAGCATCCAAAATAGAAATGAAATGAAAATAGATGGAAGGCACTTAAAGACAACAAATCCACACCATTTGGTTCCAACTCGGGAACAACAAGGCATAAATCTTGATGCTTCCACTGAGGATAAGCATGCCATTCTCTCAACTTAGTCACTCCTATTCATACATCTTCACTGGGAGTTCCAAGATACCTATTGCAAACAACACCTCTCATGAATAGAATAACTTAAAATTTGAGATTCTCTTATAATGTCTAAATCATAGGTGCTCATGATAAGCTTAACTTCAAATTAATAACTTGAAATTCCCTCACCAATCTTGACACACACTTTTTTAATGGATTAAAATCATAATTGAGATTTGTCAAGATCATCAAAATAAGGATGTTTCATTTCTTTTCTGGCTAAGGTTCTCTTGGATGGCTCTTAAATCTGCATTTTTCTACAAGGGGACACCAATCAATTTTAGCATGTTACTTACAAATAGGAAAAGTAAAATAAGAGATAGCATTGGAATCAAACAAATTAACGTTCATACAAGTATAAATTAATAAGAACCAATGTGCATACTTACAAATTAATCCAACGAACCATCCAGGTTTTCTCTACTCTTTATTGTGTCAAGTATTGCCTTATGGTAGGACTCACAGACCTTCCACAAGGTCTTGTTCAAAGGTCTACCCCCATATTTGGTCAAACTAACATTGGATGCCATGACAAGGTTCGAGTAATGAAGAATCTTACGATGTGTGTCAAAGTCCTGAAATAGCCAATGTTTAACACTCTTATGTGGGTACCTTCTAAGCCACATTCCAGTAACAACAATTGAGCCTATAGGGTATTCGATGTTTTCTCCATCTATAACTAGGGCCTCCAATTTATTTTTTGCCTCAACATAATGACACAAGTAATAGTTTGTTCCCTCTTCATTGTCTTCATCTACAATAATTGCATAAACATTCCCTGCATTGATATGTGTAGCAAATCTCTTGAAATTAGTCAACATTACGAATACACTACAAAGTAAGATAACAATAGAAATTTCAAAAACTAAGTAGATATATTACCTGGTTGAACTAGATCTAATATGTGGTCAAATTCGATCAATGATTCCATCTGTGCTAGTTCCAATGTCGTCAGAGGGTGATACGTGTGAAGTGGGCTAAGATAACTTGTCAACCATTTGTCAACCCACTCCCCTAAATCACAATCATTCTAGGCTTGCATTATACATGAAGAATAAAAGCATGCCATCTTTTGTGTATTGATACTCCATGAACCTACATCTGAGCTAAGGAAAGAGTGTAGCTCACTCAATCCTGTTAGTGTACAACAATCCTCATATGGTGCAATGTTAGTATCATCCATCAACCAAAAAAATCTATGAACTAAAGATGTACCTTCATTACTTGGACCCATCGAAGCATTGCACCACTCGATGATTGATCTTGCATCTATCAACTTTGCACTAACTTTATACTTTAACTCTTCTCATGCTAATGCTCTTTTCATGCATTCTTCTGCACCATCATGCTCCCCCTTTCCATTCTTGGCCTCACAAAATTTCCACATATGCTAAACACCTGTAAGGACGTGCATCCTTCTCAACTAATAGAACATGCGCAAGTTCTTCAACTGTGTTGCACAATTATCCGACCATATTATATGCCGATTGTATGCTATGCCCCTCTGAGACAAATCATTGTAGAACATCTGGAAGCAACCTTGCATGAACTTTGGATAATGTGTGTGATCATCACTAATATAAAAGTGATACTCCCTCAATACCTTTCTTTGGTCCTTTGTACTATCAACTGCATGAATGAATGCTATGTGCAAAAATATCGAAACCTGTGTGGAGTTGTAATACTATGACTACTCCTCAAGTTGTGGTTGTAGAGTGTAGTTCTCTGCAAAGTCAACCAGTGATACTATGCTTCCAATTGGAAAGGTGTCCTTGCATAGCTTGAATTGCATGTCTAGCCATCGAGCTCTATGGGTATGCCTTGCATACTCATACACTCTATTGTCACGAAACATGGACATAAAATGATACACTGGAATCTTTTGAATAGCCAAATCACACCTTTTTGCTTGAGACCCATCTTTTGTACTGTATGCCAATGTTTTATACTTCTCGAACTCTACTAGTTTTTGTCTCACCTCATATGTGCTTTCCATATGTTGACATACTGGCATACACTGCAAGCCATCGCAACGCTCGCATGAACCATCCAAGCATGTTGTGCTGTAGAATATTTGGCCATCCTCTATTTCACATAAAAATTTTGATAAGAACTCTCTTGAAGATGTTGGTGGGGCTTCTATGCCACAATCCTGCAAAAAATTGTTAGTATGCAAATCTCAACATATAGAACAATAAAGATCATAATGGTTAGAGAATTCAATATGTAGTCTACAACAACAAGTAGTGCGTGTGTGTTTTATCTTGACATAAAAAGGTTTAAGCATTTCAAAATATCTTTGAAAAATACTAATTTGAGGATATAATCATGTTGAAATTTATGGAAAAATTGGGTTTGAGTCGTATCCAAAAAATGCTTTGGATGTAGCTCACGGTTCCAACTACTGATTCTCCTTCTTACCACATCCCTTTGATTCGAATATGGCCTTGTTCTATTCTTCCAATACTCTTCAATTAGTGTTCTCAATGCTTCAACAACTTTATTATCTTTTCATGGCAATCTCCCTGAGAATGCCCATAATTCATTTGAATCAGTGCCCTCAATTATTTGCTGCCTTTGAACGGCTCTTGATAAAAAAATTCTACTAATTCTCATTTTTTCACTCTCTTTGTTTGACTACTTACCAAATTCGATGTAATGACACGTCGATGACATTACTATACTTTGAGTGTGAGGTCTTACCCACACTCTCATAAGCATCCATTAGATTCTTCACAATAGTGTTTTCACTTGATGCATTTGATGTTCTCAACCCAAGAGTCTTCATGATGTTTCTATAATTTATACCCCGCATCATTTCAACAAATAGTTGACATCTTGTGATCTCATTTAGCCTTTCAAAGAACGATTTCCAAATCTTATTAGCATATCTTCTACAAGTGCGTGTTGGAATCTTACCTTTTATGTGCTGCAAAATATCCTCATCAATATTAATCAAATACTTCGGCTTTCTACGCAAAATTCTAGGTGGTGTTCTCCTAGGTACATACATCTCAACATTAGTAATTTCATCAATATTTAATTGAGGTGGGCTAGATTGCATACCTTCGTTCAAGGGTGGAGTATAAGACATACCTTGAGGTTCACGTGGGGATGATGGTATACCTTCTTCGCCAAATTCAAGTGATGATGTACTCTCAACTTGAGATACGTTGGATGGTGTCCAACCATATTCACTTGCGATAGATGGTGTCCCTCCATATTCACTTGTGGTAGATGGTGTCCCTCCATATTCACTTGTGCTTTTAATGGTGTCCCTTCATATTCAGTTGTCGTAGAGGGTGTGTCTCCAACTATAGTATCTGAATATGTCTTACCATGATGCTTTCGCATTCATGCCTTTTGTGTTGCCAATGCCTGTTCTCTTTTTGACGGTTGAGGTTCCTCTTCAGTTGGCTTGTTTTCAGCAATTGTATCCAATTTCTTCTTTTTATGATATGCCTCCACTCGTTCTCTCTCCTTTTCTTTGAAGGTTTCATACTCTTCATCTGTTAGTTTATTCCTTTTTCATTTCTTCAGCATGGAGAATAATTTTACCTGTAGCATGGTAATGAGATGAATATTAGTTTCTAAAAAATGTATCCATTCAAATAAATGAAATATATTTCATTCAAGGCTTCATAAAAAGTACTTACAATCATCCTCTAGAAGAGTATTTCTAGCATAGACAAAGGTCACATGAATTTTTTCGATGGAATGCCTTAAAGAAATGCGGTAATGTGGCATGCTATGATTGCAAGATAGGCTAAAAATGGAAGCATGGACAAGCCATGTGGTGCAGAGGAACCTAGCTAAGTTTCAATCTTGGTTTTGTGATAGGTCATTAGGAGTTTTATGTCTTTTTTATCATGAATAAGGTCTGAAACCCTGTTTTGAAGGGTTGTGGTTGCTTAAAATGAGAAATTGACTCATTCCACCTATTGTAAATACTATGACTCGGTGGAATGATTCCAAAATGGTAGGAATAGATGCTTGAATGAGATTTACGAGTAGGGGAGGCCTTGAAAGTGGTTTTGTGTGATGCCCTAGATGGCATTCCTTTGTTTTTTTATCAAATTTGGTGGTTAGAGGGTGGTGATAGGTGAAACTCTTGGGGGCAACAAATTATGAAGGCTAATTAATTTTGTGTAGACAATTTTCAAAGTGTTTGAAGTGTTGTTAGATTGAAAACAATTTGGGAAGGCATATTTCCAATAAACCCTCCCTAAAACAAGCCAAACTGAGGGTTTCATGGTTGGGTGAGTGTAGTACCCCTCCACTTTTGGTCCTTCACGTCATTTGAGTAAGTTGTGCATTTGTGACTTGTGAGATCTTGTTGCCTTTTGTCGTTCAAATATTGTTTGGGAATTTCGTTGCTCGTAATAGCAACATTGATTTAATTAAAGTGTTAAATTAAATTATTAAATGTGTTAAATTATTAAATTTATCTACAAGGGATAATGACTTAATAGATTATATTATTTCTTCATTAAAGACGAAATTATAAATTACAATTATAAACAATGAGTATTTTAAATTTAATATGGATTAATAATCCACTTATTATCGAAGTTTATTTATAAATTTAAAATATTTCATGAATATGTAAAATCACAATTATAAATAATGCTATTCTCAAATTTAATAAAATGGATTAGTCATCCATTTATGAATGCAGAAAAATAAAGAATAAATATAGTATTATTACACTGAAACGTTATACAGCGAAAGCAACAAAGGAGTATTCGTAAACTTTTTGAAGCTTCATTGAAAATGACAGGCAATTGGAAGTATGTGCTGCTTAAGAATAACAAACACATAAAATAAATAATTTTTTTTTATATATATTATTAGTTTTTAATATATTTTATTAATTCATATTATAATAAACAATGTTAAGTATTGATAACTTTCAGCGTTCTTTATATATATTATTAATTAATATATGTATATACAATCAAAGCAACAAAGAAATATTCATAAACTTTTTGAAGCTTCATTGAAAATGACAGGTAGGTGGAAGTATGTGCTACTTAAGAATAACAAGCACATAAAATAATTTATAGTTTTTAATTTAAATACTTTTGGATTAAAATTACAAACTAAGATATGTATGCTTAAATAGTTTTTTATATATATTATTAATTAATATATATAATAATAGTAACAATAATTTTTTTATATATATTATTAGTTTTTATTATATTTTATTAATTAATATTATAATAAACAATGTATGCTAATTTACTTGATAAATGATAAATAAGAATAAATGTATATACATATATAAAATAGATATAATAATAATCTTTTGCATGAAGGTAAAGTCTACACCTCATTTCCTCCAACGTACCACGTGCCTTGTCTTTGCGTCCACCTTTCGCATGCTTATCTACCAGCCAGGATTTTGTCAAACGGTTCATTCGCCCTGTCATCTATCCATCGCCATGATTGTTCAAGCCGCCTTCCTTCTGGAGCAGACTACATTTCTCTGAGGACCCTGTCAAACAGTTCTCGTGCCTTGTCTGTGCATCTACATTCCTTAGAGACATATTGTAAACAGTTCACATGACTTGTCTATTTGGCAGCATTTCGCATTTAAGCTTTCACAGAAGCATTGTGAGTATTGATCGGTGTCTTCGGCTTCACAATGATGAGCACTCAGAACAACCAGGGCGATACCCAACAGGCCATTTGGGCATGTATTTCTTGCAGCTGAAGTGTAGAACCATGAGGTAAGTCACTTGCCATGATCTCAACAGGAAGGAGATATAATCTATATATGGGTGAAATTCTTTTTTGCTATGTTTTATTACATTCTAAAATAATTCTATTGTTAGCTATCTAATGGAAGTGTTGATATTCTAAATTTACATAGGTAGAAATTGTAGAGGTAATTGGTATGAGAAAGCTCTGAGAGTTTTGTAAGAATTGTAATCTCGTAGATGGAAAGAATGGCTAGTAGTCATAGGAATTGCAATTGGGATTTGGGTATCGTTTTAAAGAATGAACTCGAGGCACATAAGACTCGTGGGACTTGTTAAGTCGTCCACTTCCTTCGCATGACTGTGTAATCTCTCATATTGAATGACAAAGGCTTCACTGTCTTCGATTCAGTTGGAAATCTGGTTTCTAGAGAGGATAGCTATGCATCCAATATCAAAAATGAAATACTTCTTATGGATGATGTAGGAAACGTTCTCAGAAATTTCAAGCGAAGTTTTATTTTGCATTGCGCCTATAAGGGAAGAGACTGATGTTTTCTCATGATTGCTTCTGTAGAATGGGCCTATTAAAAAAAATAAAAAATAAAAATTGGCATGTGCATATTGTACAGAGGACTACTCCTGTAGTAGGTGGCATTCTGTAAAACAGTCCACACGCCCTCTCTATGATTACACATCTTGTTACATGTCAAACAGGGCAATTGCAACTACAACATCTGACAAAGTTCTTCTATCCTTTATGCTTCGATGGATGCCCAATTCCTCTTCCAAAGCACCCATTTCGGCACAGGCATCAAAGATGCTAGAAAAGGTTATGAAATTCAGCCTTAAACCTGCCAATTGCATTTGCTGGAAAGTTTCTAAAGCCTTTTCAATAAATCCATTTTGTACATGTCATGCAATCATTTCCCTCCATGAGATGATATCTATGTGAGGCATTCTGTCAAAACAGTCAGTTTTGCTTCAGTATTACTAAAGCCTTTTCATCAAATCCGTTTTGTGCATATTCTACAATTGCCAATTTCTCATTATGGTGGCAGATAAACAGCTCTTCTTCGCCTTATTTCACAGCATTAGGTGAATGTCTTAAATCTGAGAAATGCCCTGCTGCCTTTATCTACCAAACTAATATTTCCAATTTTGCTAGATCTTCTGTGTCTGTGAATAAGATCTATCTCATACACGGGAAACATGTACCATTGTATGGCCTTCAATCCAACTGCATCTCCGTATCTTTTAATTCCTCTATTTTTCATCAATCTACTTAATATTTAACCTCTCCACACCAGCCAAATATAATTATCATGTTAATATTAAGGTGGAGTAGTTCACGTGTTAGACAGAGTATTAGGTTCCCCTGTCCAAGTGAATACTACATTTAGATTTAGAGTTACTTAAATTCTTACTTGGAATTTTAAAAATTAAGTACGTGTACTTCTCCTTTAAAAAAAAATATATACTTATATTTATATAAAAATCTATTAGATCTTATTCTTAAGAATAATTTGTTATATATGTAATTTCTTCCTAAGATTTATTTATTAAAGGAATTTAAATTATAAACTTATGATATTTTTTCTTATAAATTAATTATTAAGGATAATTTTAAATTGTAACTCTAAGATTTATTAAATTATTTCTTTTACATAGTTACCTTATGAAGATTATTTATATTTTTATTAAGATAATTGGAAGCTAGGTATATTGATAAAAATACAAATTGACGTTTGGAATAATATGAATGCCTTTGATAGATCAACATGAAGTACATTACTAAATTAGTAATGTTTTCATTGACTCATAACTAATAATATGATTTTTTTTACGAAAATAGATAATATGTTAATTATAATCTTTCATTTTAACCTAGTTATCTAATTGTCAGTGTAAATTTTTGGGGATGGTAGCCTCCCATTTGTTCTCTCCTTGAAGTATGTTAGTTATGGTTTTATTTAAAGGTGTAGGTTTGCTTTTGAGGTCAAGGATATAAGCATCGGCCTAAATTGTATTTGATTCATCATTTTAAATTGTGTTTAAGAATGAAGGGATAATGTTCTCTAGATCCTTGTTATTTAGTTTTTACAAGAATTTTGAACATTTTATAGTGTTTATAAGTGTCATTGGATATGGAGATATTATATAGAGGAGAATTATAAATGAAATTCGTATTTTATTCATACCTAGGTTCGTCTTATGGAAATTAGTCCAATAGAGGTACAAGTAAGGTGGTTAATCGATAGTCTAATAATATAGATATATTTAATTAGTCTACTACAGATAATTGAGGGAGGAATTTGTTATGTAATATATATATATAGTTGATTTGTTTTATGATTACAATATATATGTGATTCTATATAGTGATGTAATTACATGAATATAATTATAGAATTATAGTCGTGCATATGTGTGTGTATAGAAGGGCTTCATTATCTTCTTCGCTATGGTATATTGAAGGATAAATTTAGGTGAAAATATATATGTATGGCTTAAGATTCATTATTGATGGGCTAGTATATTCATAAAATGGATAGTTTATATGTGAAGTAGTTACTTGTGAGAATTAATGTAAAGTGGAATTTTTGCATGTCATGGTTGCCTTGATCGTTTGCATGCATGCAATAAGTAAAGTCTTTAGGTTTTTGGATGTATGTGGATTGAAAGAGGAATGATCTATTGTATTTTAATATCTATAGGAAAATTAGCTAAAATAAATAAAGTAGATAATCTTTTTAAAGTGTTGATTGCCTTAATAGTCGAACTATAAATTAGGTTAACTGTTGTCATGGGTATTCGATAATTATGATGCGTGGATAGGTGGATAAATCGTGTGTGGGATTTGGAATTTAAGTTGTTTGAGTTGGTGGATATTGAGATGTGTTCTAGAATATTATTTACGTTATATGGCCTGATTGAATTTAGTTATAACTAAATAATTGAAGATTGATATGCAAGGAAATATGACTATCTATTGTTGTATTTGATGTCTTGATTGTAATATAATGTTGAATTGTAAGTATACTAGGTAATTAGTCGTTGGGTATCTTATAAGGAGAATATTGAGGTTTCCCTTGGATACTCTATCGGCTAACTTACTGTTGTTAATTGAGGTATGGTTTTGTATTGAATCATATATGTTAGCTTACCTGAGTTTAAAGATCTCATTATGCTATTGCTACTTTTATTCTTCACTTTTCGTTATGTTATTATGAAACTTATATAGTCATTTTGTGGTCCATGATGTGTGCCTTTATTTTGTGATCAATTATGATTGAGGAGATTTCATGCAATAACTTTCTTGTAGTCATATTTTGCGATGGTTGGGAACCCAAAGTGTTTGAATTACTATCAGTAGGATTTTGTGGATTTTTGGTATTTTAAGGTTCCAAACGAAATGGAGAAACCTGGATTATATTGATTTTCCATGGTTGGGCCTTTGTAATTCATTGTTCTTATTTCTGATTTTGAGTTCTTGTGGGTGTTACCTTGTACCATGGTGTTGAATTTGATGTGGCTTTGAGAGAGATGGTTCATGCCTCGCACATGCGTTCATTTGGTGGCTTTATGTTTGGTACACCCATTGTTGTGAGTCTTGTTTCAGAACTTTTGGGGAGGGTGGCTCTTCATGGGGGCCGACGCACAAAGCGGCGGTCAGGGTAACCCATGAAAGAGTTGGTTAAACAAGTGATAATGTAATTAATGAACTAGTGGATTTGGGTAGTTAACATTTAATCAAGATTAATTATGTGCCTCACCCACACCGTTAGTGCTCTCTCAGGCTAAGGATGGAGTGAGAAGACCTGGTCAGTAAGATCATTGCCTTGTCCTCACGAAAGGTAAGAGGTCTTGCATGAGTCACCCTATGGAGCGGCGCCTTGAGATAGGCAGTCAGGATAACCATAGATGGAGGCGACACCTTGTGATAGGTTGTCTGGATAATCCATGAAAGGCCATGCGATGACACTCTCCCACAGTACTCGTCTACTTTCCTTTGCTTGGTAGCCTCTACAAGTGTTGATGTACTTGTTTGATGTTGCTTTATGTCAGTATTGATTTTGCTTGACCTTGTTTGGATGTGGATCCTTTCTTATCATCTCCTAGCATGGGGGGTGGACCTTCGGGTCCACATGGTCGGGTGGAATGTGCTATGCCCCCATTGGGTTCCCAAGTTGTGTCCGTGATGCAAAAGTGGATGTAGTCTCCAGAGCTTCACTTGGTTGAAGACTGTACCACATTTTGTATCTTATTCTCCATTACGTATCATTCTTGTACTCCATTTACTCTTCCCGTTGATATAAGGGAAGCATCATGTAATATACGGTTGAATCCATGATATGTTGTATCTGTGGAAATATGCTCCACAATTGTAATATTAAACTATGAATTGAATTATAATAATATGAGGTATCCTTACTTCCTTTTGTTCATGGTTGGCTGCATGTACCATTATTTTATCTTGTGATTGTGTGTATCTGTTGTTATGTTCTTGGCATTATCTTTAAGATGTTGTTGGTATGAGTTTTACATTTATTAATACCACCACGTGTACCCTAGAGGATGTAGATGATTTTGTAAATGTACAATGGCTTTTCATGCAATGTACATACATACTCATCATATGAATATTTCTCTTTCAAAAAAAAAATTGTGCGATGTTTGTTGTCCTTTGGGGTTCACACGGCGGGGCGTTACATCATTGGTATTAGAGCCTAGGTTCATACACTAAGCACTATGAGCCCAATTATGTCAACCTAGTTGCTTGAACTCTCGAGGGTATGTCCTTTTATGTAAACCTCACTTAGCAATCCAATTTTTTTCGTAGGGGTGTTGGCCCAATGGTGCAAGAAACTGGTGGAAAAAATAGGACCCTCGGTGTAGTGTGCAATGCACCAATATTCTTCCTACTGAGGATGCATTATGGACCCTTTTTTTTTCTTGTGTTGTGACTTTCGGTAATGTAATTTTGTGTGTGTATGTGGAAAATGAGTGTTTTAACATAGAAATTTGTGTTTTTGATGTGTTAAATTGTACTTCCTGTTATGAAAGGGTGTAAAATTTATCGTATAGTTTGACTCTTGAGCTTGTGTTGTTGTCTTCTGTCACCCTCGCTTGATCATTGTGACCCCTTTTGGTGATTGTCCCACCATTTTTTATTTGGGTTGGATGAAACGTTATCTAACTTAAGGACCTCGACACTTGTTAATTATGCGTATGTTATATTGTTGCGTGGAGATTGAAGTTGTGATTGGATTAAATTGGTTATTTTTATCATATAAACTCATTCTATCCTTGTGACATATTCATTTGTGATGAATTTATGATGTCGCTTATACTATGATTTCTGTGTGAAGTACGAGATTTTGGGTAAAACTTTAGGATGCAATTTAGACAAGTTTTAGTTAGTCTTTTCAAGAACTGAAAATTCCTAGATTATTGTTGCAAACTTATCAAATTGTTTTCTTTGACATGGGTTATTATAGTAGGATTGCCTGGTTCATCATTGTGGAAAAATTATTCGCATTGTGGAAGAATTGGTCATTACTCATATTAATATCATACTAAGCAATATTGGTTAATATTTTGTTAATTAGTTCATCTTTGAATTACTCGATAGCTTTATTGATGGATTTATAATCTTAATAACTTTTAGAATATTGCTTTGTTCATATCATTATACCTTATTTGTTAAGTAGTTAAGAATTATATTCAAAATAAGTACGTTTGTAGAATCTTTCATATGATAGCTATAAAATTCTTAACTGTAATGTCAATTGTACAGATCACCATTTTTATTTTTATTTTATTTTCTTTAAGATCATGATTAGAAGATAGTGTAGATGATAATTAGAACCTATGAATGAAGGTAGTACCTCTCGCATGTTGTCACTATTCTGATAATTTTTCATGTTATGTTATTTACTTTAAGATTATGATGGAAATTGTTCCACCAGTTTGATTGGTTTGGTTGACGGTTTAGTGGTTTGGATGAGTATGTTGCCATGTTCAGATGCTTCTGATGTACTATGTAGTTATGCAATTGTCTAGTAATTGCTTTATGATGTTATTATTGTACTCAATGTTGTCATTACTGTTTGAGGTCTTGGTGAGGGGAACGGTGTAGCATCACTCATTCGCGAGCACTTTGCTATGCCGTGAATTCCTCTCACAGTGTGCTTGTATCATCAAAAATATTTTCTCCATGTCAACAATAGGTGGCATAACTAACACCTTCATTCTCCTTTCAATGGACTTAATTTCGTCCCTTGATTGCTTTACCACCCTATCCCAGTCCACCTTCAGGGTCCTGTATTTATCAATTACCACAATGTATGTGGCTGCATCATCCAACAGGTACTCGGTGACCTGGTCCTCATTGACTGCAGAATACACCTCTCGCCACCATTTCCTCAATTGTTCCAGGCTCAGATGATTTGGTAAAAACCTTTTTCTCCATGTTATAACCTCGAAGAAGGAGATGCATTTGTTGTAAATTTCAGTCAAGGCATCCTCAATCTGCTTCCCCTGCTTATGCACCTTCTTCAAAACCCTTTGCCCTATTTGCAAAACTTTAAACCATTCCCAAGGTTTTGTTACTTTGGAAGAAGGAATAATTCCATCTCCTACCAGCTTCTTTTTGGTGTAGCCCATGATGATTCTAGTATTTTGGAGCAAAAGATCCATATCCTCCCTATCCTAGGCCAATACATTCTTTAACCAGTCTATTGACCTCATAGCATCCCCACCAGTTGAAAGAATATCCTTGATGGTATTGTCTCCCTGAGTTTGCACTCCTTGTAACCAGCTCGTTGTAACATGGGTAGTGACCTTCATCCTTTCTAACTCAGTAATTATTTCTTGTGGTAGGAAGCCTACAATAGATGATGTGGAGCTAATGGATTGAAAGGGTTTCATCAACTCTTGTAGATATCATTTAAGTTTTTCAATTTCCTTCTTCAATTCTTTCTTGGTCTGCACCTCCTTCCTTAATCTGCCAAGGATTACAACACTAGAACCCTCATATTCTTCAATATCATGTACCATGGAAGCATGCCCCAAATTGAATGTTTGCACATTGTAATCATTACCAGTCACATTATCCTTATTTTTGTCAGGAGCAGGAGTAGCAATGTGGACCACTCTGTTATTTGCCTCATCTCTCTCGATTTTGGAAATAACCCTAGCTTTCTTCTTTACTTTTTCCTTTCCTATCTTCGCTAGTAATTCATCCCACTTGGCAGGAGTATCATCCACCATAATTTGTTTACTCTTAAACTCCTTGTCCAACCATCTGGGGACTGTGGGATCTGACTGTACATTATCTTGTCTCGCTGCATCTTGTTGAACTCCAAACTTTTCTTCTCGGGAATTTCCTCAACTGTATCCTCCTTTCCTTTATCATGCTCCACTTTTTCATGCACTGGTGAGGGAATCCCAGTTGGAATTTCCTCCTTCTAAAGAGGTTTATCGTCATGAACCCCTACAGGTGAATCCTCACAAGCCACCAAAGGAGACTCCAGAACCTTCTCCATTTTTCCCTCAGCATTATAGAGTTCTCCCTCTTGGAATTCCTCCTCTCCCTGATCCTAGGCATCCTCAACATCCTTTGATTCAACTGGCACATTGTCAGTCTTGTGAGAAGGAGGGACATCCTCATGCTCAGTGATAGGATAAATCATGGGAACACTTCCCTTTAGTGCACCATCCTTGGGAGATGAAGTCCTTGATCTCCTGGTATATACCTGTGTCTTTTCTCTTGAGCTCTCCACCTTTACCACTAGGGGGTCAACTTCTTCATATGCCTTAGAGTTCTCCTTCTCTTTCTATGACAACCTCACAATTCTCCTTTTCTTGGGCAAGGGGACACTAGCATCCCCTTCTTCTTTTTCTTCATCATCCTTCTCAGCCTTTTTCTTCTTCGAGACATGCTTCCTTTTCTTGCCTATAGGGTTTCATTGCTTCCCTGCCTCCTCTGCCTAAACATCTTTAATTTTAATCTTGAAACGAGAGCCCACCTTGGTTTTACCTTTGGGATCATGTTCAGGTGATTCCTCAAAAGCGGAGTGAGACTCCAAGTCCCCCACTAGATCATAGGTGTATTGCACACCCTCACTCTTCAACTCCAACATCTTGTGCTTGAGCCATAGCTTGGTGTACCTTATTACTGGAGTCATGATTTGTTCTAATTTTGTCTTATCTTCCTCCAGCCAATCCACTTCTCCAATTGGCCTATCCTTGACAACTTCAAAGTTATGGCCCTGAATCAAATTTCCATCTTCTTCAACCTGATCTGGAATGGCCTTTACATTGTATAGCCGGATCAAGTTCACTGGTAGCCTGAAGAACTTCTTCCTTCTGACTTCAAACTCATCACTGATGTTAGCCCAATAATATTCTATGTCATCCTTGTGATTGTATTCTCTGTTGGTCTTCTTCAGTGCTTCACCAGTTATGTCAAATCTGGATCTCTTGGAATGGAAGGAAACACCAAGAGTACTCATCTCTTCTTTAGAAGCATGGGCTAAGTTAATAGAAGGGCATGCCTCACCACTACCTATTCTCAAAGGAAAATCACTACCAAATCTAGTCTTGTGCTTCTCCTTCTTCACAATTACATCAGTCACAAATCTGTCTTGTGACCTCCAGAAGTACAACATGATCCATGGGGTACCTAGAGTCTGTATGGAGCCCTCAATTATGATGTATCAAAAGGTGGGAAACTGGATAAACTAGGCTCCAAACCTTTTAATTAACTCCTTGGAACTATTTGAGATCTGAACATGTTTTGTACCCTACAATAGCCTGGTGATGTACATAGTGAATGCATCATTCACCCTCCTATAGCTTGTCCCACCCAAGTGTAATTTTGGGTACACTTCATAAATTACATCTTTCCCAAACACACCCCTTGTGCTCAGTCCCTTGTGTGGGTGATACCTTGCAAGTGCATACACCAAATAGGAGGTCATTGTGAAGGTCTTTATCCATGAAACATTACACATGATCTGCTCATGTATCATTGCACTTATAATGCCCACCCAGTGGTAGTCCATACCCTGCTCCATCCTTGCAATGACATGAAACATCCAGTTCTCAAACATTCCTACACTTTTTAATCCCACTACCCTGCTGAGGAGTGCGATAACATCATAGTATTCCTTCCTAAACTTAGCTCTAAATAGCTGCTTGGGTAGCTTGGAGAAGTGGGACTTGGGTTTCTCTAACCAAGAATTGATGACCTATTGGGATTTGATGACATTCTCATCATAATACTTCTTTGCTACATCCATATCGAAGCCCACAACATAAGACCTATGAGGCATGTCAAAGGTCTGAGCAATGGACATAGGGTTAAGATTTGCCACATCTCTTCCTTGAGGACCAACTATCCTCTGTGTGCCCCTATCATAGTGCCTGGCACATTCAAGCACCAACTCGTAAAACTAGACTGTAGGAGAAAATCCAACCACATGTGCCAACCCCGACTCCAATATTCTTTTGGCCAACAAAGAGAGATTTTGTGTTGCCATTCTTGCCTTAAATTCTTCATAATCCCATAGCCCAACATTTGCATCAGTGATCCCTAACCAAATGGAGGTCAACTTGCTCTCCGGGACTCTGCTCTTCAAATCCATCTTAACCCTCTTTGCTTCAGAGATAGCAGAGCCCTCAGGATTTGGATCCATTACCTTACCCTTGCTCTGCCCAGCAATAGCCTGACTTAATTCCGCCTACATACAACAAAGACACCAAAATAAAGATCCATCATAGCATAGAATTCAATTAAATCCATCACAAATGATATACCCACTCCTTAAAAAAATCCTATAATAATAAAAATCCCCCAAAAACCCCATAAGAATCACTTATTGTAAAGTTTGGGTTTTTAGCCCTCTCGCGAAATTTGGGCTGGAGAGGAATTCTGGGAAATTCCGGACTAGGCGAAATCTAGCGAAATGACCACAAAGAAACCTCCAATCCATCATTTGATCAATCATATTAACCAAGAAACCACATGATACATCTTAGAACAAGTCAAATCAATCATGAGATGCATAATCATCAAACAAAATTGCATACATTCTCTTAATTATCCATTTTTAACAAGATTTTGGGGAATTCCGCCTTGGATGGAAAATTACAACAATTTACAAATTCTGAGAAAATGAAGGGACCAAGAAATTTTGGGAAAAATCCCAAAGGCATGGAATTTCATGAAGTCAATACAATTTTGACGCTTTGAGCCCACTTTCGGGAAATCGATAAGGTGACGGATAAATCGGGGAAATCCTGAGGCGAAGGAAATCCACGAGAGGCTCGAAAACCCAAAATCTTTGACTTCATCAGGATTTCGCCTAGATCAATCAAATGATTAGGAAGTTGGAGATTTCTCCCAAGATTCAGATCGATTATAATGCAAGATGAACAATCCAGGTTCAAATTGATCAAAATAAGATCCACTCAACAAGAGGGAGGATTTCAATAGAGGAAACCCTAGGAAATCGCCATGACAACACAGCTCGGATCTCGATTTGTTGTCTTCATTTCACTATTCCTCACATGACTCAACTAATGATAGGGCGATTATCAAATTGGATGATAGCAACAAGCCTCACTTCGCCCAGGATGCGGTTTCATCACAGGTCAGGGAGTTTCAGGTTAAACCAGAGTTCATAATAAGGAAGCTCAAAATTAAATAGACGGAGGCAAAGCAATGGTTAACCCACCCAAATTACAATCATGCAGAAGGAGAGGAGGCGTGAGCCACAAGGAAGGGCATCAAGCTAACAATCAGCAACCTTAGCACTACTACCAGACCATACCAAACCGATATCCGGACTCAAAGCATACACCCACACAAACCTTAAAGAAGATTCAATTTTTTTATCAAAAGGGAGGGTAGCATGCACATACCATGAGGGAAAAGAAATCGAGGTGGTGATAGTCAACAAGAGACCCAGAAAATCAGGCAGAATGAAGCGATCACAAGAAAGCTCGACTGCAACCCTCGACCATGAGCTCAAACGCACAATCCAGTAGCAACAATCCAAAATCAAACTCCTCAAATCTCACAATAAGGAAAATGACATAAACCTCCTCATAAAATGCAAATAAACTCAATAAAGGCAAACTGCAAGACCGTACAGGGCACTTAAATGCATCAACAAGACAACAAACCCGAGGATTAGAAGGCACGACGAAATATCGAGAAAATTAAATCCAAGCGAAATTCTGCGAAGTCCTAAATTTTTTGAAAATGATACAAAGCAGCCTCCATCCGGTTTCCACAGTGTTTGAGGAATTTCACCTTGGGAATTTTCCCAAAAATAGAGAGAAACCCGAGATGTATCCCAGAATGCAGAATTTGAAAAGTGCCTCCCTCAAGGGGAATTTGCACAAGTAGGATAACCACTTGGGAACATGTCAAGGCAACCAAATCCCCAAAACCAAAGGGACCAAAACACCAAGAACGAAAGAAAAAAGAGCAAGAAAGAGGGTCCCTACTTTCAATGGGGCATGTGTACAAAAAGTGCACAACAAATGGCGACTCTGCTAGTGCTCCAGAGCATTTCAAGAAAAATATGGAATCAAGAACCTGAAATCTCTGGTTTCAGCCCTTACATCAGGTCACCTATGAACAAAGTTTCAGAAATCACAAGCAAGAAAACCTTTTCCTATACCAAGGTCCAAGTGTGTGTATTTGTATTCATTTCCCATTCTTTAGGTGCAACAGGAACCAGATCTAGTCTGAGTGGGATACATAAAAGTTGTAACTTCAAAAGCAACCTAGATAGAGCCTCGCTGCCAGTCAGGCATCCATAGCCCCAATGAGGTTATCACTGTGACCCCCCCAAGCATAGCTCTACTGCTAGCTAGGCATCTATAGCCCCAGTAGAGATACTAGGATACCCCTGATAAGGTGAAGATTTGTTTTGATTTTCCATACTTTATCTTTTCTCTCTTTCTTTCTTTTTTTTACTATTCTTTTAAACGTTCCTTTCACCTTGTAAGCAATGAAACTCACACATAGGGATGAGGACCATAGTGGCACTGAAGCAGAATATAAGATTTTTCACCTGGCCAAATTATACAGGACACGTATGCGACTCCAGAATCCTTAAAATTTATGTAAAAATGTGAGACCCAAATACATTCCAAAATTCAACCGAAACAAGTGACTCTAATTCTAAATACAAGGGACATTAGATAAAGGAATTCCCCCACTTGACTCAAAAAAAATTACTAGAGTTTGAAAAAGAAATTTCCAAAACAACCCCGGGCAAGCAGCCCATTACACAGATGCAATAGCACCAAGAAATCCATAAACCAAAAGCGAAAGAAAAGAGGAAATCAAAAACCAACCGAAGCAAACCTACCCTAACCAAAATAGAAAACAAAAGAAAAGAAAAGAAACCTACACTAACCAAACCAAAAACAAGAAACAAGAAAAGAAAAGCAGAAAGCAAAACCTACTCTAACTATGTACAAGAGAGAGCTGCAAACAGCTCAAGATTAGAAGTAATGCTTCAAATACTTCCCATTGACAAGCAGTGAGATATCCTCACCAGTGAGGGTTTTCAGGCGAAAATCATTATCTCCAAGAATTTCTGAAATTTGATAAGGGCCAAGCCAGAGTTTGTCAAATTTACCATGCTCTCCCTTACGGTCATGGGCTTTATCCCAATAGAGAACTAAGTCAGAGATTCTAAAGGCTTTCACCTTAGCTCTTCTATCAAACCATTTTTTCACTACACCCTGGTGTTTGGAAAAAATTTCTAGGGCCTCATCTCTCTTCTCTTCAAGGTGTAACAACTCAGCCAGATGGGCCTCACGCTGATCTTCCTCGTCATAGTATCCATTAATGAACTGCAAGGTAGGGATCTTCAGTTGAATGGGGGAATACAGGTACCAAACCATACACTAGGTGATAAGGAGAGGTTCCTATGGATGCCTTTTGTCTGGTACAGTCGGCCCAGAGAGAAAATCTAAGCTGGGTGTGCCAATCCTTAGGATTCTACTCTAGTAACTTACGGGATGACCATCAAAAGGTTCTTATTGGAAGACTCAGCTAGACCATTACCATGAGGGTAGTAATTGGATGTGAATTTTATGAAAATTCCATGATCAAAAGCCCAATTAGAAAGTTTCAATGATGCAAATGTAGGACCATTATCACAAACTAAAGACAATGGACAACCAAAATGATTAATAATACCTGATTCAAAGAAATTGATTACCACATCAGAAGTACATTATTTACATGCAAGAGCTTCAATCCATCTAGTAAAGTAATCAATTATGGTTAGAATATGTCTGTGGCATGTAGAAGAGGGTGGGTTGATTGGACCTATGAAGTCCATTCCCCACTGTGAAAATGGTTTCACCTCAATGATTGGCTGAAGTGGAAGGGTTGTGTGTTTTTCCTTACTTGTTGTAGTTTGACATACATGACAAGTCCTCACATGGTTGTGCGCATCCTTAAATAGAGTAGGCCAATAATAGCCTACCCTTAGGATCTGATTGGCAGTGGATGATGCAGAACCATGGTCCATGCTAATTTTTCAAGGAATTCAATCATTACTCTAGTAGCTTCTTCCTTCCCCAGACATCTTAAATACATGCCCTCATGATTTTTCTTGTACAGGACAGCCCCTTTCATCATAAAACTACCACTCTTCAGACGTAGGGCCCACCTTTGAACTGCACTAAGGTGATCAGGACATTGCTGATTCAATAAATAATAAATGATTTCATCATACCAGTCTCGTGGAGATACCTCTTGGAGATGATAATGTTGAGTTGTGAGATTAGGACCTATCTCAACCATTGTCCTAATCAGTCCCTGCCCCCTCACTAATTTCATGGGTTGAATCTCAATATCATATTCCTACAACATAGTTACCCATTTAGCTATTTGTTCACCTAACTCATTCTGCATTAGCAACAGCTTCACCGTAAGATCGGGCACTATGGAAAAAACCTTATTCCTCATAATATAGTGTCTGAACTTTTCACTACTTTGACCAAAGCATAGGCTTGCTTTTCTACATTGTGATATCTCAACTCTACATCCTTTAAAGGGGTACTCATGAAGGCTATAGGATTCTCATCGCCTTTATCTGACTTTTGAGTTAACATTCCAGCATATGAGTGATCATAAGCAAATGAATATATGTAAAAAGGCTTAGCGTAATCCAGACTTACCAACACTGGAGCCTCAACAATAGCTTTCTTAATTTTTGTAAATGTCTCCTTGGCTTTTGCACTCCATTCCACTTTTGTCTCTTGTTTCAACATAGCATTCAAGGGCTTCACTATCTCCGCAAATCTAGTGATAAAATTTCTAACGAAGTTAATCCTCCCAAATAATGACTTCATTTCTTTTTTGCTTGTAGGAGGCTGAATCTTCAAAATAGTCTCTATTCGCCCAAGATCA
This sequence comes from Sequoiadendron giganteum, assembly GCA_007115665.2. Taxonomy (NCBI): domain Eukaryota; kingdom Viridiplantae; phylum Streptophyta; class Pinopsida; order Cupressales; family Cupressaceae; genus Sequoiadendron; species Sequoiadendron giganteum. The sequence goes on from CM021105.1 coordinate 268,466,306, forward strand.
ATGGTGATACCCTGTTCTGAAATAACATTCCCTAGCAATTTTCCCTTTGTAACCCTAAAAATGCACTTCTTTGGATTAAGTGAGATGCCAAACTCTCTGCACCTTTGGAATACTTTGCATAAATCTACTATATGATTACCTCGCTTCTTAGAGAGGACTATCAAATCATCCATATAAATAATGATGCACTTACCAATTATGTCCTTAAAAGCAATATCCATAGCCCTCTGCAATGTAGCTCCAGCATTGATCAACCCAAGGAAATCTTTTGTAAGCAAAAGTTCCCCATTTCATAGTGAAGGCATTTTTATGCCTGTCTTCATATTGTACCATCACTTGGTTGTATCTAGAATACCCATCCAAAAAAGACATCATCTGGGATCCATTGACAATCTGAAGTACCTCATCCAATGAAGGAACGGGATAATTATCTTTTTTCGATGCCTTGTTAAAATTACTAAAGTCCACACACAGTTCAATTTCTCCATTTTTTTTCTCACAGGAACCACATTCGCAACCCAGGTTGAATGCCTCGCTGGAAATATAATTCATGTTGAAAGTAGCTTATGTACTTCTTTCTGAATGATGGGTTCTAACAAAGCATTAATTGGTCTGTGTCTTTGTCAGAATGGTTTGACATTTGACTTCAAGGGAATGGTCTGTGTAATGATTGAAGTATTGTATGTTTTTAAGTCTTCATAACTCCAAGCTATCACATCTTGATATGTGTGTATAGCATCAATAATCCCTCTCCTTTCTTCGGGAGTACATACCTTATCAATAAAAACATTCTTTACGTCATCTTGTGTCCCCATGTTGTATGTTTCACATTGACTACTGAGAGATTCCCTTTTGACTTATTGTTCCTGGTCTTTTATTTTATCCAAATCAAAAATTTGTTCTAACTGCACCATACCTCTTAGGATAGTGTTGTTCTTCAGGTTGATGACCCCTCCCAAGTCCATTTTTGCCTCTTGAGGCTCTACCTCATCAATTACTTGAGAAGAAAACACATCACAACTAGTAATGAAATCAAGAATATGTTTATCATCTTCAAATACCTATAAATTGGTAACATTGTCATGTATTGAAGGTACTGGAGTGAGCTCCATAGTAAACTTCTTCAATCTTGAAAGTGATAAAGGTTGCAATGTACTAGCCGCTTGTGCTAGAGAATCTGCAACTTGTTTCTTACTTTGAGGAATAAACCGAATGTTGAAAGCATTGAATCCCTCAATAAGATCTCACACTCTATGTCTATAATTAGTCATCATTTTGTCATGGCATGAATACTGTTTCCTCACCTGCCTGACTACCAGCTCAAAATCCCCAAAAACTTATAATATCTTAAATTTATCCAATGCTATTAACAACCCATGGATTAAAGCTTCATATTCAACCACATTATTAGTACATTGGAATTGTAGTCTATGAGTAGAAAAATAGATCTTGCCTTTAGGACTTATCAATTCAAACCCTACTCCAGCACCTTGCTTAGATTTGGATCCATCGAATCTTAACGTCCAACAGCCATCAGTCCCTGATTGCTTCGAGTCATCTTTCATTTTACTACAGCTAGGAGGCTCTTCAAGAAGCATTGGGCTTTTACCCTTGTCATTATTTTGCTCTCCCTGTATATTTAGCCTAACAATTGGGATTGGGCTAATGCACTTTTGTACCTACTCCACAACAGTCTAACATACATGACATTCCAACTCAGAGTGGGGAGCATCATGGACTCGACACCAATTAAGAAGCAATAATTCTTCAAAATTCATATTCCTGCCAAGCTGGATCTGATTCTCCATACACCTCTGGATGAACTCTTGGAAGTTATCCAACAAACTGGGTTTCCTATCCTCTTGGTCATTAGTTTCATCTGTTTGCTCACTCAGTGTTTCAGAATCACTGATGGACTCATCTTGCATCATAAATATTTCCTCAGACCCACCAGATTTTGATGTACATTCATAAAAGGGGCCCTGCAACATAAAGACCTCTTCTATATCTGAGACTGATGTAGCCAACACATAGTTCCCCATGTTGACCTCTGATACTAATATCTCATTTGAAGTATTCTGGTACTCAGTGATTACATACTTCATTTTGGGCTCTCTTTCAATCCTAATCTGATTTGGGACTCCTTTCCATGGTAACCACATGTGAGAATGGTCTGTAGATGATCTGTATAGGATCTAGACTAGATTGTAGTATTTAAATGCTTAACTTTTACAATGCTTTTACAATGATTATTCCAAGTTAATTAAATCAAAATTAACTTATGGAAATAACAAAATGAAAGTAATAACAAGGTGATTATAACAAAAAGGAAGGAAATGAGAGAAAGAAAGAGAGAAAAGAAGAGAAGTGCAAACAGTGTTTGATTACGGAGTTCGTCACAAACGTGACTACGTCTCCAGGTCCACTCCAATAGAGAGACTGATCCGATTAACTCCAAAATCAATTACAATTGCACCAAAACCATTCTTCAAGCACTTCGGCAGCGTAACGACGCTCTAACATGCAAGAATGACTCAAAATAATCTCCTCAAGACCTCTATTCACTTGTCACCTCAGCTTCAAGAATTCATCACCTGAAAAAATTAATCTCCACTCTCACCTCACACCCCTTCTTTTATACAATAAATTTGCCCGATATGGGTAATAACCATAAGGTTATAAAATCACCCATATTTACATGTAAATCAAAATCAATCCCCTAATAATCCTTCAAAATAATTAAGGGCCCTTCGTTTAATTTTTCAATATCGGGCTTTTGTTAGAGATATGTCTTTATTTTGATTTAATCCTAACAAATAACCTTAAAAAGGCTTATAGTTAGAATTCGGGTTCAACTCTTTGACAAAACGAATACAGCCCACAATTATTTTAGAGTGATTCAACGGTGCAACGGTGCACAACTGTTTTGGTTGGACGGAGGTCGGCGATTCCAAACCCGTCGGCCACCGTTTTGTTTTAAAATTAGTAAAATATAATCATCAAAACAATACCCTGCCAATTCTGAGTAAGGACTTCGCTTGCGGGTGCAACGGTTGTGGGGTTGGTTGTCCGCGCGGAGATCATGGGTTCGAGCCCGTCCACCATTTTTAGCACTTTGTTTAACAAACCTGAATGCCAAAGACCTGACACGTGTCGAAACATGATTCACCAGAATCTGCAGATGTGTCCGCTGACAAGGCAAGCCCGTACGCTGACAAAGCCGATGACGTGTGCTGTCTAGACTGCCACCTGTCCGATGACGTGTCGTACGGATGCCACGTGTCGCACTCTCATTGGTCCGTACAATCTGACTCATCTGCCACGTGTTTTTTCCGAATTCATCCACTTGGCTTCCATACTGTACGGACTGACACGTCAGCATGATGACGTCATCATCTGTACCTTCAAGTCAACCGAACTTTGACTGCCAATATCTTGAGCATACGGTGTCGGATTTCGACAAAACAAATTCCGTCAGAATCATCTTGACGAGCTCTTTGCGATGACGCCAACTTTGAAAACTTTTGACGACATCATTTTTTTGCTTCCTGGACGCCCTCTGATCCCAGTTTGACCCAAGGTTTGACTGGCCATAACTTGCACAAACGGACTCCTTTTCACTCCATTCGAGTTGCATTGGAATCAGGACGTCGAGCTCTTTCTGATGGTGCTAATTTTGGAGAGAAATGAGACACTTCAATTTTCACTGAAAATATCCCCCAGATCAGTAGATGTATACCCATTTAATGCCTTAGTGAAATGCCGACCCAAAATCAAACCATAGGTGTTAGGAATATTAGCAACCTAAATGTTGATCACCTATTGCACCCTCGGATCTGATGCAACCTACATGGGGATCATGTTCAATTCTCCTACTACACTCACCTCCATCTTGTCTAATTGAGTGACCTTATTTTGAGAGCCTATAGGGGTAATACCTTATGATTTACAAACAACAAAAGGCATAACATTTGTAGATGCTCCTGAATCCAGTAGACAATTATGCAAATTCTTGCCAAAGATACGAATAGAAATCAGAAAGGGAGGGGTTTCCATCTTGCCTTGGAATAGACTCAACTATGTGTCAGCTTGTGCAACCCGACTCTTATCCTTATCTTTTCCCTTGTCCGTAGGTGGGGCCTGGTCCTGGCCTTTGGGTGCCTATGAATTAAAGGATCTGATAACTGCCTCATTGGAAATTACTCTCTATGGTGCTCTGTTTGAATTGAAAGACCCCAAGAAAGCATTCCTAATAGAAGACTCTTAATAATTCAAAAGCAGAAAGACTTACCTTTACTTTTCTAAATTCTTCAGTCACATATTAGCCCAATTGCTCCATGTTCATATCAGCATGAGCTTCCTTGCAACAACTAGTCTGTGTGTCCTTTGATACTTCAACATTATTTCCCTTTGCTATATTAGGTTGTCCTTTCTTCGCAAAGTACTGTGTTGGCACATGAGGGTAAGATGGATTATTATTTGTGTGCGGGTCTGGTGGAGTAGTGAAAGGGCCTCCAGATTGTGGACTCTTGTTAGGCCTATTCCTCAAATCATATATCTTTATGGGTTGTTGAAACATCTGAACTTTTTCAACACCAACTTCCTCCTCATCCAAAGGGTCATTATCATTCTCATTCTCTTCATTAAACAACTGAGATATTTTGTCCTCATTCAGCACGTGCTCTGTCTCTTTATCCTGGTCACTAGATTCTTCTTTCGGTTCATTCTCCTCACCTTTTGGGAATGGAGCATGGTTAAGTACCATTACTTGGGAATCATAAGGATTTGAGGGCACAATATCTTAACTATTGGAATTGTTTTCAAATTCATACTGAAAGATGGAGGTAGTAGTATGAAACTCAGGGCAATCTAACGTAGAATGTTGACTTGTCTTATGGAGCTTGCACCATCCAGACAAGCTGCTTCGGCTAGATACACACCACTTGGAGGCTTCTCCTGGGTAGAAGGATGATCCAATGGAGTGGAAATTCCTCCATTATTAGGTCTAGTATTCCATGGTCTATTCTATCTAGGTGGTTGTCTTTTGTCGAACCCCTATCCACTTGGTTGCCCCCTGTCAAAGTTCTGGCCAAGGCCTTGTCCTCTTTCAAAATTTTGATTTTTGTCAAAATGCTGTCCTCTAGCAACATCTTTGTTCTCTTTGTTGTAGTTCTATTGCATGTTCTTCTGCACAACTTGGAGTTGGTTATTCTGATTTCTTAGATAGGTCACCTCCATATTCAGTTTCTTCACCTACTCAATTAACTCATCTAGTCGTTCCTTATCTAGACCATTGTATAGCATTGAATTCACATTACCAGGCGGGTATCCTGATGCTCCTTCAGAACCAACATACTGATTCAAGACTTCTAAATTCTGTAAATATGTAGGAAAACCAGTCTACTACTGTGGGTGAAGGGGTTGATTGGCTCTTTGCTGAGGATAAGAGATCATTGGTCGAGCTTGATTTATTGGGGGACCTGGGTGTGGGATCAAAGGTAACGGTGGTACTAGATTCATAATGGGAGCATGATTAGTCAAAGCTTGGTTGAGAGCTTGGACTTGTCCAGGGTGAGCAGCAGGTCCTAAGGATGGCAAAGGTCCTAACAAATGTTGCCTCAGATCTGTGCTGACCTTAACAGCCTTTGTATATGCAGTGAGCAAGGTATTTGGGGGATTAGTCCTCCATTTAAGGAAGATGGATGTAAGGCTATCAAGGGCTTCAAATTAGACCTCTAGGGAAATGGCATCATCTATAGCATAAGGTGCTTGAAGTCTAGTGTATGCCCGGTGAAACCTATTATTGAATGACCCCATAGGCTCATTAATTTCCCTCTTAACTTCGGTAAACTGCATGTAGAGCTCATTAGCACTAATGGGAATTTTAAACTTCTGCAGAAATGCAGTCTCCAGTTTTGTCCAAATATGGATAGAAGCAGCAGGTAAGTGATTATACCAATAAAAGGCCTCTTCCCCCAGGGAATAAGGGAAAAACCTGCATGCAACATCCTCATGGTTGATTCCTCTATCCCTCAAATGGGTCTGGAAAATCCTGATATGCTCCTCTGCCATCCTATTGGGATCATTGGTATGGAACTTAGAGAAAAAGTGCTCAGTGTTCTTGGGCATGACATTGTAATCATTGAAGATAAAGAGATATGGGTTATTGGCCAGGAAATCCATTGGTGGAGGTGGAGGCGGTAATGGCTGATTTAAGGCTGGTTGGGGTTGCGGAATAGGAATGGCTCCAAAATATGATGAGGATGATCTTGATGAGGATGAGGATGATGGGGATGATGGGAGTGGCTGGGTAGATGATGATTCTCCCATTCTCCTAGTCCTTCTTGCCCTAGTAGGAACTTGTAATTCTTGAAATTCCTCTTCTCCTGGAGTAGATCTGGTTCTTCTTATGAACCGCTCAGGGGAAATCGCAGACATAAATCAATCCAGCTTGCTTATTTAGGCCCTCCTTCTAGCCCCAATCTGTTGATGGTGATTTATGCACAGCAACAACTCAGACAGAATATGATATCCTATCTCTCTTGAAAGGTAAATCTCTATGAACAAAGAGATAACCCCAAGGTCTCTAATGTCAGGTCTTGACAATGCAAATAAAACAACTCAGAGATAATGTGAAAATGTTGGTAATCATAAAGAGACCTTACTACAAGAAAATGTTGAACTTGAATTTATCAGATCTAGTAATATGATGATACTTCAAATCTTGAGTCTAACCGAAGTAATCAAGGAAATAACAAAAGATAAGGGTTTTAAAGAGAGTTTTAAGACTACTTCTAATTCTAAGATTGATAATGCAAATGATTAAATTCTTGAAATGGACCAATCCCTCATAAACCAATTCCTGTTTGACCCAGATAAGTCTGCAATTGTATAGAAATAGTGCAATCTTCTAAGGAGTTAAATATTTTCAGATCATTCATATTCATTCAAAACAACCCTATTGCAATTGAAATGAACAAGCATTCATAATCGAACTAAGCATAATTTTAAGTCTAGGCTAACTTTGCAAAGCAGCTAACAATCAATTAACTACAAAAGTGTGGACTAGATATTGCTGCAAACACTTCAAGCATCAAACCCTAAACATCATCAAATCATCTAACACCAAATAAACTTAAACAATTTTAAAGATAGAATATCAAGAACCATGCCAGATAAAACTCAACACAAGGAAGGCACCAAATCACAATGTCTTTACTTGTATTAAATCATCCAAAGTGGCAACAATTCCAATCTTTTGTTACAACACTTGCTTGAAAGATAAAATTAAATCCTAACTCTAACTCTTGCTCTTATCTCAATTCGCTCTAATATAAAAAATCATCCAACTACCTACAAATGAGGCAAAATGCCAAATTTATAGAAAACCCCCCAAGACATGTTGGCCCAAATAGGTTTACAATAACAAACGGCCAAAAATAGGTCAACCCAGAGGAATTCAAAAATAAAATGAAATGTGCATTAAATGCACCAATTTCATCCAGGTCGGCCTGGGATCTCAACAACCTAGTCCAATACATGCAAAGGAAAAGGAGGAATAATAGGAAAGCACAAATCTCGATGAAGTGTTGCATTAACTACCCTCCCCTTTGTCTTTATCTTGATTTTCCCTATATTGTATCATCAAAACTATTTTCTCCAAGTCGGCAATAGGTGGCATAACTAACACCTTCATTCTACTTTCAATGGACTTAATGTCATCCCTTGATTGCTTTACCACCCTATCCCAGTCCACCTTTAGGGTTCTATATTTATCAATTAACGCAATGTATGTGGCTACATCATCCAATAGGTGCTCGGTGACTTGGTCCTCATTGACTGGAGAATACACCTCTCACCACCATTTCCTTAACTGCTCCTGGCTCAGATGCTTCAACGCAAACCTTTTTCTCCCTATCATAACCTCAAAGAAGGAGTTTCTTATGTTGTAAATTTCAGTCAGTGCATCCTCAATCTAATTCCCTTTCTTATGCACCTTCTTCAAAACCCTTTGCCCTATTTGCAAAACCTCAAACCATTCCCAAGGTTTTGTTACTTTGGAAGAAGGAAGAATTCCATCTTCTACCAACTTCTCTTCGGTGTAGCCCATGATGATTCTAGTCTTTAGCAGAAAAATATCCATATCCTCCCTATCATGGGCCAATACATTCTTTAACTAGTCTATTGACCTCATAGCATCCCCACCAGTTGAAAGAATATCCTTGATGGCATTGTCTCCCTGAGTTTGCACTCCCTGTAACCAGTTCGTTGTAACATGGGTAGTGACCTTCATCTTTTCTAACTCACTAATTGTTTCTTGTGGAAAGAAGTCTACAGCAGATGATAAGGAGCTAATGGATTGCAAGGGTTTCATCAATTCTTGCAAATATCTTTCAATTTTGTCATTTTCCTTCTTCAATTCTTGCTTTGTCTGCACCTCCTTCCTTAATCTGCCAGGGATTACAGCACTAGAACCCTCATATTCTTCAATATCGTGTTCCATGGAAGCATGTCCCAAATTGAATGTTTGCACATTGTAATCATTACCAATCACATTATCATTATTCTTGTTAGGAGCCAGAGTAGCAATGTGGAGCACTCTATTATTTGCCTTATCTCTCTCAATTCTGGAAATAACCCTAGCTTTCTTCTTTATTTTTTCCTTTCCTATGTTCGCCAATAATTCATCCCACTTGGGAGGAGTATCACCCACCATAATTTGTTTACTCTTAAACTCCTTGTCCAACCATCCTGGGACTGTGGGATCCGACTGTACATTATCTTTTCCCACTACATCTTGTTGAACTTTGGGTGCATCTTCATCCAAAATTTTCTTCTCGGGAATTTCCTCAACTGTATCCTCCTTTCCACTATCATCCTCCCCTTTTTCATGCACTGGTGAGGGAATCCTAGTTGGCATTTCCTCCTTTTGAGGAGGCCTATCGTCATGAACCCCTAAAGGTGAATCCTCACAAGCCACCAAAGGAGACTCCAGAACCTTCTCCATTTTTGCCTCAGCATTATAGAGTTCTCCCTCTTGGAATTCCTCCTCTCCCTGATCCTAGGGATCCTCAACATCCTTTGATTCATCTAGCACATTGTCAATCTCATGAGAAGGAGGGACATCCTCATGCTCAGTGACAAGATAAATCATGGGAACACTTCCCTTTAGTGCACCATCCTTGGGAGATGGAGTCCTTGATCTCCTGATATATACCTGTGTCTTTTCTCTTGAGCTCTCCACCTCTACCACTAGGGGGTCAACTTCTTCATCTACCTTAGAGGTCTCCTTCTCTTTTTGTGACAACCTCACAACTCTCCTTTTCTTTGGCAAGGGGACACTGGAATCCCCTTCTTCTTTTTCTTCTTCATCCTTCTCAGCCTTTTTCTTCTTCGAGACATGCTTCATTTTCTTGGCTATAGGGTTTCTTTGCTTCCCTGCCTCCTCTGCCTAAACATCTTTAATTTTAATCTTGAAAGGAGAGCCCACCTTTGTTTTACCTTTGGGGTCCTATTCAAGTGATTCCTCAGAAGTGGAGTGAGACTCCAAGTTCCCCATTAGATCATAGGTGCACTGCACACCCTCACTCTCCAACTCAAACATCTTGTGCTTGAGCCATAGCTTGGTGTACCTGATTACTGGAGTCATGATTTGTTCTAATTATTTCTTCTCTTCCTACAACCAATCCCCTTCTCCAACTAGCCTATCCTTTGCAGCTTCAAAGTTATGGCCCTGAATCAAATTTTCGTCTTCTTCAACCTGGTCTGGAATGGCCTTTATGTTGTATAGCCGGATCAAGTTCACTGGTAGCCTGGAGAACTTCTTCCTTCTGACTTCAAACTCATCACTGATGTTAGCCCAATAATATTCTATGTCATCCTTGTGACAGTATTCTCTATTCGCCTTCTTTTGTGCTTCACCAGTTATGTTAAATCTGGATCTCTTGGAATGGAAGAAAAGACCAAGAGTACTCATCTCTTCTTCAGAAGCATGGGCTGAGTTAATAGAAGGGCATGCCTCACCACTACCTATTCTCAAAGGAAAATCACTACCAAATCCAGTCTTGTGCTTCTCCTTCTTCACAATTACATCAAAGTCACAGATCTTTCTTGTGACCTCCAGAAGTACAACATCATACGTGGGGTACTTAGGGAATCCGTATGGAGCTCTCAATTCTGATGTATGAAAAGGTGGGAAACTGGATAAACCAAGCTCCAAACCTTTTAATTAACTCCTTGGCATTGTTTGAGATCCGAACATGTTTTGCATCCTACAATAGCCTGGTGATGTACATGGTCAATGCATCATTCACCCTCCTATAGCTTGTTCCACCCAAGTGTAATTATGGGTACACTTCATAAATTACATCCTGCCCAAACACACCCCTTGTGCTCAGTCCCTTGTATGGGTTATACCTTGCAAGTGCATACACCAAATAGGAGGTCATTGTGAAGGTCTTTGTCTGTGAAACATTACACATCTGCTGATATATCATTGCACTTATAATGCCCACCCAGTGGTAGTCCATACCCTGCTCCATCCTCGCAATGACATGAAACATCTAGTTCTCAAACATTCCCGCACTTTTCAATCCCACTACCCTGTTAAGGAGTGTGATAACATCATAGTATTCCTTCCTGAACCTAGCTTTGAACAGCTACTTGGGTAACTTGGAGAAGTGGGAATTGGATTTCTCTAACTAAGAATTGATGACCTATTGAGATTTGATGACATTCTCATCATAATACTTCTTTGCTACATCCATATCAAATCCCACAACATGAGACCTATCAAGCATATCAAACGTTTGAGCAATGGACATAGGGTATAGATTTTCCAAGATTCTTCCTTGAGGACCAACTATCCTTTATGTGCCCCTGTCATAGTGCTTGGCACATTCAAACACCAACTCGTAACACTAGACTCTAGGAGGAAATCCAGCCACATCTACAAACCCCGACGCCAATATTGTTTTGGCCAACAAAGAGAGATTATGTGTTTCCATTCTTGCCTTAAATTCCTCATAATCCCATAGCCCAACATTTGTATCAGTGATCCCTAACCAAATGGAGGTCAGCTTGCTCTTCGGGACTCTGCTCTTCAAATCCATCTTAACCCTCTCTACTTTGGAGATAGCAGAGCCCTCAAGATTTGGATCCATTACCTTACCCTTCCTCTACCCAGTAACAACCTGACTTGATTCCGCCTACATACAACAAAGACGACAAAATAAAGATCCATCATAGCATAGAATTCAATTAAATCCATCACAAATGATATACCCATTCCTTAAAAAAATCCCATAATAAGAAAAATCCCCCAAAAACCCCATAAGAATCACTTATTGTAAAGTTTGGGTTTTTAGCCCTCTCGCGAAATTTGGGCTGGAGAGGAATTTTGGGAAATTTCAGACTAGGCAGAATCCAGCGAAATGACCACAAAGAAACCTCCAATCCATCATTTGATCAATCATATTAACCAAGAAACCACATGATACATCTTAGAACAAGTCAAATCAATCATGAGATGCATAATCATCAACCAAACTTTCATACATTCTCTTAATTCTCCGTTTTTAACAAGATTTCAGGGAATTCCGCCTTGGACGAAAATCTGCGAAAATGACAACAATTTACAAATTTTGGGAAAATGAAGGGACCAATAAATTTTGGGAAAATCTCGAAGGCATAGAATTTCGCAAAGTTAATACAATTTTCACGCTTTGAGCCCACTTTCGGGAAATCAATAAGGTGACGGATAAATCAGGGAAATCCCGAGGTAAAGGAAATCTACGAGAGGCTCCAAAACACGAAATCTTTGAATTCATCAGGATTTTTCCTAGATCAATCAAAAAAAATTAGGAATTTGGAGATTTATTCCCGAATTCAGATCGATTATAATGCAAGATGAACAATCCAGGTTCAAATCGATCAAAATAAGATCCACTCAACAAGAGGAAGGATTTCAATAGAGGAAACCCTAGGAAATCGCCATGACAACACAGCTTGGATCTCGATTTGTTATCTTAATTTCACTATTCCTCACACGAATCAACTAATGATAGGGAGATTATCAAATTGGATGATAGCAACAAGCCTCACTTTGCCCAGGACGCGGTTTCATCACAAGTTAGGGAGTTTCAGGTTAAACCATAGCTCATAATAGGAAAGCTCAAAATTAAATAGAAAGAGGAAAAGCAATGGTTAACCCACCCGAATTACAATCATGCAGAAGGAGAGGAGGTGCGAGCCATGAGGAAGGGCATCAAGCCAATAATTGACAACCCTAGCACTGTTATCATACCATACCACATCGGTATCCCGACTCAAAGAATACACCCACACAAACCTTAAAGCAGATTCAATTCGTTCATCAAAAGGGAGGGTAGCATGTACATACCATGAGGGAAAACAAATTGAGGTGGCGACAGTCGACAAGAGACCCAGAAAATCGGGGCAGAATGCAAGTGATCACAAGAAAGCTTGACTGCACCATGAGCTCAAACGCACAATCCAACAACAGCAATCCAAAATCAAACTCCTCAAATCTCACAATAAGGCAAATGACATAAACCTCCTCATAAAATGCAAATAAACTCAATAAAGGCAAACTGCAAGACCGTACGGGGCACTTAAATGCATCGACAAGATAGCGAACCTGGGGATCAGAAGGCACAACGAAATCTCGGGAAAATTCAATCCAAGTGGAATTCTGTGAAGTCCCAAAATTTCCAAAAACGATACAAATCAGCCTCCGTCGAGTTTGCACGGTGTTTGGGGAATTCCGCCCCAAGGGAATTTTCCCGAAAATAGAGAGAAACCTGAGCTGCATCCTAGAATGCAGAATTTTTAAAGTGCCTCCCTCAAGGGGAATTTGCACGAGTAGGATAACCACTTGGGAACATGTCAAGGAAACCAAATCCCCAAAACCAAAGGGGCCAAAACACCAAGAACGAAAGCAAAAGGAGGAAGAAAGAGGGTCCCTACTTTCAGTGGGGCATGTGTGCAAAAAGTGCACAACAAACCACTATACCCTAATTTTATCTCTCTCCCCTCTACCCTCTACCCTTAAACCTTGCCCCCTCTCCCTCTTTCACGTCTCTCTCACTCACTCACTCCTTATATCCCTCTCAAGTCAGGTTTCCAATTTCACTGAATTGGAAAGCTAGTGGGCCCACTAGCTTGCCAATTCGGTGAAATTGGCAATGTAGTGGCCTATTTGAAAAAATGGTTTGAAGAAATGGGGTCTCCAAATGGTGATTTAGCTCATTGGGAGACCCCATTTCTTTGACCCATTTTTTCAAACAGGCCACTACATTGCCAATTTCACCGAATTGGCAAGCTAGTGGGTGAAATTGGCAACCTAACTTGGCATGTTTGAAAAAATAGGTCCAAGAAATGGGGACTTTCAGTGATGTAAATCACCAGGAGACCCCATTTCTTGGACCCATTTTTTCAAACAAGCCACTGCATTGCCAATTTCATCGAATTAGCAAGCTAGTGGGTGAAATTGGCATCCTAACTTGCCCTATTTGAAAAATTGGGTCCAAGAAATGGAATCTCTCGATGATGTAAATCATTGGGAGACCCCATTTCTTGGACCCGTTTTTCCAAATAGGCCACTACATTGCCAATTTGACTGAATTGGAAAGCTAGTGGGTGAAATTGGCATCCTATACATTTTAGCCTCAACCCTAAACCTTTAACCATGCACCCTTAAACCATTACCCTAAAACTTAAACCCTCAACCCTCAACCCTAGACCATCAACCCTAAACCCTTACACCCCTAACCCTTAATTTGTCTACCCTCTACCCTCAACCCAATACCCTAAACCATCAACCCTATACCCTCAATTCTCTCACTCACTCACTCACTCTATATATAGGACTCTCAACACGAATCCTTCAACCATATGTACCCTCAACCCTAATCCCTCAACACAATACCCTAATCCCTCAACCCTACAGGTCGTCAACCCTATACCCTCAATTCTCAACCCTCTACCCTATACATTGGATCCTCAACCCTCATATATCTTTGTCCCTTCATCCTCTTCTCTCCCTCTCTCTCTCTTAGTTTTGTTGAGAAATTATGTCTCAACTTCCAGCTTGAAGTCCTCGTTTTCATGTCTTGGTGATTTTGTGTTGTTTACAAAGTTCTAGCGGAGGCAGAGCCAGGATGGAACTTGGCATTGTTCTGTTTGCCAAAGTTTTGAGTCTTTGGCGGAGGCGGAACCGGAATGGAACTTGGCATTGTTCTGTTTGCCTAAGTTCTGAGTTTCGGTTCTCGTTCCTGCTCCGACTCCGCTTCCTACCATCTGTTCCTTCTCGCTTCACTTCACAGGTTCTGGCGGAGGTGGAACCAGTTTTGGAAGTTGGCAATGTCCATTTGCCAAGTTCCTGTTTTAGTTCCAGTTCCGACTCTGATCTCGACTCCTGCTTTTACAATCTGGTTCTTCTGGATGTTTGGATTCTACTTGGGGTGTTTTCCTCCGCCTTGTCCTGGTTTTGGATTGATGTTTCTTGCAGTTGGTGGAGGCGGAACCGAAACCGGATTGGTTCTTGACCTTGGACTTTTGGTAAACTCCTATTTCTGTTCCTATTCCATCCCCGACTCCGACTCCAATCTTTTGTGTTCCCATCTTGGTTTGACCCCGGGTTGACTTTACCCAGTCAGAACTGTTTCCAATGAGTTCCTCTTTGCTGTGGGTGGAAGCGGAACCGAAATGGTTCTTGAACCTGAAATTTCGGTGGAGTCATGTTTTGACTCCAGTTTCGACTCCGACTCCGACTCCGACTCTGGTAGTGTGTATTTTCGATGGAGTCATGTTTTGACTCCAGCTCCAACTCTGACTCCGACTCTGACTCTGGCAGTGTGTATTTTTGGTGGAGTCCTATTTCGACTCCTGTTCCGACTCCGACTCCAGTAGTGTTATTTTTGACTTGATGTCTTGGTCGCGCCTGATGTCTATTTGACCGTTTTGGTTGCTCTATCAGCTGCAATTGTTGATGGGTCTTGGACGCATGGCACCTGGTTGAATAGTGATTGGACGGATACCAAGATAGTTATTGTGGCAGTTGCATTTGTCAATGAAGGGTGACGAGCTCAACCGTTTTGAGTAATGGCTTTGAATGCAATGACGTCTAGTTGCAGGAGATCTGTCAGATCCGACCAGATGCGTGATTTGAGGATGGACTTCATTGCTCTTCTGAGTCAGTTACATTTGGATGAGAGATGTGTTATTTCTCATCAGTTAAAAAAGTTGAGTTGAGTCATGAAGTTGCAGAGCAAGTTGAAGTCGCAAGCTGAAGAACAAGAAGGACATGAGTTCTTGAAGAGGGTTTTGAATTGTATGTTGTGAAAACATTGTAATAGTGGATCTGAATCTCTCTGGGTGATTGTGAGCTAAGCAAAGAAGTCTGGATATTGTATGTAATCGATTCATTACTGTAATACAATTGATTTGACTTTGTGTGGTGGGTTTTTTGCCTGAAAGGGTTTTCCCATGTAAATATTGTGTCATCTTTGTTTCCTTATCTTTCTGGTTTCTCATTTCCATGGTTGTATGCATCTCTATAAGTTTTAGAAACTGTTAGTTTATCATTTTTGCTTCTCTCCTCTATAGTAAAGGTGTTAAGGGAATGTATTCCACACTGTTGGGTCATTAGATCCGCATTTTTTTCCCTTCAAAGTGGTATCAAAGCTTGGCCAGTTCATGTTATCCTTGTTAGGGAAAATTAGTTTTTTGCACTAATACTGTTTCAGTGGGAGACTTGCATTGTTAAACTTGTTTCTATTGTGAGATGGCGAGTACATCTGGTAGAATAGATATTGAGAAGTTTAATGGCAGCAACTTTGAGTTATGGAAACTCAAGATAGAAGACTTGCTTGTGGATAGAGACCTCTGGATTGTAGTGTCTGGAACTAAGCCACAAACTACGACCCAAGAAGCTTGGGATCTTGCTGATAGAAAAGCAAGAGGATTGATAAGACTGAGTCTAGCCGATTCAGTGCTCGTGAATGTTCATGAGGAGACGTCTGCAGCTACTTTGTGGAAGAAACTTGTTGATATTTACCAAGGAAAATCTTTGGTAAACAAGTTATTCCTAAGGAAGAAGTTGTACTCCTTGAAGATGGATGAAGGTGCATCTGTTGCAGACCACTTGAACTCATTTAATATGAGTGTTACTCAGCTGGTATCTGTAGGTGTAAAGATTGAGGAGGAGGATCGTTGCATGCTCCTGTTGTGTTCATTACCTGATAGTTGGGATCATCTTGTGATGGCTATTGGAAGCACAACCACTACTTTCAAGACTAATGATGTGGTTGCTTCGCTTCTGTCTAAAGAAATGCAAAGGAAATCTTCTAAGATGGCCAAAGCTGCTCTTTCTGTTCGAGGTAGAACAAAGGAGAAAGGCAAGAAGAAAGACAACATGTCGAAATCCAAGTCTAAAGGGAGATCAAAGTCTCCTGGTAAAAATTCCAAGGTAAAGTGCTGGAACTATGGGCAACCTGGTCATATCAGGAAGGACTGCAAGGAGAAGAAGAAGAAGAATGCTTCTGACAACAAATCTTCTCAAAGTGATGTAGATGCCTTCATTGCAACAGCCCTGACAACTCAGGCATAAAATGATGTTTGGTTAGTTGATTCAGGTGCCTCTTTTCACATGACATCCAATAGAGATTGGTTCTCAAAGTATGAGAAGTATGATGGTGGAAAGGTATACTTGGCAAGTGATTCAACACTGGAGATTGTTTTTGGAGGAAGGGTCAAAATTCAGTTTCCTAATAGGAGAGTCAAAGGAATTGGTGGTGTTCTTCACATCCCAGGTTTGGCTCGAAATCTTCTTTCTGTTAGTAAGTTAAATGATGCTGGTGTACAAGTTTCTTTTTCTAGTAAGGAATGTAAAATGGCTAGAGGTGCAATGGTGTTAGCTAAGGGTGTTTGTACTGGCACTCTGGACAAGCTAGATGCACAACCTATTCTTTGTAACAGTGCCTCTGTAAGGTCATGTAATTTTGCACCTATAGAGAAAGATGAAGACTCTTCACTATCTGCAAATGCTTTGGAAGTAAAACTCCCAGCAGAGAAGACTATGTTATGGCATCATAGACTTGGTCACATTGGTGAGAAAGGTTTAAAAACCTTGAAGAACAAAAACCTTGTAGAAGGGCTTGATGATTGTAACCTTGAGTTTGATTTCTATGAACATTGTATCTATGGAAAGCAACACCATGTTTCTTTCTCCTCTAGTCCTCACAAATCTTCTGGTATACTGGATTATATTCATTCTAATGTGTTTGGTCCAGTTGATGTTCCCTCGTTATCGAAGTTTAGATATTATGTTTCTTTTATTGATGACTGTTCGAGAAGGACATTTGTATACTTTCTTAAAAGTAAATCAGAAGTGTTCGGTTAGTTTAAAGAGTTCAAATCTTTGGTAGAAAATCAGACTAGAAGGAAAATAAAGAGTTTAAGGACAGACAATGGAGGTGAGTTTTGTTCTGCAGATTTTGAAAGGTACTGCACTGATCATGGAATTAAAAGGCATAAGACAACCCCCTACACTCCACAGCAAAATGGAGTTGCTGAAAGGTTGAACAGGACACTGATGGAAAAGGCAAGGAGTATGCTAAGTGGTGCTGGTCTGGAGCAGAGGTTCTAGGCTGAGGCTATTGCTACAACATGTTATTTGATAAATAGATCTCCTTGTTCAACTCTTGTTGACATGACACCTTTGGAAGCATGGTCAGGTAAGAAACCCTTATTAAGGCATGTTCGGGTCTTTGGCTGTGAGGCATATGTTCATGTGCCAAATGAAAAGAGATCAAAGTTGGATAACAAGGCTGTGAAATGTATTCTCATCGGCTATGGAGTTGGTGTGAAAGGATACAAGCTTTGGAACCCTATTACTGAGAAGGTTTTGTATAGCAGAAGCGTGATATTTCGTGAGCTGAAATCTCTAGTAAGTGATCAACAGCTTGAGACAAATCAGAGTGATAAGAAGAAGCATGCAGTTGAGATTCCCCAAACTCCAAAAAGGGAAGAGTTGCATGGTGTACCTGAGATTGAGGAGAGCTCAAGCAGCTGTGGAAGTTCTGATGATGAAGAACAACCTCAGCCTCTAAGGAGATCTACATGAGAAAGAAGGCAACCAGAAAGGTATGGTTTCTCTATGTTAGATTCAAATTGCGTTTATGCCTTAATTACCAGCACTGATGAGCCTAGGACTATGAAAGAAGCAATCAACATGGCTGATTCAAAGTCTTGGCTAGAAGCCATGAATGAGGAGATGGATTCCTTGAAAAAGAATGATACTCGGAAGTTGGTACCACTGCCTAAAGGGCGAAAGCTTGTTGGCTACAAGTGGATATTCAAAAGGAAGACAGGCCTTGATGGCAGTGTAGAGAAGTATAAGGCACGATTGGTTGCAAAGGGATTTTCTCAAGTTGAGGGAATTGATTATGGAGAGATCTTTTCCCCTGTAGCAAAGCTAACATCCATCAGATTTTTGTTGTCATTGGCAGCTGTGTATGACTATGAAATTGAGCAGATGGATGTGAAGACAGTGTTTCTCCATGGTGAGCTGGAAGAAGAAATCTACATGTCCCAGCCTGAGCATTTTTTTGAAAGAGGTAAACAAAATCTGGTTTGCAAGTTAAATAAATCTCTTTATGGTCTAAAGCAATCTCCTAGAATGTGGTACTCAAAATTTGACACATTTGTGTTGTCAATTGGATTTGTTAGATCAAAATCTGATCATTGCATCTATTATAAATGTGAGAATGATCGTGTACTTGTTATTACTCTGTATGTGGATGACATGTTATTCATTGGTAATAGCAAGGCAATGATTTATGATCTTAAAACTCAATTGTCTGCTAAGTTCGAAATGAAAGATCTTAGAGAAGCAAGGTACATTCTTGGAATGGAGATAACCAGGGATAGAACAAGCAGAAAGTTTTGGCTTAGTTAGAGTAGGTATGTGAAAACTGTTCTAGAGAGGTTTAGCATGACTGATTGCAAGCAGCTAGTTGTTCCAATCATGCAAGGATTGAAACTATCTGCTAAAGACTGTCCAAAGTCTATTACTGAGATGGAGGACATGACCAGTGTGCCTTATGCAAGTGTAGTAGACATTTTGATGTATGCTATGGTCTGCACAAGACCAGACATTGCCCAAGCAGTAGGAGTTCTAAGTCATTTCATGGAAAATCCAGGGAGATCACATTGGGATGCTATAAAGAGAGTGTTCAGGTATTTGAAGGGTACTTCAAATTATGCTTTGTGTTACCATGGCAGTATGGTTTCATCACAGAGGACTCTTAGCATTCAGGGATATGTTGATTCTGATTGGGCAAGGGACATTGACAGCAGAAGATCCACCAGTGGATACACTTTCATGCTTAATGGTGGAGCAATCAGTTGGATGAGCAAGCGACAAGCTGTAGTTGCTTTATCCACGACAGAGGCAGAGTACATGGAAGCAACTCATGCTTGCAAGGAGGCAGTGTGGCTGAGGCATTTGTGTTTAGACATTGGATTTAATGCTGAGCAGATTTCAATCTACTATGACAGTCAAAGTGCCATTTGTTTGGCAAAGAATCCAACCTTTCATGCCAGGACCAACCACATAGATGTGCAATATCACTTCGTGAGGGATATGGTTGAAGATGGAAAGGTCAGTATGGATAAGTTTGACACCTTGAAGAATGTTGCAGATGCCTTGACAAAGCCGGTTATCACAGACAAGTTCAGATGGTGCACAGAATCGATGGGCCTTGGGGCCTATGATAGACAGTAAGGTATGATGTTTTGAGGAAGCTAGAAGTGTTCACCAAGTGGGAGATTGTTGAGAAATTATGTCTCAACTTTCAGCTTAAAGTCCTCGTTTTCATGCCTTGGTGATTTTGTGTTGTTTACAAAGTTTTGGTGGAGGCGGAGCCAGAATGGAACTTGGCATTGTTCTGTTTGCCTAAGTTTCGAGTCTCTGGCAGAGGCGAAACCAGAATGGAACTCGGCATTGTTCTATTTTCCTAAGTTCTGAGTTTCGGTTCTTGTTCCTACTCCGACTCCGCTACCTACCGTCTGTTCCTTCTCACTTCGCTTCGCAAGTTCTGGCGGAGGCGGAACCAGTTTTGGAAGTTGGCAATGTCCGTTTGCCAGGTTCCTGTTTTAGTTCTAGTTCCAACTCCAATCCCGACTCCTGCTTTTACGATCTGGTTCTTCTAGATGTTTGGATTCTACTCGAGGTGTTTTCCTCCGCCTTGTCCTAGTTTTGGATTGATGTTTCTTGCAGTTGGCGGAGGCGAAATCGGAACCGGATTAGTTCTTGATCTTGGAATTTTGGTAAAGTCCTGTTTCTGTTCTTGTTCCATCCCCGACTCCAACTCTGGTCTTTTGTGTTCCCGTCTTGGTTTGACCCCAGGTTGACTTTACCCAGTCAGAATTGTTTTCGATGAGTTCCTCTTTGCCATGGGTGGACGCGGAACCGAAATGGTTCCTGAACCTAAAATTTCGGTGGAGTCATGTTTTGACTCCAGTTTCGACTCCGACTTCGGCAGTGTGTATTTTTGGTGGAGTCATGTTTTGACTCCAGGTCCAACTCCAACTCCAGCAGTGTGTATTTTTAGTGGAGTCCTATTTCGACTCCTGTTCCGACTCCGACTCCGGCAGTGCTATTTTTGACTTGAAGTCTTGGTTGCACCCCATGTCTGTTTGACTGTTTTGGTTGCTTTATCAGCTGCGATTGCTGATGGGTCTTGGACGCGTGGCACCTGGTTGAATAGTGATTGGACGGATACCAAGATAGTTATTGTGGCAGTTGCATTTGTCAACGAAGCATGGCGAGCTCAACCGTTATGAGTAATGGCTTTGAATGCAATGACGGCTGGTTGCAGGAGATCTGTCAGATCCGACCAGATGCGTGATTTATGGATGGACTTCATTGCTCTTCTAAGTCGGTTACATTTGGATGAGAGATGTGTTATTTCTCATAAGTTAAAAAAGTTGAGTTGAGTCGTGAAGTTGCAGAGCAAGTTGAAGTCGCAAGCTGAAGAACAAGAAGGACGTGAGTTCTTGTTGAGGGTTTTGAACTATATGTTTTGAAAAAATTGTAACAGTGGATCTGAATCTCTCTGGGTGATTATGAGCTGAGCAAAGAAGTCTGGATATTGTATGTAATTGATTCATTACTGTAATACAATTGATTTGACTTTGTGTGGTGAGTTTTTTGCCTGAAAGGGTTTTCCCACATAAATACTGTGTCATCTTTGTTTGCTTATCTTTCTAGTCTCTCATTGCCATGGTTGTATGCATCTCTATAAGTTTTAGAAACTATTATTTTTTCGTTTTTACTTCTCTCCTTTGTAGTAAAGGTGTTAAGGGAATGTTTTCCGCACTGTTGGGTCATTAGATCCGCATTCTTTTCCCTTCAAGTTCTCCCTCCATCTCTCTATCCATTCATCCCTCCCTCCCTACCATAATCCCTCAACCCTAACCCATCAATCCTGAACACTAAACCCTTAAACCCTCTACCCTCAATTCTATACCCTCTACCCTCTACCCTAATCCCTCAACCCTTAAACCCTAATCCCTCAACCCCTATACCCTCTACTCTATACATTGGACCCTCAACCCTAATCCCCCAACCATATACCCTCAACCCTCTACCCTCAAGATTAAACCCCCAACCCTCAACCCTTAAACCATCTACCCTCTACCCTCAACCCACTATCCTCTACCCTCAACCCTAATACCTCAACCTTTAAACCTTTAAACCCACTTAGTAAGCTCTCTACCCTAATCCCTCAACCCTCTTGACCCTTAATCCCTCAACCCTCAACCATCAACCCTTAAATCATTAATCCCTCAACCCCTATACTGTCTACCCTATACATTGGACCCTCAACCTTAATCCCCCAACCCTATACCCGCAATCCTCTAACCTCAACCTTAAACCCTCAACCCTCAACCCTTAAACCCTCTACCCTCTACCCTCAATCCTCTACCCTCTACGCTAAACCCTAAACCCTCAACTCTAAACCCTAAACCCTAATCCCTCAACCCTTAAACCCTAAACCCTTAAACCATCTACCCTCTGCCCTCAACCCAATACCCTCTACCCTCAACCCTTAAACCCTTAAACCCACTTAGTAAACTCTCTACCCTAATCTCTCAACCCTCTTCACCCTTAATCCCTCAACCCTTAAACCTTAATCCCTCAACCCTTATACCCTCTACCCTATACATTGGGCCCTCAACCCTAATCCCCCAACCCTATACCTTCAACCCTCTATTCTCAACCTTAAACCCCCAACCCTCAACCCTTAAACCATCTACCCTCTACCCTCTACCCTCAACCCTAATCCCTCAACCCTTAAACCCACATAGTAAACTCTCTACCCTAATCCCTCAACCCTCTTGACCCTTAATCCCTCAACCCTCAAACCTCAACCCTTAAACCCTAATCCCTCAACCCCTATACCCTCTACCCTAAACATTGGACCCTCAATCTTAATCCCCAAACCCTATACCCTCAATCCTCTACCCTCAACCTTAAACCCTCAACCCTCAACCCTTAAACCCTAAACCCTTAAACCCTCTACCCTCTACCCTCAATCCTCTACCCTCTACCCTCAACCCTAATCCCTCAACCCTAAACCCTAAACACTCAACCCTTAAACCCTTAGGCCATCTCGTCTTCTGCCACCAGACCAATGCCCTCTACCCTCAGCCTAATCCATCAGCCTTAAACACACTTGGTAAATGTCTACCCTGATCCCTCAGCCCTCAACCCCAATACCCTCTACCCTCAACCCTAATCCCTCGACCATTAATCCTTTAATCCACTTAGTAAACTCTCTGCCCTAATCCTTCGGCCCTCTTTGCCATGTCCTCAGCCTCGGCCAGCAAGCCCTAATCCTCCTTCTATATGCCCTCTACCTATGCATTGGACCTCAGCCTAATCCTGACCCTGCCTCAACCCTCTACCCTCAACCATCCACCCTCAAGGCTCAACCCTTAAACCCTCTACCCTCTACCCTATACATTAAACACCCAACCCTCAATTCTCAACCCTCAACCCTTAATCCCTCAATCCTCAACCCTCAAACCCTAAACCCTCAACCCTGATACCCTCTACCCTATACATTGGACTCTTAACCCCAATCCTTCAACCATATGTACCCACAACCCTAGTCCACCAACCCTATACCCTCAACCCAATACCCTAATCCCTCAACCCTATAGGTCGTCAACCCTATACCCTCTATTCTCAACCTTGTACCCTATACAATGGATCCTCAACCCTCATATATCTATGTCCCTCCCTCCTCTTCTCTCCTTATCTATATC